>VDFB02000363.1:57821807-57920167 GCA_007258455.2 Sequoia sempervirens | reverse complement strand
CCTACTTGCATCTTTTTGTGTTGGTGGAGAAATTTTTGTTAGGAACGTGTGTGTGCCACATGGATGACCATGCACCGTGCTTCCGTCCTGACAAGATTCTTGCCCCTAGGATCTACAGAGACGTTACATTGTTCATTAGCTACAAAGAGTAATGTTCCTTGCCTCCCTTGACCGATGAAATTTGACCTCTTGCCTCTATTTGGTTGATTCAAACTCAATTCATTCCAATCTTCTTCACTCTAGCTTCATTCTTGATCATTCTCTCTCATGTTCTAACACTTTATTCTCCATTCTCTCACTCTTGCTTCACTCTACACCATTGTTCAGATTCTTGTTGCAAGCTTCTCATTTGGCTCCAACAATGTACTCTCATTACAACACCATTCTCATTAAAAGATCATCAAGCTTCATCTTCTCTATGTGGTGGTGTCACTCTATCCCTTCTGCTATTGGCCTTGAGACCTCATAGTTGGGAAGGTAACTTGGTATCTTTCTATTTGATTACATCATCATGCTTGTTAGATAGAATTTTAGTTGTCTTTGTTTTCTATCTAGTTGTACTACTTCTTTTCTACTTTCTTTATCAATTTCCATATCTTGTGGTATCTTGGCTATCCATGGAGGTGGGAACACCAAAACAAGGCTTTGACTAAGGCAAACCTCAAACACGACCCAACATTTTTCTCATTTCTATGTGTAGGCATGTTCGAGTGGAGCTAATTGAAGAATCAAGTCATGAGAAGCACAATACCTCTTTTCTATCCTCTCTTTGTCATTTCTAGAATAGTTCATTTCGAAGTTTCCTTTCAAGTACTTTGCTTTCTTGTATTTTTCATATTTTTTGTCAAATAGAGAAACATAACCAATCAAATAGTTAGTAGGATCACATTGTTTTCTTTTTACTTTCTATACCTTTATCCGTACAAGATGCTAGCATGTTCCTGAGATGCCATCACATCATGCCGGAGTCTGAGATCTGCACTACCATCCTCAATGTTCAGTGAGTTGTTTGAGTAGCAGAACAAAAAATTTATAGCCAACTCTTCTAATTTTGTAAACACTTGGTTTAGTAGAAGGAAAGTGGTGCACTGCTTGCCCTTCCTTTTCAACCTCGGTCTTTCGTCCTTTTCAAACCTATCTAGTCAACTCAAGGTAGTTTAGGGCAGTTCGTTCCTTATGACTCTTTTGTGACTTGGAGTCCTGAGGGTGAAAAATCCACCCCTTCTACACTTTTATGTTATACTTCTTTTAAATAATCATTTACGACCAATTGGTTCTCATCTAGGTGTAATTTAACCAGGTCTCAAGTCTAATTATTATCCAAGAACTTAATTTCTTCCTACATGGCCTCCTCTCCAAGACTCTTTTTCATTTGATATAAGTGCTTTATTTTTCATTTGATCTAAGTGATTCATTAATAGCCTAAAGATATTCATCAATTTTAGATCAACCAAATAAAATTTATGCATATTAAAAATCAAGATCTCTATACCATTCTAGTTTTCTTCTTACTTGACCTAATTTCCTCAGATCTATAATTTTTGGTTTGCTTCCTCGAAATATGTATACTTTAATTTTTTAAATCCTATTTCTACATTCTCGTCTACCAACTCATTTTCTGCTTCTTCCTATGTAATTATTTTTAATTCAAACATAAATCTCTCATCTTTTGTTTCCATATGAATTCTTTTAAGTTCTCAATCTAGTTATTTTTCTTATTTTGGATCCCTCTTTCCTTTCCTAATAATTACATTACAACAATATTATTATTTTTTGTCCTTCTCAGTTCCATAGATTATATCCTTGAATGTCAGTACTATATCCCATAAATATAGACTGTTTATTTATAACTTAGCTTACTTCTTTCTTTGGGAAATATTTATAAGCATCACAACCAAAAAACCTTAATTTTTGTAGTGAAGGTTTCTTACCAATTCATGCTTCCAATTGAGTTGTATCCAACAATGTTGAGGTAAGTGGCCTATTAATAAGATGAAAAGTAATTGTTATTACTTATAACCATAATTTTCTATCTAAGTTTACATAACTAAACATGTTTTGAGCCTTATTCATATTGAATACCACTTGCAAACCCACGTCATTCATTTTTCTTACTAAAATTAGATTTTTTTCTAAACCTAAAATATATAAAATATGAGAGAGGATTTTAATTCTTCTATCTTTTATCCTTAGATTCACTTTTCCTTGACTATTTAATTATATTATATCATATCATCCCCTAGGAATACTCCACGTACATTGATTTTCCCATTTCACTAAAGCACTCCTTACGAGGATTCATATAAAAAGGGAATGTGAATCTATCACCCATTCATCATAACATTTGTTTGAGCTTGCAACAACCCAAAATATATATTTTTAATATTCAACTAAGGTCTTTGATTCTATGGAAGAAGCACCTTCATTTGACTTGCCCTTCTCAAATTTTTTGAGATCTACAATCCCACTTATAATGCATTATTTTACCATAGTTCTAACAAGTTTTCTCTAACTTTTATTTAAAGTATTAGATTTACCTCTTGATTTCAATCCATTGTCCACTAACTTTTTATCTATTGAATTTTGACTTCCATACAACAATCCACCAATCCCTATCAACAAGTAGATCTTCCATCTTTAACTTCCATAACTCAAAAAATTATTTCCATTAAATTTTTCTCTCTATTATTGTGCTTCTTGTCATTTTTATTCACACTTAGATCCTCGCATGTATATCTCCATCTTAGGACAAAGTTTATCATAGGTAAGGGAAAGACTCACCCTTTAAACAAATCTAAAACCAAGCTATGATACCAAATGTAGAGAAAAATAAGCCTAATAAAGCTACACAATAGAAGTGTGCATGAGTATGACTTAAAACAAAAAAAATAATGGAAAGGAAAGGCAATAAATACTTTTTTCACCTGAGAAAATCCTTTTGAGTAAGAGAAACCTAGTATAGTAAAAAATAATTATTCAAAAAACTCAACCATTCTCCAATATAGTAATGAATCTCTCTTACTTCACCCTTAAGCATTTGAAAATACAAATAGGCACATCAAAAAGTGGTTTTACACATTAGATGAAATCATATTATTGGCAACACCAAATCTGCACCTAGACCTATTAACAGCTAATCATACTTGAATTAATATCACAAAGTTGGACTTACACAACTCACTTGATAATGTAGTTTGCATAAATATTTCATAAGAAGGTCTATAAATAATGCTATTAAAAGGAAAACAGAGATTTCACAATTAACAACACCACTAACAACACAACTTACAACCTGCAAACATACACCTTCTACTAAATAGATGCATAACATGAGACAAGCTTGCAAGGAAAGGATAGATTTCACAAAACGAGTTGATCAATCATTAACAACATACATGAGAAACAGGAAATGAGAAGGTAAAAGTGCTCTACTTTATCAATTCAAAGTGCTTATTGTATAATAGGCATGTCTAAGTTACACTGTAGTTTCATGAAAAAGAAAGAACTCCAAAAATGTTCCAAAATGAACATACTTATTCAACACCCACCAAAACCTCCAACACATGTGCTTCTAGAAGATTATCCTCGGAAAAAATAGAAATGGCCCCAAAAGAACCTTCTAGAAGTCTCTAAAATGCCCTCTGCATGGACAAAAAACAAGCTAAGCCAATAGCCATCCCAAAAGTGTGAAAAAATACCTCCAGCTGGCCTCATATCCACCAAAATCAGTCAAAATAATATCTCACACATTTCTCACCTCTGCAAGTCATCATTGGTCCTATTTCAACACTTGACCACATTCTCCATCATGCAGTATGTGTGTTTTTGAAAACACATGGCCTTTTAAAGTATTAAAGATAGTGAATTTGTTAAGTGATTTATAAAACACCACTTAGCAAAACACTTTACAGTTGGGCATAAATCAAAGGGCCCCACCATTTTTCTGTGTTACATTTGTATTTAAAAGTGAAATAAAAGTGATTTTAAAATCACTTACATGATATCTTCAAATATGCAACAAAATGTAACATGAAATGTTATGGCAAAAGCTCTCAAAAGCCTCTAAGGCACTTCGACCATCAACTTACCATATTCTGCATTCTTCCCACACATGTCATACTTCATTGGTTTGCAAAGGCATATAGTATCAATAGCACTTGGCAAATAAGGCCGACCTCCAAGACTCTTGGAAAGAATACCAAGTCACATGATGTTGGCAAAACAAGGCATCACTTGATGGTCACATGGCAACACATTGTATTTCACGCCTAGCATAAGTCAAAATAACATAAGGCATAAAATGCCTAGGTGATAACACATGACATAGTTAAGACTTAGCAAAGCTTTTAAAATGGGAAAGTTTATAAGGCATGAAATTCCTAAGGGAGAATACAAGTTCAGCCCCATCATATTTCTCAGGTGTTTGGTTTTTAAAATAAGGGATAAAAAATCCCATCGATATGCAAAGAAGGGTCAAACCCTAATGATAATACCCGAATGATGCAAAAAACACCATCATTTGGTCGCATGGAAGAATCTGGAAAATGATGTTCTGCCGCTAGGGTTTGAGCAAACACAGGAAACTAGCATTGACACAAGTTTTTCAGTTAGCTTTTGGTATTTTTTGCATAAAAAACACCATGGGAACTCAGGTATTTGTGTATTCTTGGCATAAACTTGCATTTTTTGAACTTGGAGGCCGTTTCTTGACTTACAGGCCGCGGCCATGAACAGACTTTGATAGACTTTCTCTATTGCATATTTTTTTCTATTGTTGCCTTTCTCTTTTTACAGCCACCATGAAAGTTGAAAAGCTTGTATGAAGCTCTCTATGCGACAAAAATCTTGCCAGAATGCAGAGATTGTATGAGCAAGCTTCAGGTAATCATTCAATAGGCTCCTTTTTTCTGAATTTGAGCAATAAAGACCCCGTGGTTTGTTTCCTCCTTCAGAATAAAGGGTGGGAGCTTGTTTCCTTTCTGTTGTTTAAAAAAAGACACTCCATTTCGTTTACCAGTTGTTTCATTTCGTTTACCAGTTGTTTCATTAAAAATACAACCTTTGGCTGCGGCCATGGAAAGAAAAGATGGTTTTTTCCTTCAAAACTTCAACTTTTGCAATGTGTAAAATAACCCAACTGGGTTCCTTGTTCTGTAGACAAAAGGCCATCTCTCAGCCACGACCTGTAACATAGTGCTTAACAAGCTTTCAAATGCCTTTAAAAGATTTTGTGTTTGACTTTTCTTGAACCCCAAGTGGGTTATGACTTGGTGCAGAGAAGCATATCTTTGGTCGTGCCCAGTAAGAAAAAATGGGATTTATCACATTGTTGTATTTTTTTTTCAACCTAGAAGGTTTCCTTTCCATTTTTCATTGTATTTGCAGATTTTGATAGAGCCTAGCTGGGTTATTCTGATTTCATGAAAAAGGCTCAAAATATTCTAGTGTAAACTGCAAATGGATCTGTAAGAGCACTTTATATTTTGAACTCTATAACAATGTTGTTTTAGACCTGAACACCTAGGTGGGTTTTCCAGATTTTGCAAAACAAAGGTCATTTTGACCACAACCTGTCAAACACACCTAAATATCTTTCCATTATTTAGCTCCTATAGCATTTTATCATACTGTCATTTTCCTTCACAGATTTGCAGCAAGCCCAGGTGGGTTTTCTAAGTTTTCTTTGACAGGTTCAAACTTGTTACAAAATGCAGATGATTTAGTAAATTCCTTCACCTTTCTGTTGTTTAGACATCTGGGTACATGGTATCCTCGTTTGCTTGGCCTCAGTAATGGAGTATGGAAAAAGGTTTTTTTGAGCTCAGGAAGTGGAACATTGTGAAACTTGCATCAAATTTTTTAATAGTGCCTTGACACTGCTGCATGTTGGACCATATTTCATACAAGTTCCTTGGCTTTACTCGAAACTGTATCCAATGATTTCAAAAAGCTTTGCATAACCTCTTCTGAAAAAGCTATTTTTGATTCTTGAACATGATTTAGGAGGGCTTCAGAAATTTTAATGAGCAACCAAATTCTTCATTACTGTAGAATGTTCTCCTTTATAATCTCTGCATTTGCCTTTTCAGTTTGTTGATATTCATTTTGCTGGCTCTCAAGTTGAAAAATTATGTTGAAAAGTTGGTTGTTTTGCTTCTGTAGATGAAGTAATGCATTACCAATGCTTTCGTGTTCTTCCTCCATCTCAGATACTTACATGTCTCACCATCTTCCTTTGTAGTTTAAAGCTTTTGAAAGGGCTTCAAAATTTTGTTGAATTGATCCTTCGATAAACTCCAAGGTTATTGTTCATAGGCTTACACATTTCATGTCATTGTCCCAAATACAATGCTGACTGTATTATGCTTTGATTGAATTATACTATCACTGTGCTTCCCATACCTCTGTGATCTAAGGAACAGACCACCTATATGCTGCTCCCAACTGTCAAAAAAGTCCTACAAATAGCATTGCCTTCATGTTCTTGACATGACCATCACTTACAACCATTGTTTACTCTAAGATAATGCCATGCATTATACCTATCTGGATTGATCTTTGAAGCTTGCTACTGCTAAGTGTCTTTGAGAGGGCTAACACCTCCCCTTCTATTTGACTGTCTTTATGTGTAGAGGTAAGTAGGTGAACTGTCCCTTTGGTGCTCTTCTAGCATGAGTGCATTCTTTAAACACTGCATAGTTACCATCATAATTTTTCCTTTAGAGCTGACTGTCTTCTAGCTGCCCTATAGCTTGCTTTACTTGTGGACTGCTCATTTGATTACCGTGACTGAGCTTTTCATCCATATGACTGCTACAACATCTATTCATTTGATAATAAAGTGCACTACCCTCCTTTTGAAAGCAACTACTCATATGATAGCAGTCATATCATTGTGGTCTTCTCATCAAGTTGACCTAGGTTTTTTTAGGATTTCATAACTTTCTTCCACTTGCTTATTGTACTATGCTCTATCATGTGTGTTCCCAATTCTTTGTGACTTTATGACTGTTCATGATTTCCTTGATGGTTGTTTAGACTTTTCTCATAGTCTTGCATAGTCATTAACATTGTGACTTGGGCATATTACAATCCTTGAGACTGTTGGCAACCTTGATCTTACTCACTGCCACTGTGGACTATAGTTTGTGTCCTGTCTCTTCATGATGGCTTGTCAATGCACCTATTCAACCCCTATGAAAATAATGAACTGTCCCTTTGAATCCTGCTTGAAATCATGAATTTGGTGGTCCTTGTGAATGTGCTTTATGATATGTTCCTTTAAATCCCTTATAGGAAATGCCATCATTGTCTTCACTGGATAATCTCATCCTGAGCTCATTCATTTTCCTTTATGACTGTGTGGGTATGGATTGTCAACTCTCTCAAGTTTTCCTTGTTTCTATCACCATAGACTTGCCTTGGTGGGCTCCATAACTGCATTTTTGATTGTCAAGGACACTACATCGGTTGCCATCCATTTTCCAAGCTTTTCTTGTAGCTAATGAATTTTAAATTTAATGAGACTCCTTGAGAGGTGGATAGTTGGAACAAGAGCTACACCTATCCACTACCCCACAATGAAACACTTCCATGTGAGGAAAAATGGTGGTTTGGCAAATGATTTAATGGCATTGCACAGTCGGGTGTAATTGACAGGCTCTATACATCTTTCATTTTTTAATGACACCTCCAGCTGATAACTCATCCTTAACCCTTTCTGCATCTCCATCTTTCAACATCTTCATAAGCTGGCAGCTAACAACCATAGTGCCATTGACTTATCCTTGTTGCTTGACCTTCTATCTGTGTTTGACATAGTAGGCATCGACTGCTGCACTTTCCTTTTACTCTTTGTGCATCATTCATATGTATTTTTTGGCTCCAAATTTGTCCATTATTTACCTTGATTCATGCTGATTGGAGGAAGGTCCTATATTAAACTCTTCTTATAGCTGTAATGCATTATTCTCATTCAGTTCTTTAGATGCTTGAAGCTGCCCTTTATGACTGTGATATCTGTACGATGTATCTGTCTAAGATGTTCATGGATCACTGTTTATTCCATTTTGTGAACCTATACCTCTATTTATTGTTGTACTCAATGTTCATGCTCCTCATACACTTAGATAATTTTGAACTAGTACATCATCATGAGGCATTGTATAGTGATCGTTTTGTCACAAGGTATGCACTGTGGGGGGTATTACATTCAGGCCTTAGAACCTTTGCCTTCCCATATCATATATCATTGTTGTTGTCCTATTGCATGAGATTATTGTGAACTGCCCCTTTCCAAATGACAATGACCTTCACTTTGAATTCATCTTCACAGTATACTTATGAATGAAGACTATTAATCCCCCTTTCCTCATGTAGCTCTTGGAAAGGTGCTATCCTTGTGCTTGGACGACCCTGATTCAACCATTGTTCTTTTTTGATTTATGTATAACAAATCCATGGTCTCCTCATTATACTTTTATTTGACAACCACCTGTCACGTATGTGGATGACCTAACAACTCACTTTCCTGTGTGATGAGTGATTTCCCAATAGGGTTGTGGTGAGAGGGGCTTGAAAAAAATTTGAAATGCTTCCTCATTATTAAATAGATGCATAATTGAACTTGATGCATCTTCAAAATCACTTCCTTTTATAAAATGGATCAAGGGTCCACTTAAGAAGATTGAAAGACATATCAGCACAGTATGATACATCTTTTGAAACTGATAATGAAAGTTGATCAACTAGTATGATTCCATATTGATTTAATGCATTGATAAGAGATAAATCTTTGATCAAGTTGCTCAATTTCCTTTTCTTTCAAAGCACGTTGAGCTCTGCCCTTGTGGGAGCCACATTTACCCCACATGTTGCATTTGATCTGATAATGAAACAATAATCAGACTTGTCCTAAATCTGCACATGAACCAAGCAGTTAGAAAGGAAATGCATATGTTGAATGTTTCTGTTTAATGCACTTATGGATCAATTTATACATGCATAGGTAAGTGTGTATGTAAGGATTGAATCATTCATTGCTTAGAGCCTCGCTCTAACACCATGTTTTCTTTAGATGCAGGGTGAGGAGCGCTATGGAGTTGGGAGGGACACAAGCAGTTCGGGGCAGCAGTAGGGCAACTTGTAGCTAGTCATTCACAGGAAATGACTAGTTCCATTCTTACATGTACATTCTCTCTTTCTTTTACTTATTCATGTATAAGTTGTTTCATATTTTCATTTGAATAAGAAAGCTATTTCCTTGGCTTGTGAGGGACATGTACCTTAATGATTATCAATAAAAGAAATTACATTTGAATACATGATTCTCTTTCTCATTTGTGTAATGCACCATTGAAATGGAAAAAAATGTAATCTGATTTACTTTGACAATCACTCCTTCATGCATGTTGAAACTAGCAGTTTTATGGTTTATCTTTAAATGTTTAGACAACATGAAAAGAACAACACTATGGTTACTTGATTTCAGTTGAAAGCTAAAAATCAGATAACATTCATGGCAACATCTGCTATATGTTTTCCTGCTAAACATGAGACCAACTGCCTTTTGTGTTATCCATTGGGCACGGGGTCACTCAGAAAACCAACACTACTTGAAAACAACATTTCAAATAGCTGTAACTCATAACACCAGCAAGAAACACTTTGAAAACCAAGGAAAACAACAATGCAGAAGGAAAACTACCACCTAACTATGCAGAATGACACTTAGGGAAAACTAGAAAACCTAACTAATGTGCATCAACACTTAGAGGAAACAATATCTACTCTAATATGTACAAGAGAAGTTTTAGATCATACCTCAAAATAGAGTTTGAGGTGTATCCCATTGACTAGGATAGGAGAGCTTCTCCATCCATTGATGATAGTTAAAAAGCATTATGTTCTTTGCACTCTGTAATGATAAACGGGCCACTCCACATGCTATCAAACTTGGTATGTTTTCCAGGCCTGCTCTTCAATTCATCCCATTTTAGAACCATGTCTCCCTCTTTGAACACCCTGGGTGTTTCTCTTTTATCAAACACCTTCTTGGTTTGGAGTTGATGCAGCTCCATTGTTTTCATGGCTCTAGCTTTGGTTTCATCCAGCTCCATTAGCTAGGCATATCAGACAACCATTGGGTCCTCCTCTTCAAACATTTCAAGCTGGTTCATTATATCAAGAGCTGGAAGCTCAATTGATAAAGGCAGCCTTGCCTCTTTACCATATACCAGTACATAAGGGGAGGTTCCAATTGACTTCTTTGGAGTTATCCTATCTTCCCACAAGGCAAGATTTTAACTTGCTATGCCAAGTTCTTTGGTTATCTTTCAAAATCCTTTTGATAATCTTGATCAATTTTTTATTGGTTGACTCAGCCAAACCATTACCTTGAGGGTAATAATTTGATGAGGTATTCAAATGGATGCCATTTTTCACAGCCCAGTCACTTACTCTTAACCCAACAAATGCCAAAGCATTATAAAAAATGATTGATTTAGGTACCCCAAATCTGGTTACCAAATCATCATAAAAATTTAAAACAACACTTTCATTGGCTTCCTTCAAAGCCACTGCTTCAGTCCATCGTGTGAAATAATCAGTTGCAGTAAGTACCCACCTGTGACCTGCACTTGAAGGTGGGTTAATGGAACCTATGAAATCAATGCCCCATCTCATGAAGGGCCGCTCTACTTGAATAGGCTGCAATGGTAAAGCTGGCAGCCTCTCTTTTCCTGCAAAAATGGCACATTTTACACACTTCCTGGCCTAAGCATGGGCATCTTTAAACAAGCTTGGCCAATAATAGCCAGCTCTCATGATTTTCCATGCAGTTTTTCTAGGAGAAAAATGACCCCCTGCAGTCCCATCATGGAACTCATGAAGTACTTTATCAACTTGATGTTGATCAATGCATCTCAGAAGGATGCCATTAATGTCCTTTCTAAAAAGAATGTTGCCAATCAAAACATAAGGAATAGACTGCAGTCTGAAATACCTCTGTTTGGCTTTATCTAGACCTGGTGGACACTCACTATTTTGCAAAAAGTGAGTCATATCTTGCACCAACCTACATTTGTTGTAGCTGCATCTACTTCAAGCCTTTTATCAGCAACCAGAACTGCCTATGTTTATGCATTTCCTTCATTTTCAGCCTTCGTAGCTAGTTGTTCACACAGCCCTTTACCCCTAACAAACTTTGTTATCTTGATGTCAACATCATACTCCATAACCTTTGTAATCCAGCCTGCCCTCTTATCATTTAGATCCCTGCTTAGCGAGAATTCCTTCACACTTGGGTGAGCAACCATTAAATGTACCTTGCTGTTGGAAATCAGGGGTTTGAACTTCTTCAAGCTTCTGATGGTAGCCAATACATGTTTCTCTACAAAAGTATATCTTTGTTCATACTCCTCTAATAATTGGCTAAAAAAGGAAATTGGTTGTTCTAGACCAGTGTCATTCTACTATACCAATATTGCAGAAATTATATCAATGCTGCCAAAAGCATATAAAATGAATTCTTTTGAGAAGTTCAGGTTTACCAAAGCAGGGGCTACTGATAAAGCTTCCTTTATGACTTCAAAACTATTCTTGGCCTCCTTGGTCCAACTGAAACTGACATTATTTTTTAACATTGCAGTTAGTGGTTTCAACAGATTGGCACTGTTAGGAATAAACCTTCTAACAAAATTGATTCTGCCAAGAAAACTTTGCAGCCCCTTTTTATGGCTGGGCAAGGGCAGATCCAAAATGGCACTTACTCTTTCTGGATCAATGCTGATCCCCTATTTTGACACAATATGTCCTAAAAGCTTTCCTTCATGGACAACAAAGATACATTTCTTGGGGTTGAGGGATATACCATACTCCCTACACCTCTCAAATACTTGTTTCAGATGTGCAAGGTGTTCATCAGACTTTTTTGAAAACATAGTTACATCATCAAGGTAAATAAGTACTAGTTTGTGGATCAAACCTTTAAATTCCCTGTCCATTGCCCTTTGAAACGTGGCACCAGCATTGGACGGGCCAAAAGGCATCCTTTTATAAGCCATGGTGCCCCATTTTGTGGTGAAGGTAGTCTTGAACTGATCCTCTTCTTTGACTAAAACTTGGTTATAACTTGAATAACCATCAAGTAATGAGAATCTTTCCGAACCAGCTACAATTTGCAGAATTTGCTCCATTGAGGGCAATGGATAATGATCCTTTAGCGAGGCTTTATTGAGGTCTCTAAAGTTAACACACAACCTAATTTCACCATTTTTCTTTCTAACTAGGACAAGGTTAGAGACCCATGAGGTGTGTTTGATTGGAAAAATGATGTCTCCCTCAATCAGTTTGGTCAACTCTTTGACCATAAGAGGCTCAAGTTTGGGGTTTAAAGGCCTCTATTTCTACCTAACAGGTTTTGAGTTTGGCTCAAGCTCTATAGTATGTTGGGAAATTTGGGGATCAAAGCCTTTCAAATCAGAATATTCCCATGCAAATACATCCTGGAACTCTTGACAGAGGGCAATAAAAGCTTGCTTATCTGCAGGTGAACAAATTTTTCCAACTTTAAGGAGCTTACCTTTAAAGATTTCAAGCTCCTCATAGTGTTCTTCTTTGACCTGCATGCTGGTTTTACTCTTTTTAAGCTGGTCATCTATGTTGAAAAATGGATTCCAAGGTGACTAGACCCTTGGGCAGTTTTTTGGACTTCAATTGGATGATTTGATCATCATATTATTGTTTGAGTTTCTCTTGGTTGACTGCTGCAAATTCATCTTCTTGCAGCATGAAGCTCAAAAATTGTTCATCACTTTCAAAGACTTGCCAATGAACGTTATTATCTGGAATAGAAGGTCTGATAACTATTTTAACATATGGCTGCAACTTTTCCTTCCTAATTTCACTTGGAATATCAACTTGAGCACCTATGGCAGCCAATCTATCAACATGCTTATTTTGATCCCTAGGAATAGAAGTTAGATTGAAAGCATCAAACTTTTCTATCATATCCCACACCTTGTGTTTCTAGGATTTTAAAACATCATTCTTAGTGACATGCAGACCTCTCACCTGATTGAAAATCAATTCATTGTCACCATGCACTTGCAAGCAACCAATTCCTCACTTTCGTGCCCATTCCAAGCCTTGAACCAGACCCTCATATTCAACAGTGTTGTTAGTACAAGAGAAAGAAAATCTAAAAGTAGAGTAGTATTTGTCACCTTGTGGGGACACAAGCATTGCACCCCCACCAACACCATTCTTGCTTTGAGAACCATCAAAGAACATCTTCCATACTTTGTCTTGCTGATCTGATTGCTGTCCCATCTCCTTTTTGAGGTTTGGAATCACTGAATCAGGTTCATGCAACACATAGACACCCAAACCAATTTCCTCAATGTTATCATTTGGGTTGTCAATAATATTCTTTGCTGCCCACTCACTTAGCAGTGCATCTGGTATACTTTTTGCTTGCAACTCTTGAGCAACAACAAGTTCATCATCACTAAAAACAACACAATTAGCATTAACCGCACTTGGAACATATGGTTCAATGTGATCCTTAGCAAGTTGCTCAGATTTGATGACTACCTTAGTCCCATTTATCATTCTGAACACCATATGAGACCAATCTGATGATAAATAACCACCTATCTTGGTGGTGAAATCCCTTGAGAGACATAAAGAAAAATGCAGAGGTAAGTCAATAACAGAGATGTCTTAGGGAATGGAGAAATTGGGACAAGTGTGTAGGGTAAGGCTTAAACCCTTGATATCACCTACAATATTAATGATTGTCCCATCTAATTATACAACTCCCTTCTCAAGAGGCTGATACTTCAGTCCTAACTTATCAACAATCTGTTTAGGCATAACAGAACTACTTGCCCCTGAAGCCACCATGCAATTGTGAACTAGTCTATCTCCTATTATCAAGGACACATAAAATGGGGGTGGTTTGACATCCTTACTTGGTGGTTTACTACTATCTTGAGGTGTATTTGTCAGGATAGCCTTGGGTTGACCTGTTGGTATATCATTTGAAATGCCTCCTTCAGCTAAGGCAGATTGCAACAAGTCCTTTTGATCAGGAATAGACAAGGAATCCACATTGACATACTCACATTTATCTTTTTCATGGATTCAATAATGTTGAAAGGTGTGACAACATTTACCTTTTGATGAGTCTTTGCAGCAGCAGGGTCTGTCTACAAGTGGGCTGGTTGGGGTTGATTCCCAAGTTGTCCACCATTGATGCCTTGTGAATTTCTCTGCAAAATGTGTGATATATGAGGATTGGAAGGTCCAACAACTTCTTTGTCTTTGTTTGCTTCTTTTCCAATCTCGAGGGCCCTCTTTTTGGCTTAGGTGTTGGCTGCTATTAGAGAGCTATCATTATTTACTCCACAAAACTCTTCTCCTTGCCAATTCAGGAGAGTTGTGTCACTTGCAGGGAGCTCCTGTTGTTGGGATGATTCCCCATTAGGCACATCCTGCACACTTGAGGCATTCTGAACCATCAATGCTTGATTCATCACACCATTCAAACATGTAGTTTGATTATGGGCCTGGTTGCAAGGATAGCACTAGTCATATTTTGCTGCAAGGTTATTTTGAGTTGGTACCAAATCTTTGGTTGCATTGATTGAAACTAGATTATATGGCTGAAATGTCCTCAGATTCAAATTTTGTCATGCATCTTGAAAATTTCCTTGATATGGCTACTTATTAGTCTGAAATTGTTGTCCTTGACCTTGATTTTGAGACTGCCAAGGCTTGAAACCTCGAAATTGCTGCTTTTTAAGGGTTACAAGTTTGTTTCCAAAGGTCAGAAGTAAGTTTTCAATCTTCTATTGGCTACTTTTAATTTCATGTAGCTCCTGAGATGGTCCTTGGGCAGAAATTTTTGTGTTAACAATAGCTGGTAAAGGGGCTAATTGAGGTGGTGGCAAAGCTGTAGGAGGATGAATATCAAGAAAAAATGGCATAGGAGGCCTAGGGGCAATCCTTCCAGCTTGTATTAGGCTATTTTCTGCTCTCACAGCTATGTCATAAGCTATTGGAAAAGTGTTTCCACCTATAGATTGTATTAAAACAACCTCACTGTTTAAAGCTCTCAAAAAATAGAGAAATGCATACTCAGCTGGAGGCCTTGTAGTGCCTGGAATTTTGTCCCATGTTCTTTGGAAACATAAATTGAAATCCGTCATCTGTTCGTGAGGAGCCCATTTAATGTGAGTTAGCTGCTCCGCCAATGAAAAGTTATTGTTACCCAATTTTCACCCACGGGCTCAATCAGGTAGGATAATCATGTGACAAAGGTTCGGGAAGGCCAAATGGAGCATTCAGACAGGGGGATAAGTCAGGCATCTGATGAAATTTCACAGGGGAGCTCAGTTGAAAAGCATGCCTTAGTCAATTTGACATAATTTTCCTTTAAGGAGAAAGTCGGCAAGACCCTCCTACTATCTAGCCGACTAACAGCTTTGATACTCTCTATTTTAAGCCGCGGTCGCTGTGAACTAGTCTTTGTCTGGTTGAACGCATCACTGTGGAGCCTATTGCTATAACTGGAGGGGTTCGGTATGACCTCTTACCGTGTGGATCCCTTTGGCCGATAGGCCATTCAATCGTCATTTGGAAAGACTCACGACGACCGTGGTTTTCGGGAAGACTGGGGGGTCTTGCTGAGATGTCTCGGCAATTTAAAGGGGTCTCCCCGAAACAAAATCAGAGCTCGGCGAGAGGCAAAAGGGCTCAACGAGGGGTCTTGGCAGGATGTTTCTATTGTCTCGATGACTGTGAAGGATCCTTGTCGACATAACAATCACCTTTTCACGATGACTCAGAATGCATTAAGCTTTCGGTATAGCAAATGTAGTCTATGTGAGGTCTGACTGACGGAAGGAAGCTACAGCGACATACTTGGGACAGGTAGTCTCATCAGTGGGAGATGCATTATGTCTCAGTGACCTGAGAGTGGTTGAGGTCTTTTGGGATAACAAGATGCATTCGATGTGATGTCTTACTGACAAGCGCTTGTCTTGGTGACCACAGAGGCAACATCAGTATTAGATCTAAAGCTCAATAAAGGCTCTCAGCGATAGCGCCATGTTATGACGATAAGTTGCAAGGAACAGAATTGCATCGGTGAGACACATTTAGTGTCTCGCCGAGATGCAATTCTTTTCAAAAAGGGCTTTGACCACCTGCCGAGCCTACGTGGGAAACGTTCGACCAACCATGAGGAGCTGAGACGAACCATGGCAATCTAGTCAGGGCATAGAATGCTAACATAGGATGAATATAACCCGAATCATAGTGAACTCAGTAGCATTCAAGGCATTTGGCCAAGGAGCTTCGCAAAGACACGAGGATAGAGGAATGAATGCAGTGGTTGTAGAAAGATCAGGGGACTTCTTCGAGAATGTTTCTTCACCGACACCAACAACTTGGACACGTAGGGTTGCAACATTAAATTCGATCAAAAGATCTATGGGGGATCTTTTCTGAGCCCGATATTTTTGTAAGCCCTAAGGGGCCGAGATCTTTTTTGTATATAAGGAATTTTTATGCCTTTTTGAAAGGAGTTCAGATGTATGCTCTTCTGAAGTCTGTGACCCTTTTGCAGTCCTCTCTCAAACTAGCAGGCATCTGTAATTCTACTTGGAACATAATATACAAAATATGCCTTAGTTACCATTGATGGTCCATCTTTTGCCTTCTGATTCTTGTAAAGTATTGTGCATTATTTAGTGATTCATTGAGCTACTTAGTGAAATTTTCTCTTTCCTTATAGCTTTTGTTTCATGTCGTGCCTTTCTTTGCAGAAGTAGTATCATGTAGGTTGCAAACTGTGTTTACTTAATCTTGTGTATGATCTTCTAGTTTGTGAAAATCTGCCTTTCCTTCTTGAAGGCATGTGCATTTCAAACTTGTTTGTATGCATGATCTATAGGATCTTGTTGTGTAGTCTTATGGCTGTCACTGGTGTTCAAGTGTAAGTTGAGTGTTTCATTGTTCCTGTCATTTTGGTGTATCTCCCTAGTGTAGTTCTTTAATTTATGCATCTTTTCCCTCTTTCCTCTCAAAGAAACAATAGTTTAGGTGATACCCAAAGGAAGCCGGCCTTCTCCAGAGGTTCATTTCAGTTATAGGTGACCCAAAGCCTTGAGATGATCCCATGTTGCTCTAGAATGCTCAGTTTTTTGTAAACTTTGAACAGGGTGCAATTCTAGGTGACAACAGTTTTTGGCACGCCCGGTGGGACCGTGAACTGCTCCTTAGTTCATGTTTATATATTTTTTTGCTACTGTGTGGTATGTGCAACAGTAGTTTCAGCCTTGGGAGGAATTTTCTTTACATACCTGGCGACTCCGAGCTCAAATCTTTTGGTTTCAACAAGTTTAGTGCTGGTATGTTTTAATTACAAGTTTAATGTTCTGCTGACCAACATTTATATGAGTAGAGATGACAAATTTCCGTAGTCAGCATGCGTATCCACGTCAATTTCATGAAAATATTGTCAACCAATCACCCTATCAGCCATATCAGGCCAACCATGTTGCTGATTTAATCCCAAACGGCCATGCAATAGCAGCCTACCAACATGCTTACCACCCTCCCACCCCTGCTCAATTCCACTTTGAGTCAACCTTGTGGCCTCCCGAGTCAGTCCCAAAATTTCAACAATGCGGATACTGAGTTGGGTAGCATCAAGGAGATGTTGCTGCAATTTCAAAGGAAAATATTAGACATAGAAAGGGAAAATGAGTATAATACGCAACAGGAGGAGCTTTCCTATCAAGCTTATATTCATCAGCAGGAGGTTGAGGAACAAAGAGGATCCCATTTATTACAAGAATTTGAACAAAATCAGTCCAACTCTCTTGAAGAACAACTTTCTCAAATGCCCCAATCAGCTGTTACCTTTCCAAATCCTTTCTTTGAAGAAGGAATTCACTACAAAAGATTCAATGTTCCAGGCTTTGAACAGAATGAAGCTTCTATCAAAAAGAAGGCAAAGGAGGAGCAACTTATTGATCAAAATAGGTTAATCCTCTGGGAAAAGCTTAGGAATGTGAATCCTTTGCATCTAGCTATAAGGTGTTCTCAATTGTAGCAGCAAGTGATTGAGCAGCAGGAAGACAAAGCGAAGGTAGCTGTTGAGAAAGGTCAATTTATAGCTTGGAATAAGGGACTATCTTTTTTCTCTCAGCTTGATGAAGACGTTGTCGAGTTTTGCTCAATACTGGAAAATAAGGAGTCTAAGCTTTTACAAGAGGGTGAGGAGAATCAGGTTGAGCAGCTTGCTATCATGGATATAGTTGAGGATCAAAAGGCAGAGTTGATCTTCTCATTTGATGATCTACCTTGCTCCATCGACAAGGATGAAGAATTGGACCAACATGAGGTTGATGAAGGTAATTCTGATTTGTTGTTGCATAAAGGTGAAGGTGAGTTTGAAGTCTTTACTCCAGAGCAAGGAGATTTAAGTAGCACTGTTCAGGGAGAGCCACATTTCGATGTGCATGAAAATGCCCATCAAGTTGAACAAATCCCTAAACTGGACTTGTTGTTTTGCAAAGTGGGTAATTTTGATGCTTTGTTAAAACTAGATGGGAGCTGCATTAGTCTTGAATTTGGTCTTTCTGTTCAGAGGAGTAAAGAAGACATTGAAGAGGATATGTTTTGGAACGATTTAGAAGCTTTTTGTACTAATTTGGGTGCTAAACTATTGCCTCTTGATGAAGCTAATCATGAACAACTTGAGCTTACTGAGGAAGCTTCTTTTTTCTCACAAAGTCAGTCACAGGGATTAGACTTTTCTAGCCTAGGCTATAAAGCAGCAGTGCATGAGCAAGAAACCAATAAGGAGAGCTCAATTTTTGTCTTTACAAGGGGTTGTCTCGATCAGGGATTTAGCCCAGATGGAGTTCCATAAAGTGCCAATGGTTAATCAAGCATTCACACATGGAGCCACAGCTGAAAGTGGCATAAAGGATGTACTTGCAGTTGACAAAGAGTGTGTTCAATTTACTTATCCTCCTTTGAATACAAATGCATATGATCAGTCTAAGGAGGTAAGTGAACTTGTTACCCTCTTTCATGCGGCAGTGCATTGTAATTTTAAACATTTTTCAGTATACCATCTCTATTAAGCTGCCATTAAGCTTGAGAGCCATTGCATATTGAGAAGAAAAGGCAGCTATTTCAACCATCCTGTTAATGGGTTTGTTTGACCAAGTTATTATTGGTTAGTGTTGGGTAGGTTTAATGCAGATTATATTCCCTGAGTGTTGTTTCCAGCATAGTTAAATAGTTTCCCCTCTGTAATTTCTTATTTTCAATAAGTTTCCAAGTGTTATGGTGAGCCTCAGGATGAGTTACAGCCATGTACCAAGCTACTCTTGATCTTTTTTGGGTTGTCCTAATGACTCCATGCCCAATGGATAGGCCTATGCTACTGGTCTTTAGGTTTAGTAGACAAACATCTAGCAAAGGTCACCAAAAATGTTACCCAATTTTCACCCACAGGCTCAATTAGGTAGGATAATCATGTGACAGAGGTTCGAGAAGGCCAAATGGAGCATTCAGACAGGGGGATAAGTCAGGCATCTAATGACATTTCACAGGGGAGCTCAGTTGAAAAGCATGCCTTAGTCAATTTGACATAATTTTCCTTTAAGGAGAAAGTCGACAAGACCCTCCTACTGTCTGGCTGACTAACAACTTTATACTCTCTGTTTTAAACCGCGATCGTTGTGACCTAGTCTTTGTCTGGCCGAACACATCACTGTGGAGCCTATCACTATAACTGGAGGGGTTCGGTATGACCTCTTACTGCGTGGATCCCTTTGGCCGATAGGCCATTCAATCATCATTCAGTGAGACTCATGGCGACTGCGATTTTCAGGAAGACTGGGGGGTCTCGCTGAGATGTCTCGATGATTTAAAGGGGTCTCCCCGAAACAAAATTAGAGCTCGGCAAGAGGCAAAAGGGCTCAACGAGGGGTCTCGGCAGGATGTTTCTATTGTCTCGACAACCATGAAGGATCCTTGTCGGCATAACAATCACCTTGTCACAACGACTCAGAATGCATTAAGCTTTTGGTATAGCAAATGTAGTCTATGTGAGGTCTCCCCAACGGAAGGAAGCTGCAGCGACATACTTGGGACAGGTAGTCTCATTGGTGGGAGATGCATTATGTCTCAGTGACCCAAGAGTGGTTGAGATCTTTTGGGATAACAAGATGCATTCGGTGTGATGTCTTACCGACGAGCGCTTGTCTTGGTGACCACAGAGGCAACATTGGTATTAGATTTGAAGCTCGATAAAGGCTCTCAATGATAGCGCAATGTTATGCCGATAAGTTGCAAGGAATAAAATTGCATCGGTGAGACACATTTAGTGTCTTGCCAAGATGCAATTATTTTCGGAAAGGGATTTGACCGCCTGCTGAGCCTGCGTGGGAAACGTTCGACCAACCATGAGGAGTTGAGACGAACCATGGCAGTCTAGTCAGGGCATAGAATGCCAACACAGGTTGAATGCAACCCAAATCACGGTGAACTCAGTAGCATTCAAGGCGTTCGGCCAAGGAGCTTCGCAAAGACACGAGGATAGAGAAATGAATGCGGTGGTTGTAGAAAGATCAGAGGACTTCTTCGAGAATGTTTCTTCACCGACACCAACAATAGGGACACACAGGGATGCAACATTAAATTCGATCAAAAGATCTATGGGAGATCTTTTCTGAGCCCGATATTTTTGTAAGCCCTAAGGGGCCAAGATTTTTTCTGTATATAATGCATTTTTATGCCTTTTTGAAAGGAGTTCAGATGTATGCTCTTCTGAAGTCTGTGACCCTTTTGCAGTTCTCTCTCAGAGTAGCAGGCTTCTGTAATTCTACTTGGAACATAATATACAAAATCTGCCTTGGTTACCATTGATGGTCCATCTTTTGCCTTCTGATTCTTGTAAAGTATTGTGCATTATTTAGTGATTCATTGAGCTACTTAGTGAAATTTTCTCTTTCCTTATAGCTTTTGTTTCATGTCATGCCTTTCTTTGCAGAAGTAGTATAATGTAGGTTGCAAACTATGTTTACTTAATCTTGTGCATGATCTTCTAGTTTGTGAAAATCTGCCTTTCCTTCTTGAAGGCATGTGCATGTCAAACCTGTTTGTATGTGTGATCTACAGGATTTTGTTGTGCAGACCTATGGCTGTCACCGGTGTTCAAGTGTAAGTTGAGTGTTTCATTGTTCCTATCATTTCGGTGTATCACCCTAGTGTAGTTCTTTAATTTATGCATCTTTTCCCTCTTTCCTCTCAAAGAAACAATAGTTTAGGTGATACCCAAAGGAAGTCGGCCTTCTCTGGAGGTTCATTTCAGTTATAGGTGACCCACAGCCTTGAGATGATCCCATGTTGCTCTTGAATGCTTAGTTTTTTGTAAACTTTGCATAGGGTGCAATTCTAGGTGACAACAGTTATCATACTTGTATTCAAACTAATTACAAAGTACCTCTCCCAATTCATCCCATGTTCGGATGGAATTGACTGCCAAACTCCTGAACCATTGGAGTGCTTTACCTCTGAATGATGCCACTAACAGCCTCAAGGCAACATTTTCTTGTGTTATATGATGCACCGAGAACAAATTTGAGAAGTCCTTAATATGCTCAACTAGTGTAGTTTGATCTTCACCTGAAAAATATGGTACGCTTTTGAGAGCAGCCACTGGAATATCATCATGTTGGGCTAATTGAAGTGGACTACCACCATTGAATGTCACAAAAACCTGGTTTCTTGGAACAACCGTGTTTGGCACCAAGTTTTGTTGTCTTGTTGGGCTGAAAAACTCTCACTGCTGGTGGAGTTAAAACTATTTTTCTTGATGAAACAACAGCCTTCCTTGTTGGTCTACCTCTCCTCTGGGGTGGTGAAAGCTACAAATATTCTAATGGGACAAAATTTCCCCTTGTCTGAATTCGTTTCATAAGCTGCCACATCACTGATCTATCATTAATTTTCACATTCGGAGCTGCCAGATATTCTGGTGTGACCTTTAAAAGCATAAAAATATTGCTGGCAGCATATCAAAACCAACAAATTGATGTGTTTTTCTAGTCTGAAATGACTATTTTGTCCCACCGGGCGTGCCAAAACTGTTGGCGACACCAAATCTGCACCTTGTTTGCAAAGCCTTTCCAATTGCACTTAGCAGATTTGGACCAACATTGAAATGCTTTCAGGCTGTGGGTAACCTATTTGAAAGCAGACCTCCGGATTGTGGGATGACTTCCCTATTTGATATCACTTAACTATTGAATTTCTGAGATAAGGGTAAGGGTTACATGAAAATAAACCTAATGCTAAAAAAACCTAAAGTGATGCACCAAAACAACCTAGACCTGTTAACAACTTATCATATTTGAATTAACATCACAAAGCTGGACTTACACAACTCACTTGATAATGCAGTTTGCATAAATATTTCATAAGAAGGTCTATAAATAATGCTATTAAAAGGAAAACAAATATTTCACAATTAACAACACCACTAACAACATAACTTACAACCTGCAAACATATACCTTTTGCTAAATAGATGCATAACATGAGACAAGCTTGCAAGGAAAGGATAGATTTCATAGAACGAACTGATCAATCATTAACAACATACATGAGAAACAAGAAATGAGAAAGTAAAAGTGCTCTACTTTATCAATTCAAAGTGCTTGTATTGTATAATAGGCCTGTCTAAGTTACAATGCAGCTTCATGAAAAATAACTCCCAAAAAGTAGCTATCCTCCTGTTGAAAAAGAAAGAACTCCAAAAATGTTCCAAAATGAACATACTTAAACAACACCCAACAAAACCTCCAACACATGTGCTTCTAGAAGATTATCCTCAGATAAAACAAAAATGGCACCAAAAGAACCTTCTAGAAGTCTCTAAAATTCTCTCTACATGGAGAAAAAATAAGCTAAGCCAATAGCCATCCCAAAAGTGTGACAAAAATACCTCTAGTTGGCCTCATATCCACCAAAATCAATCAAAATAATATCTCACACATTTCTCACCTCTGCAAGTCATCATTGGTCCCATTTCAACACTTGACCACATTCTGCATCATGCAGTATGTGTGTTTTTGAAAACACATGGCCTTTTAAAGCATTAAAGATAGTGAATTTGTTAAGTAATTTATAAAACACCACTTAGCAAAACACTTTACAATTGAGCATAAATCAAAGGGCCCCACCATTTTTCTGTGTTACATTTGTATTTAAAAGAAAAATAAAAGTGATTTTAAAATCACTTACATGATATCTTCAAATATGGAACAAAATGTAACATGAAATGTTATGGCAAAAGCTCTCAAAAGAATCTAAGGCACTTTGACCATCAACTTACCATATTTTGCATTCTTCCCGCACATGTTATACTTCATTGGTTTGCAAAGGCATATAGTATCAATAGCACTTGGCTAATAAGGCCGACCTCCAAGACTCTTGGAAACAATACCAAGTCACATGATGTTGGCAAAACAAAGCATCACTTGATGGTCACATGGCAACACATTGTATTGCACGCCTAGGATAAGTCAAAATAACATAAGGCATAAAATGCCTAGGTGATAACACATGACATAGTTAGGACTTAGCAAAGCTTTTAAAATGGGAAATTTTATAAGGCATGAAATGCCTAAGGGAGAATACAAGTTCGGCTTGATCATATTTATCATGTGTTTGGTTTTTAAAATAAGGGATAAAAAATCCCATTGATATGCAAAGAAGGGTCAAACCCTAATGATAATACCCAAATAATGCAAAAAACACCATCATTTGGTCGCTTGGAAGAATCTGGAAAATGATGATCTGCCACCAGGGTTTGAGAAAACATAGGAAACTGGCATTGACACTGGTTTTTCAGCCAGCTTTTGACATTTTTTGCATAAAAAACACCATGGGAACTCAGGTATTTGTGTATTATTGGCATAAACTTGCATTTTTTGAACTTGGAGGCCATTTTTTGACTTATAGGCCATGACCATGAACAAACTTTGATAGACTTTCTCTGTTGCATCTATTTTTCTGTTGTTGCCTTTCTCTTTTGACAGCTGCCATGAAAGCTGAAAAGCTTGTATGAAGCTCACTGTGCGACAAAAATCTTGCCAGAATGCGAAGATTGTATGAACAAGCTTTAGGTAATCATTCAATAGGCTCCATTTTTCTAAATTTGAGCAATAAAGACCCCATGGTTTGTTTTCTCCTTGAGAATAAAGGGTGGGAGCTTGTTTCCTTTCTGTTGTTTAAAAAAAGACACTCCATTTCGTTTACCAGTTGTTTCATGAAAAATACACCCTTTGGCTGCGGCCATGGAAAGAAAAGATGGTTTTTTCTTTCAAAACTTCAACTTTTGTAACGTGTAAAAATAGCCCAACTGGGTTCCTTGTTCTATAGATAAAAGGTCATCTCTCAACCACGACCTGTAACATAGTCCTTAACAAGCTTTCAAATGCCTTTGAAAGATTCTGTGTTTGACTTTTCTTGAACCCCAAGTGGGTTATGACTTGGTGCAGAGAAGCATGCCTTTGGTTGTGCCCAATAAGAAAAAATGGGATTTATCACATTGTTGTATTTCTTTTTCAACCCAGAAGGTTTCCTTTCCATTTTTCATTGTATTTGTAGAATTTGATAGAGCCTAGCTGGGTTATTCTGATTTCATGAAAAAGGCTCAAAATTTTCTAGTATAAATTACAAATGGGTTTGTAAGAGCACTTTATATTTTGAACTCTATAACAATGTTGTTTTAGACCTGAACCCCCAGGTGGGTTTTCCAGATTTTGCAAAACAAAGGTCATTTTGACCACAACCTGTCAAACACACCTAAATATCTTTCCATTATTTAGCTCCTGTAGCATTTTATCATATTGTCATTTTCCTTCATAGATTTGCAGCAAACCTAGGTGGGTTTTCCATGCTTTCTTTGACAGGTTCAGACTTGTTACAAAATGCATATGATTTAGTAAATTCCTTCACCTTTCTGTTGTTTAGACATCTGGGTACATGGTATCCTCATTTGCTTGGCCTCAGTAATGGAGTATGGAATAAGGTCTATTTGAGCTCACGAAGTGGAACATTGTGAAACTTGCATCAAATTTTTTAATAGTGCCTTGACATTGCTGCATGTTGGACCATATTTCATACAAGTTCCTTGGATTTACTCGAAACTATATCCAATGATTTCAAAAAACTTTGCATAACCTCTTTTGAAAAAGATATTTTTGATTCTTGAACATGATTTAGGAGGGCTTCAAAAATTTTAATGAGCAACTAGATTCTTCATTACTGTAGAATGTTCTCCTTTATAATCTCTGCATTTTTGTTTTCATTTTGTTGATATTCATTTTGCTGGCTCTCAAGTTCAAAAATTATGCTAAAAAGTTGTTCATTTTGCTTTTGTAGATGAAATAATGCATTACCAATGCTTCCATTTTCTTCCTCCACCTCAGATACTTACATGTCTCACCATATTCCTTTGTAGTTTAAAGCTTTTGAAAGGGCTTCAAATTTCTGTTGAATTGATCTTCCGATAAACTCCAAGGTTATTGTTCATAGGCTTACACATTTCATGTCACTATCCCAGATACAATGCTGACTGTATTATGCTTTGATTGAATTATCCTATCACTGTGCTTCCCATACCTCTGTTATCTAAGGAGCATACCACCTATATGCTGCTCTCAACTGTCAAAAAAGTCCTACAAATAGCATTGCCTTCATGTTCTTGACATGACCAACACTTATAGCCATTGTTTACTCTAAGATAATGCCATGCATTATACCTGTCTAGATTGATCTTTGAAGCTTGCTACTGCTAAGTGTCTTGGAGAGGAATAACACCTCCCCTTCTATTTGATTGTCTTTATGTGTGGAGGTAAGTAGGTGAAGTGTCCCTTTGGTGTTCTTCTAGCATGAGTACATTCTTTAAACACTGCATAGTTACCATCATAATTTTTCCTTTAGAGCTGACTGTCTTCTAGTTGCCCTGTAGCCTGCTTTACTTGTGGACTGCTCATTTGATTATCGTGACTGAGCTTTTCATCCATATGACTACTACAACATCTATTCACTTGATAATAAATTGCACTCCCCTCCTTTTGAAAGCAACTACTCATATGATAGCAATCATATCATTGTGGTCTTCTCATCAAGTTGACCTAGGTTTTTTTAGGATTTCATAACTTTCTTCCACTTGCTTATTGTACAATCCTCTATCATGTGTGTTCCCAATTCTTTTTGACTTTATGATTGCTCATGATTTCCTTGATGGCTGTTTAGACTTTTCTCATATTCTTGCATAGTCATTAACATTGAGACTTGGGCATATTACAGTCCTTGAGACTGTTGGAAGCCTTGATCTTACTCACTGCCACTGTGGACTATAGTTTGCGTCCTATCTCTTCATGATGGCTTGTCAATGCACCTATTCAACCCCTATGAAAATAATGAACTGTCCCTTTGAATCCTGCTTGAAATCATGAATTTGGTGGTCCTTGTGAATGTGCTTTATGATCTGCTCCTTTAAATCCCTTATAGGCAATGCCATCATTGTCTTCACTGGATGATCTCATCCTATGCTCATTCATTTTCTTTTATGACTATGCGGGTATGGATTGTCAAATCTCTTGAGTTTTCCTTGTTTCTATCACCATAGACTTGCCTTGGTGGGCTCCATAACTGCATTTTTGATTGTCAAGGACACTACACCAGTTGCCATCCCTTGTCCAAGCTTTTCCTGTAGCTGGTGACTTTTAAATTTAATGAGACTCCCTAAGAGGTGGACAGTTGGAACAAGAGCTACACCTATCCACTGCCCCACAATGAAACATTGCCCTGTGAGGAAAAATGGTTGTTTGGCAAATGATTTAATGGAATTGCACAGTCATGTGTAATTCACAGGCTCTATACATCTTTCATTTTTTAATGACACCTCCAGCTGATAACTCATCCTTAACCCTTTCTCCATCTCCATCTTTCAACATCTTCATAAGCTGGCAACTAATAACCATAGTGCCATTGACTTATCATTGTTGCTTGACCTTCTATCTGTGTTTGACATAGTGACCATCAACCACTGGACTTTCCTTTTACTCTTTGTGCATCATTCATATGTATTTTTTGGCTCCAAATTTGTCCATTATTTACCTTGATTCATGCTGATTGGAGGAAGGTCCTATATTAAACTCTTCTTGTATACGTCTAAAAATGGTCATGATTAAGCTTGTTAATTAATTAAATATGATTTATTTAATTAATTCCCTTAAAGTCATCTACATATAAATAAATCTAATCATTTATTTATATCGTTCATTTTCTAAATTCTTCTACCTTAATTAAATAAATAATTTTATTTAATTATTAACATTTCCATCTTCCACTTAATTAAATTAAATAAATTTTCATAATTTATTTATATTTGATTATCGTATTATTCTAAAGTTTAAATATTTTGAATATTTAAATAATGGAATATCTTTTCATCCCACCTTCCACCTTCCGCTTAATTAAATAAAATAAATTTTTATAATTTATTTATATTTGATTATCATTCTATTCTAAAGTTTGAATATTTTTTAATATTGAATAATGGAATATTCTCCATCCCATAATTGAATTAAATATTAAATATTTTATTTAATATTTTCCTCACCCTAATTTCATTTGAAAACATAATTAAATATGATTTATTTAATTATGTGGGTTTCCATTTTCGTCTTCACTTCCAAATTAAATAAATATATTTTATTTAATTTCTAACTCACCCTTCCAAATTCTCAACTCATCCTTCGAAATGGAAGTTTCCCTTCAAAACTCAATGACGAAAATTGAAAGAAAAGGGAAACCTTCCATTCTTCTCTCCACTTTCGAAAATCTGCCACCGTCCGTTTGAACAAGCTTAATCCGAGCCGTCGATCGAATCAGCCAATCGAATCCTCTCGAGAACTCTATAAAAGCCCATGCAAATCCAAGCCTTGGTTAATCATCCACATTTACATGCACGCATACTTCTATGCCTACTTACGCACACATACGCATTTACACAGCCATACTTTCAATCAGCTTATGCATTCATATTAGTTTTTCATATCACAACCATATTTTCATACTAGCATAGCTTTTTGCATTTAGCATAGTATGCACTTTAAAATCTCGTTCTTTAGCTATCATTTTGTTGAGTTTGATCTGCTGATCTGAGAGCCATTCGAAACCAACAAAACGCTGGAGTTAGAGGAAGATAAGATGATTTCTGGAAGCTGCTGTCATGGTTTGCATATTTCTGTTTCTTTTTCAGCTTCTTTGATTTAATGTCTTATTAATATGTGTTTGATTTTAATTTAAATTGATCCAATATTTCATACACACATAAAATGGCACCCACTGTAAGGCACGAACCCACAAATTTAACATTATCTGCAAGTTTGTTTTGACATCTTTTGTGTTCTGGAATCAATTTTCAAAAAAAAATTTGACGTTTAGGCGCATTCAAAATTTCCTGAGGCGCATACGGGGTTTTAACCTTTTGTTTTGCAGAATTCTGGAGCGCATACCGTGACTGTTTAGGTGCATACCGTGACTGTTTAGGCACATACTGTGACTATTTAGGTGCATAGAGTAACTATTTAGGCGCATATATAATCTTTCTTTCGACATACACAGTAATTGTTTTTAAAGCATATAAATCTTTCTTGCGACGCATATAACTTCTGTTTTGGCACATAGAGCTGTTGTTCTCGCGCATATAGTGACTGTTTAGGTGCATATAGCATCTGTTTCGGCGCATATACCCTCTGTTACAGCGCATATATCTTCTGGCGCATATAGCTTTTGTTCGAGCACATATAAAGTGTAACAAAAACATAGAGTTATGAGTTTGATGCCTTCCGCAGACATAATTCTTTTTCTTTTTTTTCTGAATTTTAAAATGAAGCAATCTTAGGGTAGCCACATCTGGATTAAAATGAAGCAATTTAGGATAGTCACCAAACAATGATCTTGCAGTTAAAATTGAACAAACTTGTTTTTGGTGAAGCAATATCTTCACTTAGATTAGATCATTGTGATTTGGAATTTAAAAAGAACATTTGCTTGCTTTGACTATGGCAATAGGTCTATGCTCTCCCCTTAACTGGGTGATCAAAATACCAGACTTTCCTTTTTATTTCATGAATTTTTACTGCTTTAATTACATCCTTTAGAGAGCCTGCCGTAGTGGGAAAAAGTACTCACCCTACGGGATCGACTCAAGTGGGTTCAAGCCAAAGCCAGGCTATTCCGCCCCACTATAAAATTTAAAGCAAATCTAGGGAAACCCTCTTTTGCTTGTAGTGTGCAAGATAACCATCCCCAAAACCTTTGTTCTAAAGGTTGGGAGGTTTCCTGAGGGAGTTTATTATTGCCGCACCGAACGGAAATCCTTACTACAAACCTAGTGTAGTGGCCAGCCGAAGTCAGTTTCCGAACATTCTAATAATCACAGTGCAAGGGGAGGGAAGAATCTTCCCCTAAGACACTCACCATATAATTTCCAAGGACCATTTGCTCAGGAGATCCAGTATCCACTTCCGTAACTCTGAGTACGCACCTGGAAAAGACAAAAACACAGGCGCCCCTTCAGGGGTGACATGGTTGTGTGAGTCGACGCAATTCTAAGATGTGGGTTGTTGATTACTAGAATGACCTACTTGAGCATTAAGAGTGAGTCTGTTTGAATTGTTTTTCATGTGCAAAACCTGTGAAAACATTTGTTGAAAACATTTTCTTGATCAAACACTTCATGTTAGTATAGGGCTTTAAGAACAACTGTTTTCAAAAATGTTTGTTGTGTCTTCCATCACATAAATTCAGATAAAGAGATCATCCAAAATGAACATGAAGAAAAACAACTGAATTCACTCAAAAGTTTTTCATACCATTGGTCCAATAACATTCCCAATACTTTTCTCATGCTTAGACATTGGAAATCAACAAAATTTCCCAAGAAATCAGTGTCTAAAAAGATAAGAAAACCTAAGAAACCAATAGGATACAAGAAAACACTGCAAAAGAGAAAATTCTTGTACAAAAGTCGACAAGTCTTGCTGCACTATCGAGGATTTCTTCACAGATACCAGGACTTTGTTAGAGGATTCACTGATGAGTATGCTCTAGATCCCTTAGATTCTCGAGCTTATTATCAGAGATTAGCTCTATCACAACGACATAATCATAATCAACCTCTTGAATTTGACAACATACCACAACCTTCTATAGAATATCCTTCACATCCCAATCAAATCCTTCAGTGATTTTGGAACTTTTCTTCGAAAATAAAGATCAAAACTTTAAAAAGTGCATCTCTCAAACATCTTTCTAATTTTTGGTTCAACTTCCCCAATAGGATTCTGAAATCCTTCATCAATTGGAAGCCACAATCAATAAATTAGGAGCATCCTTGATCATATCATAAGATTTTGCATCTTGTCAGATCATCATCATCGCACTTGTTAAAACTAGGATCTAAGTTTAGAAGAATTTTCAAAATCATATGCCTATCTTCACAAGATCCCAATTCAATAAATTGAAGGACGAAATTCAACAAGAAGGTCATACTCAAAGCATTCAAGAAGAGGGTGAAAGCAACAATCCTCTTTACATCATGAATCGTAATCCACTTTTTGACAAAGATATGGATAATAGAGAAGAAAATCTGTTTCACCAATACAAAGACATGAACAAAACACAGATAGATAGTGATGAGGAACAAGATGAGGAGCATCTTAGAGAGGCTGAGCAAGATCCAAAATTCCATAAAGCCATTGAAAAGATCTTGTAGTGGGATAAGGAAAAATATTTTCGCTATCTAGCCGAACAAGGGGCTAAATTGCCTCATGACTTCAATACTGAGAATTTGAAAAACAAACCTGAAGAGACACCCCTTTCTGATCTTAGTTCTTTGACCCAACAAATCAAGGCACTTCAAGGACAAGTCAAAGAATTACAAGGGGGAACAATCACGAAGAAATACACTCTCAAAGACATTTGTCCTTATCCTTTTGACTGAAGTCTAAACATGATCCCTTTTCCCAAGCATTGTGAAATGCCAAAATTTGATCGCTATAATGGGAAAACGGATCCAATCGATCATGTTAGAGACTTCAGGAACATGACATTGGAATTCGCTCACGAAGATACTTACTGCGATTGTTTCCTAGGAGCCTTGGAGTTAACTCTATAGAATGGCTATCCAAGATTACACCTCCTGTCAGGACATTTGAAGAATTGATCAACTTATTCATATCACAATATGCTTACAACATACAACACCCGATCGCCATGATAGATCTTTGTAAAGTTGCACAAAAACTTGGTGAATCCTTCATTACGTTTCTTCAGAGATGGAGAAGAATGTTCGCCAGGTATCCACGTCCTATTCCTGAAAAGGAAAAGATGGTTACTTTCATTAACAATTTAAATTCAGAAATGAGCTATCATTTGAACTTACATTGTCCTCCTTCTTTTGAGAAAATGATTGAAGATGCCATAACCATCGAAAATGCTTTGGTCAAAAGAGGAATAATCAAACATGACAAAGAAAATCCTAGCTCATCTAACCATCACAATAATCAAGACAAGTCCAAATTCTGGACTCGCAACAAAAACATGGTGAATGATGGTGTTGTTGATGCGAATCATGCCTTGACCAAGCCATTTGTCCTTAGCACTCCAAACACTCGCAACAACAATGTCAACTCAATTGCAAATCACGGAAATAATCCTCCTCCTCCGAGGAACAATATAAATCAAAAACCTGCTCCCAATCAAGGGACTTCCAACAACCAAGGTTACCAAGGAACCAATAACAATCACAATTCCTTAGGGAACACCTCGAATTCAAATCCTCAGAGATTTTCATTCTTCTCTAGTAGAAGAACTTTCACTCCACTGGGCCAATATGTAGAATCCGCATTCAAAGAGTTGATGGCCAAAAATGTCATTACTTTGCCGCCTCAACGAAATTATGAACCCAATGTAAAGCCTCCATCATGGAATGAGGCATACTATTGTGATTATCATCGGTGTAAAGGTCATCGCACAAATAACTGCCAAGCCTTGAAGAATGCCATTCAAGACTTAATAGACAATGAAATCATCACAATAGAAGGAAATCAACAAACCAATGCAGACCACCAAGCATTTCACAACCCTTTGCCCAACTATCAAAAGGGTGAGTCTTCTGGAAAGAATGTGAATCATATCCATGATGATCATATAATCAATCATCTCTACGCAGACGACGAGTGGGTGAATGTCATTAAAGTCAACACGAAGGTGGAATACAGAGAAGTCAACGCAACAACAAGAGCGCAAGCTAAAGTTGTCTTAAAAGGCGCCTCTTCAAAATCCACTGAACCTCCACCTCAACATCAATATTATTTGGTCAATCAACTTCGGAAAACCCCCGCTCAAATTTCTATTCTGGAACTATTAAAGATTTCTCCAGCTCATAAGGAAATTATTGAAAAATCCCTCATTGAAACTAATGTATCCACTGATTTGGATGTGAACAAATTTCAAGCCATGGTAGGACACTTGTCCTCACCCACTTGCCTTTCATTCTCTGAAAAAGATGATGTTTCCATAACTCATCCCCATAATTCATCATTGTACTTAGAAGCCATGGTTCACAAGTTTCGTATCAGACGAGTTCTAATAGATGGAGGTGCTGGTTTGAACATTTGTACTATGAAGTTGGTTAAAGCTTTAGGATTTTCTGAAGATTCCATTGATTTCAGAAGAAAGATTACCATAAAAGCTTATGATGATGAAGAAAGAGCATCCAAGGGTCTAATCATGCTGCCAATCAGAGTGGGTCCTGTTATAAAGAATACTTTCTACCAAGTATTGGACCGTGATCTTGCATATAACATCTTGTTGGGTCGTCCTTGGATCCATGGGATGCAAGCTATCCCATCAACCTATCATCAATGTCTTAAGTTTCCTTATGATGGACAGGAAATCATGATACCTGCTAATAATTCCAATATTCAAACCTATGCCAACATAAAAGCCAGTCAAGATACTTTGGTCCCTAACAATCGAGAAGCTCATGCTAGGACTTCTCTAAAGATTGACACACAAATCAGTCAATTAACCAATAGTTTTGACAAAAAGATGAAATTCAAGGATCAGGGAGTTGGGGAATACTCTCTTTGTCTTGCCAATCTACCTACATCACCTTGATCACATGGACAACCATCTATCAGGGAACATCAAATATCAGCAGCATCAACATCAAAACAACCATCAATAGAGCCAATCACAAAATTTAATGGACAATTCATCAAAGAAAAATTCCCCATGGAAAATCCTGAGGATACATAAATTCTAAACTAGCTCTATAAAGATGAAGATGAAGCAGTCTCTAATGTCAAATTACCCATAGACAAATATGGAAAAGGGTACTCAATCATGCAGAAGATGGGCTATGACAAAGGTCATATTGGAAAAAGGAAGGAAGGAGTAGTTGAACCTATTCATCTCCGTGGATTTGCTGCAAAAGAGAAAACTAGATTAGGTTATGATACTCACTCCAAAGAAAGCACATCCAAACAACTACATGACACTGTCTTCACATTGCAAGAAGGCTCAGATTCACCAAAAGCATGTTTGACAACAGTTCAAAACTTCTTGGATAACAATTCTAACATAGAATTGGGACACCATTTACAATAGTGAGTTTTGGAGGGACAAAGAGGTTGATGTAATACACCAGTACGCCCCACCTCTAATTGAAGGACAAGGTTTAGGGTCCCAACCACAAGAATCTGAACCACAAATCAACTATGATTCTAGTGATATTGAGTCAGATCTAAACGAACAAGATTATCATGAGGACAGTATCATCATTGACCCACCTCATACCGTGGATCCTACCGACCACTCCATTATGACCTTAACCATAGCCGATTTCACACAACCTGATGATTCGATATCTTTAATTTATCTTGATCTCATTGATTAGGATTCAACCTAACCTATCAACATACCCATGTTTCCAAGTGACGAAGCTATCGTAAACTTCCTCTCTACAGAGGATACAAATGATTGTTCCACCAGCGATTTTTGACATAGAGTTTTTGATCAGGAGAGTGTCAAGTCTCCTAGCTACGAAAGCAAAAACAAAAAAGAAAGATCTAATGGTGAAAACCAGAATCTGGCAATATTAGATCAAACAAAAGATAAAATAAAGAGTGTATCAGATGGTGAAAACCTCTTTGAGGCACCAGATGATGGGAATATTGACACTCTCCCGGAGCACTACCATGAGCGATCGCCTATTTTGATTGAGCCTACAAATGCTATCAATCTTGAGACTTCTGACAAACCAAAAATTTTATAGTTAGCTGCATCAATGATAGAGAAAGAAATACCAGAGTTCATGGAATTCCTGAAAGCAAATCAAGTAAATTTTGCATGGTCTTACGTTGACATGCCTGGTCTTGATCCTGATCTTATCATGCATCACTTGTCTATCAAACCAGGGGCCAAGCCGGTGAAACAAAAACTTAGAAAGATGCACCTCATGTTGCATTATTGGTTAAGGAAGAACTGAGAAAACTCCTTGATGTGGGCTTCATAAGACCAATTGACTACGCAGAATGGATCTCCAACATAGTTCCTGTATCCAAACTAGATAAAACTGTGAGAATATGCACAAATTTCAGAGATCTTAATAAAGCATGTCCTAAGGATGACTTCCCACTCCCAAGCATTGACACTATAGTTGATCTGACAGCTGGCCATGCCATGTATTCATTAATGGATGGTTTTTTTGGCTACAACCAAATCAAGATTGCACCTGAAGACCAGGAGAAAACAACTTTCACATGTCCATGGGGAACCTACTATTGGAATGCCATGCCTTTTGGTTTGAAGAATGCTAGGGCTACTTATCAAAGAGCCATGACTACAATTTTTCATGACATGATGCATATCTTCATGGAAGATTATGTAGATGATATATTGGAAAAATCATACACCAGAGAAGGACATCTTGAAATATTATCCAAAATATTTGTAAGATTAGAAAAATTCAAAGTTCGACTCAACCCCAAGAAATGTGTTTTTGGGGTCAAATCTGGAAAACTCTTGGGGTACATTGTGTCAGAAAAAGGAATTGAAGTAGATCCTGCAAAAGTACAGGCAATCATGGAAATGCCTCCACCAAAGAACATCAATCAATTAAGATCACTACAGGGACAACTGCAGTCTATACGAAGGTTCATTGCACAATTGGCCGATAAAAGTCTACCTTTCACACATCTACTACATAAGAATGTCCCTTTCAAGTGGGATGACAAATGTGAATTGGCCTTTCAACAAATCAAACAGTATTTGATGACTCCACCAGTTCTCATACCACCAAATCTGGACAAACCACTCATCTTATACATTGTTGCAATAGAGACATCTCTGGGGGCATTGCTCACACAAGAAGACTCTGTAGGAAAAGAACGTGCAATTTATTACATCAATAGAACACTAAAAAGTCATGAAATCAACTACACTTCTATTGAGAAGGCTTGTCTAGCAGTAGTCTTTGCTTCACAGAAGTTTCAGCATTACATGTTGACCCATACAGTCAATTTGGTTTCAAAGATTGATCCACTTAAGTATTTATTAAGCAAAGCATCATTAACAGGAAGGTTAGAAAAGTGGGTAATGATTCTGAGTGAGTTTGACATCCATTATATTGATCGCAAGGCAATCAAAGGACAAGTTATTGCTGATCAATTAGCTGAAGCACCACTGCAAGCAGATCATCCCTTGCACATTGAATTTCTAGATGTTGATGTCTTTACTACAGAGTCTAAATGACCATGGTCCTTATATTTTGATGGTTCTTTCACTCAACATGGATCAGGGGCAGGCATACTTTTCGTCACCCCTCAAGGACACACCATTCCTAGATCATATCGGCTGATGTTTCCATGCTCCAACAACATAGCCAAATATGAAGCATTAATCACCGGACTCAAAATAGCACTGGAATGGAGAATTACAGAATTGCAGGTGTATGGTGACTCACAGTTGGTCATTTGTTAGATCAATAATGACTATCAGACCAAAGATGACAAACTACTGCCTTATAAAAAGATGGTGGATGATTTCAAGAAATATTTTGTGGATATCAAATTCACACAAATTCCAAGGATTGATAATAAAGCAGCTGACACCATGGCTACTATTGCATCATTATTACAACTCCCAGAAACTCAGAATCGCTATGAATTTCTGGTGGAACAATCATTTACACCTGCTTATGATACCCTTGAAATCCAAATCATTTGCCACTTGGTAGGATCCAATTCACCTTGGTACGCAAAAATTAATGCCTACCTCAAAGACGATATCCTGCCACCCGATTTATCCTGTAACCAAAAATGAAATTTTATCCGCTAATCCGCTCACTACACTCTTATCGCTGACACCCTTTACCGCCATGGTCTTGATGGTACTTTACTCCAATGTCTTGAAAGTGAGGAATCTGACAAAGCTTTACAAGAAGTTCATGGTGGCATCTGTGGTACTCATTTGAGTGGACTTACCTTATCCAAAAAATTGATTAGAATGGGTTACTACTGGCCTACAATGGAGATGGAATCATTCACTTTTGTGAAAACATGCTCAAAATGTCAGATTCATGGGAATCTCATTCATGCTCCTGCACAGGAACTTCAACCCTTCATGCCAACCTGGCCATTTTCTCAATGGGGGTTAGATCTAGTGGGCAAGATTCATCCTTCTTCATCAAATGGGAATAAGTTCATCATCACAACTATAGAGTACTTTACCAAGTGGATTGAGGCAGTCCCTCTTACTAAAGTCACCGGCAAACAAATATCATCATTCATACTCAACTATATTATTTGTCGGTATGGCATTCCCAACTCCATTATTACAGATAATGGACGTCCATTCAAAAATTAGGATGTTGATGAACTTTGTGAGAGATTTCACATTCAGCATAGATATTCAACACCTTATTATCCACAAGGGAATGGCCAAGCAGAGGCCTCAAATAAAACAATATTGAAAATCTTGAAAAAGACTGTGAATGATTCAGGAAAGGATTGGCACGTGCAACTCAATCCCGCCTTGTGGGCCTACAGAACCAGTGTCTGCACACCAACAAGAGCAACACCATTTTCTCTTGTCTATGGAACAGAGGCCATACTACCTTTAGAAGTTGAGATTCCCTCACTCAGAGTATCATTGAAAGGCCTCACAATAGATGATGAATACAAAGTTTCTCGACTCCAAGAGCTTGAACTTCTAGATGAGAAGAGACAAAGAGCGGCTGATAATTTGAAAGCTTATCAATAGATGATGTCTCATAGCTATAACCACAAAGTGAAACCACGTACCTTTCAGGTGGGTGATCTTGTTCTGAAAGAGAACCCACGCAATCAACAAGACAGGGAGAAGAAAGGAAAGTTTGAACCAAATTGGCTAGGTCCTTATGTGGTTATTGCAGTCTATGGTTCAAGAGATTACAAGCTATCAACGACATAAGGAGACCTATTTGATGAACCTATCAACAACATGCACTTGAAAAAGTATTATGTCTAAGGCGGTTATCATCATCAAAAAAAGTCCTGAAGAAATAAAAAAAATAGAAAAAATCCTAAAAAAATACAAAAAAATCAGAAAAAATCCTGAAAAAATGGTTACCCTGGTGAAAACCTAGCAAATAGGCATCTTGGTAGCGCACAAAAAAAAAAGAAAAAAGTCATAGGGTGAAAACCTGGCAAACAGGCAGTCTATTGATGAGAAAAATGCAATAAAAACAAATAGTGAAAATCTGGCAAACAGACGCTATTTGGGGCTCTCCATCTATTAGTTCATGTTCTGCACTTAACTATTCAGCCTTCATTTTCATGTATCTTTTCCATCATCTTAGGGTCACACCAGCACCATGCTATCATTATTTTCCTTGAGCAATAATGTCTTACCATGGATTGACTATTGTACATGTTCATTTCAGCAAGTTGTGTCAATACCAAGGGAAAACATGGGCATACTGGGGGCAATCAACTTTCAAGTTTACCAAAACAGTGAGACAATGACATCAAAACCAATCGGGTAAAACAAAACAACCAAATCAAACCAACACATCCAATCATTGATTCGTATCACAATAGCTTTTAGTTGCGTACCTTCTCATGACTCATATCTAGATGAACTCTAATCTGAATAATGTTTGGAATCACAGTATTTCATTGTTGAACAATGGTTGTTTAATTTTCAATATCATTTCTCTAGAGCACACTCGATGATGTACTGAACTAGAGTGGCGAGGAAAGAGGATGATTTTTCTTTGTCTGTTGTCTGGAGGTTAATCATTTATCTATTGCAAATATGTCGCAAGATGTGATGATTTTCCAAAGTTTATCATTGATGACAATTCCAAATTTGCATCAGATGGTGGTTAGTCTTTGTCTTTTTATGCAAGAAATGCTCAGGTCATCTCGGTTTAATTATACCTAGATGCTTGTGTTTACTTGCTATATCAAAATTCATGAAAGTTGTACTCGGGTCATCATTGGTGCTAATTTCCCCTTTGATGCTTGTACACACTTCCAACATTTTCAAACGCTCTATGATGATTTAAGCAGGATAAATAAAAGGCTCAACAAAATGGTCAGTTTCATTTAGTTGTAGTTCATTTTAGGTCATTGTACATAATTGCATATTGGATTTGCATCAAGAGTTTTGGAAGGCTAATGGTTGTCATATCTCTTTGGACTATTTGTTGAGGAAAATACAAACATTTGTGTCATTATCATTTCATCATCATTTCATTAGCATTATCATCTCATTAATTGCATTTTCATTATCATTTCATTAGTGCATCCATTATCATTTCATCATCATTTCATTAGCATTATCATCTCATTAATTGCATTTTCATTATCATTTCATAGTAGTTTCATATCATTTCATTATTGCATCCATTATCATTTCATCATTTCATGTTAGTTGCATTTTCATTATCATTTCATCTTAGTTCTATTATCATTTCATCATTTCATTCGCATTATTATCTTATCATTGCATTTGCACTTCATTATCATTATCATTCATTACATTTATCATCCATTATCATCATCATTCATCATTATTTTATCATCATTCCATTTGCATTTCATTTTCATTTGTCCATTGTCATTCCATCATCATTCCATTTGCATTTCATTTTCATTTATCATTTCATATCCATCATCATTCCATTGGCATTTTATTTTCATTTGTCCATTATCATTCCATTTGCATTTCATCTTCCTTATCATCGTCATTTCATATCCATATCGAGCATTATCATATCATTTATCATTTAGCATTATCATGTCATTTATCATTTAGCTTTATCATATCATTTATCATTTAACATCTCATTTATCATTATCACTTAAATTATCATTATCATTTAATATTACATTATCATTATCATTTCATTATCATTGCATTTTCATTATCATTAGCATTATCATCTTATCATTGCATTTTCATTATCATTATTATATCATTATCATTATTTTATTATCATTATCATTTTATTACATTTATCATTCATTCCCATTATCATTCCATTCATTATCATTATATTGTCATCATTTCATTATTTCATTATCATTCATTCCACCATCATTCATTTCATTTATTTTATTATTTCATTCATTAACATCTCATTATCATTACATAGTTATCATTTCATTTCATCATTATCACATCATTATTATTCATACCGTTATCATTTTTTTTTGAAAAATATCATTTCACTATCATTATCATTCATTTCATCATTTCATCTCATTTTATTATCATTCTCATCATTTTTCATATCAGTATCATTATTTCATCATATCATTTCCTTATCATTATAATCTTCTTTATCATTTCATTTATCCGTTCGTTCTAATTACAAATCATTATATTTTCATCACATATCATTTTATCATACATCTCCTCATTATTTATTCACATCATTTTACATCATATAACATTATTTTATCATACAAACTTTCATAATGCATATCATGAACACAACATTCATTTTTTTCATCGTATCATCATTCTTTACTTACATTGAAAAATCCAAAAATAAACATTTCCATACATACATACATTCATCCACCTGCATGACATCATTAGTACACATTATCAAATCATTATCATCATCCTAATAACATTATAATTGATTCATTAGATAGAATAAAAAATGGTATACATGCTCCAACAAAGATGAACATCACATATCTAGTTGGTCGATGCCCCTGATGGAGCTGGTCTAGAAGGAGGTGGCCTGCCACTGGTACCTGCATCTGGGTCCTGCCGAGGTCCACTCACTCCCCTACTCTGCATGTGTGTCCGTGATCTACTCCTCGTCTTGCTATGGGACCGCAGGTATGGCTCTCTGCGATCTGGAGGACATAGCTCCTCGTATCTGACCCTGTAATACTCAGCCTCCTATGCCATCTCCATGCCCTCTGCAATGGCATCCTACAACGACGCACTCTCTGCAGTTCCCATTAGTCTCTGAGCCACACCCTCAACCTCTACTACCTATCGTCTGAATGCATCTCTCTCTGTGATCACCTGGGCTAACTGTGGGGCTGGGGCAGGTGCCTTTTCTTGTGCCTGAGCCTGTGCTAGCTGTGCCTGTAACTGCACAATGAATCCCTGAGCCTGTGCCAGCTGACTCTGCAACTGTCCTTGCTATCCTTGTAGTGTCTACACCTGGGCCTGAAGTGTGGCTATCTGTCCCTACTGAGAGGAGGATGCCATCCGGATCACTGTCTGTCGCCCTATCCCTGTCCTCGATTGTTGCATAATTTGGACACCCCTCAGAATATCCAACCTCGATCTCCCCAACACCAGGCCCTCATCTCTGCCATCATCTCCATCATCCCCATCTGAACTCTCCTCCTCTCCGCTCTCCTCCTCTCCTCCAACTGCTCCCTGCTCACCACTGGCCACATCCTCCTGTCTAACTACCCCTAGCTGTGGTGCTACTAGTATGGGTGCTAGCTCATCAGAACTGGTGAATCGTGGAAAGGGATGCGTGTGAAAATATGCAGAGTACTCATCAGACATGCCCGCATCCACAACGTCTCACCTGTCAACCCATACCTTAGGTGCCAAGGAATGAAACTCTGTATATGCTATCTGATACGAAATACATGGCCCCCATCCAGCCTCATCTTTGCTCTGGGCATAGTGTGCAACCCCCTGTGGCATCCCCTATGTGAATCCAAACTGCCTCTGAACCTGCAATGTCAGAAACCTCTCTAGAATGAAGGGAGTCTTCCCTATCAGGAACCGAGGGATGCATACATACGACATCTCTATATCATCTGTCGCCGACTTGCAATCTAGATATGGTCGCCATACAATGGTATCCATATCATCCAAAAGTCGCCTCCAATAATCCACCTTGCCTAGCTTGGGCTGGGTAAGGAACATGGCATAAATATATATGTAAGGCCTACCTGGTGGCCTAACTCTGGGACACGCCAGTCTCATCACAGCGAGATGCTCCCATGCCCAAATCTGCAGCACTGTCACCCCACAAGACAAACTAGATGAACCCTTGTATACTACCTGATGTAGATCATGATAAAGATGTGCTAGCATGCAGCTCCCCCATGCATATCTCTGTGGCTGTAGCAGCATCTGCTCCAAAATCCTGCCCCATCCCATTGATAATCCCTTTGCTCGGCGATCTGGACAAAGGAGACCTCCAATGAATGCACCCAAAACTGCTGGCAAGGCTGGATATCTATGAAAATCAGCCCACGGTACCCAGTACCCAGCTATATGTGCATCTTCGTACACCCTCCTCAATGCATCTATACCCCCTAGCTCCTTGTGATCGTAATACACAAGGGCTCCAACAACTGGGATACCTAATATCTTGAACACATCCTCAGGAGTCACTGTCACCTCACCAGTCGGCATATGAAAGGTGTTGTGCTTCGAGTGCCATCGCTCTGCCAATGCTGTCAACAAACCTCTGTTGACCCGAATCGGCGGCATCACCAACAAAGATCTCAACCCACATGTATCTATCAATGCTATGTCAGTAGGTGTCAACTCGGGTATCCTATCCCATCTTGCTGAGTGCCGCTCTCTAATCTGGATATTTTTGAAAACCTCCTATTTTCATCACAAGGATAATTCATTAGAATCATACCAATCATTCAATCTCAATCAAACAACATCAATTAGACTCATATCTATCAGTGACCTATATTAATGACCTATATCAGTGACCTATATCAATGACCCATATCAATGACTCATATCAATGCATCATATCACTCGACTCATCACACAATCAATCCTATCAGGCAAACCAACACATGATCTATCTATCTAGATATCATATCAAAATATGCTCTATGATCAATTACTATTTATTTTTTATCGCAGAAAGCAAATTTATTAGACATCATATCAATCATTTATGAATCATTTACTCTTTATTTTCTACTCTAGGAAGCAAAGTTATCAGTTCAATCTACTCTTTGTTTTTCATTCATGGGAAGCAAAGTTATCAGTTCATTTACTCTTTGTTTTCTACTCTAGGAAGCAAAGTTATCAATCAATCATTCGATTATTCTATCATTTCTATCCATATCAGCATGATGACATGACAATTTACCTATCTATTGACTAAGGAAGCAATACATCATCATTTTCACAAATCTATCATCAAAACATCAATCCTGCCTATTTTTACCATATGCGCCACTCTGTGGACTTTATGTGCTCAAAACCCATATGCACCATTCTTTTCACGGGATGCACTAAATCTCGTATGCGTCATTATTTTTATCGGATGCACTCAAACAGACCCCCTATGCGCATTTTCCCATATGCGCCACTTCAATCAACCTAAGTGCAACTATTTTTGCTCGATGCGCATTTTCCTATATGCGCTACTGTTTTCCCTATATGCGCTTTACTCCTAAAATTTCCTATCCTACCCTATATGCGCATCAGTTTTACGGGATGCGCTACACTGGTTTTTTCATAAATCTTCAAACACCTATCCTATATGTGCCTCTATTTTTACCCTAAGCGCATCTAAATTTTTCCAAAGCGCGCCAAAACTATCCTAAATGTGCGCATACGTCATTTTTAGAAACAAAAACCGTGGAAAAATGAAAAATTACAATTCAAACGAAAAAAATTGAAAGTACAAGAGGTTAGATCGACTCACCGGTGGTCTGTACGCTACTAGCCTCTGATATCGGTGAGATCTCTCGAATTGGTAGCGATGATAAGGGATATCCATGTCGCTATGTCACTCTCAAGCTACAGTATTCACTAAAGTAAAAAGTGCAAATGACTTCTCTTTTTTACCTTTTTCCCTTTTAAAGGTCAAACCAAGGGTAAGTTGCAACCTTTTTGACTATATTTTCTTTGGGGCATTCTTTTCATCATTTATCGCGAGCTAAAACACTGTCTCTCTCATCTGTGATTTACCTCCCGAGGGGGCATCATCAGCAAAAATATCAAAAGCATACCAGGGGAAAAAAAATTATTTTCTTTGAAGCAATGTGTTTCACACATCACTTCAAAGAGGGGCAAAATGTATATGTCTAAAAATGGTCATGATTAAGCTTGTTAATTAATTAAATATGATTTATTTAATTAATTCCCTTAAAGTCATCTACATATAAATAAATCTAATCATTTATTTATATCGTTCATTTTCTAAATTCTTCTACCTTAATTAAATAAATAATTTTATTTAATTATTAACATTTTCATCTTCCACTTAATTAAATTAAATAAATTTTCATAATTTATTTATATTTGATTATCATATTATTCTAAAGTTTAAATATTTTGAATATTTAAATAATGGAATATCTTCTTCATCCCACCTTCCACCTTCCGCTTAATTAAATTAAATAAATTTTTATAATTTATTTATATTTGATTATCATTCTATTCTAAAGTTTGAATATTTTTTAATATTTGAATAATGGAATATTCTCCATCCCATAATCGAATTAAATATTAAATATTAAATATTTTATTTAATATTTTCCTCACCCTAATTTCATTTCGAAAACATAATTAAATATGATTTATTTAATTATGTGGGTTTCCATTTTCATCTTCACTTCCAAATTAAATAAATATATTTTATTTAATTTCTAACTCACCCTTCCAAATTCTCAACTCATACTTCGAAATGGAAGTTTCCCTTCGAAACTCAATGATGAAAATTGAAAGAAAAGGGAAACCTTCCATTCTTCTCTCCACTTTCAAAAATCTGCCACCGTCTGTTCGAACAAGTTTAATCCGGGCCGTCGATCAAATTAGCTAATCGAATCCTCTCGAGAACTCTATAAAATCCCGTGCAAATCCAAGCCTTGGTTAATCATCCACATTTACACGCACACATACACCTATGCCTACTTACGCACACATACACATTTACACAGCCATACTTTCAATCAACTTATGCATTCATATTAGTTTTTCATATCACAACCATATTTTCATACTAGCATAGCTTTTTGCATTTAGCATAGTATGCACTTTAAAATCTCATTCTTTAGCTGTCATTTTGTTGAGTTTGATCTGCTGATCTGAGAGCCATTCAAAACCAACAAAACACTAGAGTTAGAGGAAGATAAGACGATTTCTGGAAGCTGCTGTCACAGTTTGCATATTTCTGTTTCTTTTTCAGCTTCTTTGATTTAATGTCTTATTAATATGTGTTTGATTTTAATTTAAATTGATCCAATATTTCATACACACACTTCTTATAGCTGTAATGCATTATTCTCATTCAGTTCTTTAGATGCTTGAAGTTGCCCTTTATGACTGTGATATCTGTATGATGTATCTGTCTAAGATGTTCATGGATAACTGTTTATTCCATTTTGTGAACCTATACTTCTGTTTATTGTTGTACTCAATGTTCATGCTCCTCATACACTTAGATAATTTTGAACTAGTACATCATCATGAGGCATTGTATATGTGATCATTTTGTCACAAGGTATGCACTGTGGGGGGTATTACATTCAGGCCTTAGAACCTTTGCCTCCCCATATAATATATCATTTTTGCTGTCCTATTGTATGAGATTATTGTGAATTGCCCCTTTCCAAATGACAATGACCTTCACTTTGAATTCATCTTCACAATATACTTATGAATGAAGACTATTAATCCCCCTTTCCTCCTGTAGCTTTTGCAAAGGTGTTATCCTTGTGCTTGGACGACCTTGATTCAACCATTGTTCTTTTCTGAGTTATGTATAACAAATCCATGGTCTCCTCATTATAATTTTATTTGACAGTCACCTATCACGTATGTGGATGACCTAACATCTCACTTTCCTATGTGATGAGTGACTTCCCAATAGGGTTGTGGTGAGAGGGGCTTGACAACAATTTGAAATGCTTCCTCATTATTAAATAGATGCATAATTTAACTTGATGCATCTATGAAGACACTTGATGCATCTTCAAAATCACTTCCTTTTATAAAATGGATCAAGGGTCCACTTAAGAAGATTGAAAGACATATCAACATAGTATGATGCATCTTTTGAAACTGATAATGAAATTTGATCAACTGGTATGATTCCATATTGATTTAATGCATTGATAAGAGATAAATCTTTGATCAAGTTGCTCAATTTCCTTTTCTTTCAAAGCACGCCGAGCTCTACCCTTGTGGGAGCCACATTTACCCCACATGTTGCATTTGATCTGATAATGAAACAATAATCAGACTTGTCCTAAATATACACATGAAGCAAACAATTAGAAAATAAATGCCTATGTTGAATGTTTCTATTTAATGCACTTATGGATCAATTTATACATGCATAGGTAAGTGTGTATGTAAGGATTGAATCATTCATTGCTTAGAGCCTCGCTGTAACACCATGTTTTCTTCAGATGCAGGGTGAGGAGCACTATAGAGCTGGGAGGGACACAAGTGGTTTGGGGCAGCAGTAGGGCAACTTGTAACCAGTCATTCACAGGCAATGACTGGTTCCATTCTTACATGTACATTCTCTCTTTCTTTTACTTATTCATGTATAAGTTGTTTCATATTTTCATTTGAATAAGAAGGCTATTCCCTTGGCTTGTGAGGGACATGTACCTTAATGATTATCAATAAAAGAAATTACATTTGAATATATGAATCTCTTTCACATTTGTTGTAATGCACCATTGAAATGGCAAAAAATGTAATCTGATTTACTGTGACAATCACTCCTTCATGCATGTTGAAATAGGCAGTTTTATGCTTTATCTTTAAATGTTTAAAAAACATGAAAAGAACAACACTATGGTTACCTGATTTCTGCTGAAAGCTAAAAATTAGGTAACACATATAAAAGCTAAAAATTAGCACTTCAAAACATAAGCAAAAATAGAAAAAACCCATAATGACACTCTTTTTCTTATAAAAATGTATACGCATTTTCTAGGTTGGTTGATTCCATCCTAACTATTAAACATGAATATGGCACTTATCTAACAAGAGGCTCAATAAATCCTTTTCTTTAAGTTGATCCCTATTTGGAATTCTTGAGGAATATCCACTATTCTTGAATAAAGGATTTAGAGCTTATGTCAAAGATTAAAGAGATCTCTCATTGAAAATGTTTACCTTTGAGATGCTTCTCTTCTAATAGGTTGAATATGTACTACATAGTGATTTCATCTCTTCATGGGTGATCCCACAATACTGGTTTACAATTTTTTGCCAAACTAGACATTAAACTGATTTTTTTTAACTAAATCTTCACTTTAGGGCACCTATAGTTGCTAAACCATAAGGAATTTGAAGATGATGCAAACTACTAATTTCTGAAATTTTTTTTGTAGATTCAAATATATATATATATATATAATTTTGAATCAGATTGCATTTCTTTTTCCATCTCCTTCAAAAACTAGTTTTTATCAGTAAACACCATTTTTAAAGAGTGATGCTCACCATAAACAACATAAATTTTTTCTATGAAGGATAAAATTCTAATTGTTTTGAATTTAGCTTTGTAATTACGATATCTAACACGTTCATTTGGTTTCATAGTGTTTTTATGAATTTTTTTCTTAATCAAGTTTTGAAGTCAAACCAATTACAATTTAGGCATAGATAGATCGTAAACAACATAACTTTTTTTGTATGTATCGAAATTCTTTTTTTTTTTATTGGATCAAGGACATCAATATCTAGCCCGAACATATTTTTCAATTTTTTTGATAATCTACTATTTTCCCACATGTTTAGAACAAAGAGCTTTTTTTTTGTGAAAAACCTATGTTTAATTAAACTAAAAAAAAACACATAATAAAACCAAAATATATTAAAATTATATTCTATGGATAGCTCATTCAAAGGACTACCATCATCCAGTTGGGTCTCTGAAGTTTCCTCCATTTTCATCCTTAGCCCAAGCTTTGAGAGGAAATTTTTTGCAAAAAATTGGTAGAAGAGGGGGAGAAGGGAAAAAAGGGGGGGTTCGCTTGAACCCCCCTTGACCCTTTCAAGCAAAGGGGGTTCGCTCGAAGGGGGTTTGAGTGAACCCCCCTTTGTCTTGACTTTCCCTTTGATTTCATTTTAAAAAATGTGCAAAAAATGGTAACATCACAAAAGTGGGTTCACTCAAAGGGGGATTAGAGCCAACCCCTTTTAGGTTAGAGAGAACACTTCATGCGAACCCCCAAAAACTTGAAATTTTCATGGGAGCATTTTTGCAATTTTCCTTCCTCAATGGAATTGTAAACCAATTTTTTGGGATCACCCTCATGAGAATCTTCATAGAATTATTTTTGTAACAAGTTGAACATGTAGAAGCAATCATTAACATAATAAACTAGTTCAATTTATTTTATCATATGAAATAAGCAACTTGTGGTTGGGAATATAATGTAGTTGGCTCATAACTTATCCAAATTCTAAATGTATTATGCAAAAAATTTAATTTATTAGTTGGCATATCTATAGTGATAGTTATAGTGATGGATAATTATAAGAGTTGGTATAGAATACTCTACACCATGCAAGATTTGGTTGAATATTGTAGCTACCCAAGATCTAGGAACTTCTACAAAAGTAAAAGAGAGATCAGATATAAAAGAATAATGCTATTCTATCAAAGGGTGCAAATGATATATTACAATTGATTGATTCACAAATAAGACCCCTTGGTTATATACCCAAGATGAGACATAGGATTAGATAAAATCATGACAAGTGTCTCAATCCTATGACATGAGACAACTAATATTAAATTATCTAGGACACAAGAAGTAAATGACATAAAATAAGATAAGATCTAATGCCAACTAAGACTTCTAGAAAGATTCCTAGGACCTATGTAAAATTAACATGTGAATAATACCTACTAGGTGAAATAGTTACCTGCCAAACACCTAATTCATTCCAACACCCCCCCTAAGTTCAAATTAGGGAGGAACACACCAATGTAAATGATGTAATAATGATGATGGGTCTCAACTACTAGGTCATGTTAGGTACCCATGTACAAATGCAATATCTCATAAATGGAGAAAAAGAGAAAATCCAATGGGACAAAACTCCTCTTCAAAAAGATAAAAAAATTCTCTCAATGAAGAATAATAAGGACAAAACCTCATGCAAGGAAAAATACCACCCCATAGGAGAGAAGAAGAGAGACCATGCAACCTCCCAATGTAGAGTCTCTTGCAATGATGGTAGATGATCAAAATTGAATGTTGAAGATGATCCAATCTCGTCAAACAACATTCCTCCCCTTAGGAATAAACAAAACCAAGATGATATGAAATATTTCCTCACATTCCTAAAATAAAGATGAGAAAAGTAGGATGGCGTGATATTTCTTTGAATTATGCTCAAGTGTCTCCATGTTAATGTTGAAGGCTTCCATACTCCAAACAGACATTCTAGGCCACACTGATGTAGATGAAAATCTAGAATCTAGTAGATAAGATAGTAGAACACAATACAAAGAAAAATATATCTCCTTTAAAGATAAAGAAGTAAGCTCAAAATGTTGACCAAAAGTATCCACACTCATGTCAAATTGTGAAGAATGATCATGTAGATAATGAATAAGAGATTCAGAGTGTTCCCTCACAACAATTTAAGAAGGATCATCTCCATCAAAGAGAAGATGTATGCAATCAATGGTGTCTCCTGAATCTGAAATGTGGCTCTACAAGTAAACCTACAATGTCGGTCAAGTACTCATCCCAAGTAGTTGTATCTAGAAGATAATGTATGTCCTGTTGCACTAAATCACAAGAAGCCAAAAATGTGGCAACACAAGTATCATCAAAATAAATAGTAGATGAAGGAGATGGAATATCAAAACAAGTCTCTAGAACCTCAGTAGATGAAATAATACTAAGAGTAAAATCACCATATTGAATCTCCTCAAAAGTGTTCACACTTGATACCGTAGTGTTTACATCAACCAAAGGAATGATAGGAACAAAAGTGTGAATGTGTAGACCTAAGATTGGTGATTAACCTCTCCAACTACAACTATATCTCTATTATGCAAATTCTAGATTATAATAGAATCTGGTGTGAACTCAACACTCTTTCCTGCTCCACCATGTGTGATTTGATAGATAGAAAGGATATTGGTTGACAATGAAGGAACACAAAGAACATCTATAAATTATTTTTCATCCATGGCAATGGATCCCTTCCCACAAACACACATATATGTGTTGTTAGTCATCAAGATGTGTGGTGATGAACAAGACTCGAATGAAGAGAAGATACTCTTTGATGAAGCTATGTGATGTGAAGCTCCTGAATCAAGTATCCAACTTTATGATTGAGAATCTACAACTACAACAAGTGATTTCCCCTTATGTCTCTCTAACTTTTATAAAGAAGAATAAGATGAACCTCCTGACATTGTTGAAGGAAAATCAATTTCATTATTCTTAAGGAGGTGATTCAACTCATAATTTTTTTTTGAATAACATTGATGTTCATCATTCCCTATTTCTTGCAATATGCACATTTAGGCTTCTCCTTCTTATATTATTACCCTTGAGAGGGAGAGGATTCAAATTATTTATGTAGCTCGTTCCTTTTCTTCTTTTGCTTCTTTTCAAGATTTCTTGATTCTTTTTGTACCTTAGGCTCACTAGCCATAATGCTTGTGGTTTAGAAGGCTTGATTAGACCCATATGAATTAAATTCACTTCCTCTTTGATTAGCAGATTTTCAAAGTCATCAAAATTAGGATCAACATATGATGCTCCCATAGAAATCTGATGAGTATGAAATCAGAAACAAACACTAAATACTTAGAACCACAATTGGATAACACATTTAGAATCAATTATAAATCCTCCTTTTTAATGTTGCAATCTTTTAGCTATGTTATTAGTTTTTTAATATTGGAGATATAGTCTTGAATGTGATCAAAACTGTTAGGATCAAGATTCATCAAATAATTTTTAATATGATACCCCCTAATCTTATCAGTTTTATCATATAATTTTTCAAAATTATTCCAAGCCTCCTTAGGTATTTTACATGATTCAATATGAAATTGTAAATCAAAAGAGACTACTAGACATATGCATCCAAGTGTTTTCTCACAATCAATCTCCCATTTTTCCAAATCTTAGCATTACTAGGTTGAGAAATGGTTTCTTTTAGATGGCCTAGATAACCCTTTCCCATGAGATAATTCCATATTGATTTTCTCCATGAAGCATAATTATATGAATTTAAGAGTTCATTTTGAGATTTTTCCATTGCAAGAGCACACAACTAGCAAAAGAAAGCAATCAACCACCACAAGATTACCCCCCAAAATTACTCAATCAAAAATACCCATAGTAATGTATGATTTGGCACTTTATGTTCAGTGTGATTATAGGTGCCTCTTGCCAAAAATAGGGAAGTGGACTTGATCTTATTGCTTATAGATGCCAAATTTGGCCACAAAATAAAAGTAAAATTTTACACAAAATAGGATTAATTTGATTAGACCACTAAAAATTACACAAAAAATTATGCACTTTTTAAAAAGTTGTACCCAAAAATTTTACCATAGAAGCGAGAACGGAACCCTGAAAGTCACCAAAATAAGAATTGTTCAGTGACACCTATGAGAATCCAAAATTTATAGAAAATATAGTCATAAAAATAAAAAAAACTATTTCACCACTATGAAGAGCATTAAATTCTACCCAAATTCAAAAAAAAGTCTTGAAAAAAGGAGCATGTATGACTAAGATATGCCCTTCTGAAGTTGGGGTGCAAAATCAAAAACACCAATGGAGAGGGAGGTAGGTTGCGACAAAATTTTTTTGACATCACTGCTAAGATAGTGTTGACATTAGTAGCTTACTTCTAGAATATTCTCCTCCTACCGGAATATCCAAACACTAGCTAGAATCTTTGGAGATATGTTGGAATCTTCGACCTGACAAAATTTGTGATTAACAATAAAATATTCTTTCTTTTGTTGGTATATTCTTTGAGTTGGAAAAATATTCTCTGTCATTTTTTTACCATTGGTGGTTGGGGTGTGGGGCCATGACAGGCTTGTCAGCTCCTGTTATGTGGCCCTTCATTGGCAATACTATATCTTGTCGCTGCAGGATTTGTAGTACCTTATGTATGAAAAATATTTATTTATTTAAATTTATTTATTTTATATCTAAAAAAATTAATTAAACAAAAAATATTTTGTAAAATTATTTTTTGGGATCATACCAATGCACTTGCATGTGTTGACGCCATCAAAATCTTTAAATATTCTACAAAATATTCCTTGTGATCCATACGATTGAGGAGGGTAATTTTTTTTTTAAGATGGCTACAAGCAAAAGTGTCTAATTTTGACAAATTGATAGTCAATATTAGGGTTCTTGGGACTCCTAGATGCGATGGTAGGGTTTGTTTTGAATCAAAATGCTCTACAATTACAGCTACCTTTGAGATCTAGCAACTACCTCCTAGCTTAAAACCCTTATAAGTATGGCCTCAAATGTTTGATTTGGACAAAAGGGAAAAATTGACTTTCTTGGATCTTTTGAACTCAATGGTGAGATCAAATTTGCACAAGAAAGCTTTGATTATTGTTGTCCCTGATTTTTGACATGAAAAAATCAGAGATAACCATCAAAATTTTGACATTTTTAGGCCTCAAGACACGTATTACAAGGTACAAAGGTTGGGCATTTTAAGTTTTGGGTCTATAATCCTTTTTGCCAACATTTTTCATTCACTCTCGTCCATTTTCGTGAATTTCTGAGTCATTTTTGGTGTGTTTTTGGTCAATTTCGGGTTTCTAGGACATCACTGCAAGTAGGGGTTTTAATTTCTTCTTACAAGTAAGTGATAGGAACTTTTTGCCTTCATTTTAAGTTAGATATAGGAACTTTTTGAGATAACTTACGAGTTGTAGGAACTTTTGTTCTAATTACAAGTTGTAGGAACTTTTGAGATAACATACAGTTGTAGGAACTTTTAGCTCACTTTACAAGTTACTTTTTAAAAAGTTACTTGCAACATGTTATAAAAAATCTGATTTCACTAAAGTGACTTGTTATGAGCTCCAAAAGTTCCTATTTCTCTTTATTTTTAAAAAGTGACTTGTTATGAGCTCCAAAAGTTCCTATTTCTCTTTATTTTAAAAAGTGAACTTGTTATGAGCTCCAAAAGTTCCTATTTCTCTTTATTTTTAAAAAGTGACTTGTTATGAGCTCCAAAAGTTCCTATTTCTCTTTATTTTTAAAAAAGTGAACTTGTAATTGACTCTAAAAAGTCTGATTTGAGTCTTTTCTCATAAGTTTGCTTGTTTTGAGCTCCAAAAAGCTCAATTTTAACTTAAATCACTTGCAAAGTGTATCTAAAAATCCGATTTACAAGTAAAGGGAATTTTTAAAGTTATTTGTTATTTTGTTCACTTGTAATGAGACTTAAAAAACTCGAAATGATTGCAATGAAGTTTTACAAGTTATTTTAAACTTGTAATGAGCATCAAAAAACCCAGAATTAGTTTTGCAAGTGTTTTTATGGATTTTTAGCTTGCTCTTGCTCATCTGTACCTTGATTGGAGAGATTTTTGGCATGAAGAACACTTGGAAAGGTCTACAACTTTATTAAATCCCCCATTTTTGCTCTACCATTGCCATGTTTTTGTAGATTTGAGTTTGCTCAAGGCGCCTAGGGTTTTTCTTCTTCATTTTGGCTTGTAAACTCTTGTTGCGGGTATGTTCTTTGTTTCTTTTTATTTTTTTGTTTTTGTTGCTTTAAATCTTTTGTTCCTGGGTTGTCTTTCTATGGAGATTGAGATTGCATATTTAAAAAAAATGTGTATGGCTAAAACACGTTTTTCCACTTCATACGCCATTCATTCATTTCTCTTTCATACACCCTCATTATTCATTTGCCCTTCATTCATAAAAATGTTTTTCTCTCTCTTTCATTCGCCTTTCCATTCGAATTTCATTCACTTGCCTTCATTTCATATTCATTTTCCATTACCATTTTTCTCCATGATCTCATTGCCATTTTCTATGGAAAAAAGAAAGAAAAATGATGCCCTTGGCTACAAATTGGGATTTTATAAACCAATTGCAAGTAGGAAGTTTTGGTCGAAAGTGCAAGTAGAAGTTTCAAAAGAAAAAAACTTTCAATGACTTCTTCTTTTTCCTACTTTGCATTTTTTCACTTGCAATATGTTCCAAAAATCCCAATTACACCTTACACTTGCAGTTAGCCTTCCAAACCAGAAATTGAGCTTTGGCCTCACTTTTGCAGCCCGTTTGTCTCATTCTCATTAGTCCTGCTTGCGCACATGACCTACCAAATCAATAATATAAGGCATGGGCCTTATTTTTTTAAAAAATTCCAAGGCTAGAGAATGATACAAAGGAAGAACAACATGACGAAGCTACACAAGGAGTTGAATAAGTGACATGATTGAGCATAGAATGCTTTCAAAATAGAGATGGAAGAATATTTTCCAAACAGCAGCATGAAGACCCAATCAAGGATGATATAGTTTGATTTGTGTCTTCAGACACTTAGAATAGTTTCAATTATATATTTGTAATTTAGTTTTGACAAATTACATGTAAATGAAAAAATGTAATTGCATGTGATCATATCACTTGCAAAGTTGTAATTTGTAATTGCATGTAATAACATTTCAAGTTAAATTACAATAGGACTTGTAATGTTGAATAAGTCAACTGCAGTTAGTTAGTGGTTGAGAGAATTTCTCAAGTTAGTTGGGATCCTCCCACCTTTTTCTCAAGGCTTCTCTCCTATAAATACTTGAGGGGGTCTATTGTAATATTTATCTTTTGGAAATGCAACAAAAATCTGCTAATTTGTATGTGCACTTTAAGACTTTGAGCTTAGATGTAAATCAGATTACAGTCAATTAAAAGAGGTAAATTGCTTTCAAACTTTGTGTTGATTCAAGGTGTTATGTGATGACATTTTCTGCATATTGATTGTGAGTTTTGTGGTGTTATACAAGAGGGATTCAAGCTCAATTTTGCAGACTTTGAGCTGCTTATTGCGTTTGGAGTTTTAGATTGGTTTTCAGATTTGATACTACAGACTTTGAGTTGTTTATCAGGTTTGAAGCTATTGTAGAACGCTCAAGCAAAGGGGGTAACTTGTAGACTTTGTGCTACTTTTATTTTATATGTTTGTGCATTAAAAGTGCATCATGTAGTTAGATTTTGAGCTGCTACATACTGTACTTGGTTACCATAAAATCATCTAAAAAGGTTGATAGGAGAGTAAGTTGTCAAATACTTTTTGCTTTCAATTTGTTTTCCCGTCCCAGAGGAGCAACATAGGACTTTGTGCCTTTATGGAAACTTTGCTTCTTTATTTGTTTACTTCATAAATCATTTATGATTTTTGCTGTGATTCTTTTCTGAAATAAGAGAAAAGAATAAGCGTCTTTTTCTGAAAAAAGAGAACACGACAGAGTTTCACCTAGACTTAGAATAGATTTATAGTTAAAGTTTATTTTTGAATTATTAAAATAGAAAGCAAAGGGGGAGCCTTCCATTTGAAAATAGGAGAGTTTATCTCACACACTGTGGCTGAAACCACAATTTTGCATATCCTCAAGGTATACAAAATTTAAACCAACAATTATGACCTATAGTACAAAGATACAAAGAGGAAACCCCCAAATCTGGTATTTATTTCAAGTTTTTATTCTCTAGATCATCATTTGATGTAAGAGAAGATAATACTCAACTTTTCAAGATCTACAACCTAGATCTCTTGATTAAGACTACCAAGAAGCAATCCCACAAGCTCTGATACCATGTAAGAGTTAGTATTGAATACTCTACACCATGCAAGATTCGATTGAAGATTGTAGCCACCCAAGATATAAGAACTTCTATGAAAGCACAAGAGAGATCGACTATGAAAGAATAATGTTATTCTATCAAAGGATGCAAATGGTATACTACAATTGATTGATTCACAAATGATACCCCTTGGCTAAATAGCCAAGGTGAGACATATGATTAGACAATATCATGACAAGTGTCTTAATCCTATGACATGAGACAACTAATATTAAATTACCTAGAAAACAAGAAATAAATAACATAAGATAAGATCTAATTCCAACTAATACTTCTAGAAAGATTCCTAAGACCTAAGTAAACTTAACATGTGAATAGGACCTAGTAGGTGAGCTAGTTAGGTAAAACACATAATTCACACGAACAATAATATTTATTTATATTGAGGTGTTCTATAGTGACAACATGGCATAAAGCATCAAATTGTGACCATATACATAATAAGCAAAACATAATTGACATATATTAAAAATAAAGAAAACTATAAAAAAAATCTTAGGTAAATAAGAGTTAATAAAAATCAAAACACAACCAACATATATTAACTCATTTTAATAATGTCATGCTAATATACACACATGTGTGCACACATATATAATATATATGACGTGTTTAGATATAATTTGATTATTATTGTGGATAAGGGTATACTTAGTATAAAGTTGATATAAAATTTCTCAACTTAAGCAAATAAAATAATTAACATTTTGTTTAGTAGAAGAGTTTTTATTCATATTGTATAGTAGGGTAACTATAACCATCAATATTCTTGTGTACTATTAATCAAAGGGACTGGTCATTGTACAACACTTGTTTTAGTTTTGTCTATTTTTACTCTTAATGAAAGAGTTGAAGATTAAAAAGAAAATAAATAACATGCTATAATTGTGAAATTTGCATACCAATATCATTTTCCATTTAGTTATAGTTCATTTTCATGGAATAAAATAATATAATTATATATTAACTAAGGGCATACTCTTGTGCAAATTTTGACTCGTTCCTCTATCCATTACTTCTATCCATTTTGGCATCCTCCTACATATTCATTTTTTTATACAAAATTGAATATATTTTATTACACCTAATATTACACTCACTCTCATACATCCACTCCATATTATCATATTAACACTTGTATATCCTAGATCAATTTTGGAGCAACTAAAATCAATCCTACACTATATGGATTTGACCCCTAAAATCCAAATTTATAAATTCAATTTGTTATCAAATCTCACCCATTTCAATTATATTTCATTTGATTTATTTCTATGTAGTGGTATCTAAAGGAATTTAATGTGCACTCATTAATAATTAATAATTTTTTTTTAAATCATACACAATAAAGAGGAGAATGATTATAGGAATATTTTTATTTGGAGTATTTAAATGAACCTAAAATTTATATTATCAATATAGAGCATTTGCATGATTGGAGAGTGTTTTCTTCAATCATTTCCATGACCATGAAGTTGGTCTATTCAAGGGGTTCAATTGAGAACATAACCCTTGTGATCTAACAATATCTCCAAGGTATTTCTAGATAGTGTTGATCCTTTACAATCAACATAGTGTAGAGAATTTAGTCAACTAGAGAGAAAAAGTTCATATTTCACCTAATTAGATCCATGGACCATAATGGGTTTACACTACATGGAAGTGATCTAGATTCATGGGATCAAATTGTAATTCCCAAAAATAACTAAGGAAAAAATCAATTGAAAACCTAACAATTTTTTTGTTAATAATTGTCACATCATAAAATGCAATAAACGCACACAAAATTTGCCACCACAAGAACACGCATTAAGCCAACATGAATATAACATACATCTCAACAATGCAAGAGGAATAAGAGAATACAAATAGTTTCATGAACCAAACTTGAAGTTGAGCAACTAGACAAAATAAGGTTAACAAGCTTAGATAGGATTGACTCCCAAACTAAGGTTCAAGACACCCTTAAGTGAATTAAACCAAGGGAATACATTTGGAATATTATGTAACACCTCAGTAATATGTGTGTTTTATATTGTTTTATTTTTTTTGGCTCTACTATTATACTTACCAATGATGTTTTACTTTTAATCTCTACTACTATACTTATCAATGATGTTTTGCATCACCTTCAATGTACTTTATAAATGAGGCTTGTATTAGCATATGTTTTATGACTATGCATTATAGGATGCATATGTTGTGTCTTTCTATGGTTGGACTATTGCATCAATTGTTTCAACTTTATTGGTTTCACTATATATGTTATATGTATTGATTATTATATCTAGTTTCATATTTTAGATTAATATTGAATGATACAACTTGATATTTGGGTTATGCTAATTGTAGAATATTTCCAATAAGATTTGATTATTTAATGTTATTTTCATTAGATATGGTACATGCATGCCTCATGTTTCACTTAAGTGTGCAAATACATATTTTCTCAATTGCGGTTTATTGGAGATGGTCATTATGATTAATTTTTTTTTGTTTAAATACCATCTCACTCAATTTGAGTTGCAATATGAATCTTGTGAATCTCTATAAAACCTAAATCCAAATCAATAGTGATTTGGAATGTGTATTATGATTAAACATGTAAAATTAATGGGTCCTTTGTGTGTTTATTTTATTTTGTTGCATTGTATTTAAATTAATTTTGAATTACATGTTTGTTGTGTTTATAAAATATTCAATATGCTTTTATTCAAAAGGATGATAAACTTTACCTTAATGAAAAAGGTTTTATCCATATTCTACTTCATGTGAACATAAATTCAAAATAAGTTTTAATTGTATATGGGAATAGAATATGTTTTTTATTATGGTAAATGGTTTGACTAGGGCTATGAATAAGAAGGGCTAAGCCCATACAAATAAGTGGTAAAAACACCTTACAACAACCTAGAACAACACGAAACACCAAGATTCATAACTCAAAGTCAAGCCATTACACCCCACAAAGGGGGACAATAAAGAAACATGTGAGATTCCATCAAAACATAGGACCACCTCCTATGGTGGTTTGAATCCATAATGCTTTAGAGAAATTTTTTCTTATTTATCTTTACAATTATTTTCCAAATCAAACCCCTTCTAGGTGGGACTAGAAAGGTTGCCTAAACACAAAAAGGATTATACATCATTTTCCTTGCAAGAGGGAAATGATACAATAGGAGTAAGATGAATCAAAGCCTCAATTGAACCATTACATTTCTATATCAAAGAGGAGTCATTATTATAAAACTCTTGTCCATAATAGGGCATTTTGCATCACCCAATCCTAATGAGGGGATATTGGGGGTGGAAGGATCGTGTCAATTCGATGCCATATACTTGAAATTTTAATTATATTATGTAGTTAATAAAAAATACATTAGTAGTTAGTTGTTTTAAAGATAATAGATTTTTAAATATTTGTATGAAAAATATCTAAGTTGAAAGTAGATATTTAAAATATCTTTTTATAAAAATCCATTTTTGAAATATCTAGTTCAAATGGGAATGGTAGGAAAAAAAATAAAAAGGTTCGGGGAATTTTGGACAAAAAGAGATAAAGGAAGGAATTTTTAAAATTGTATTATTTTTTTGGAAATATCTATCTATGTGTAAAAAAATATGTTTTAGATTTACTTGAGATTGGCTTGGTGAGATTTTAAATTGTTTGGGAGTTGGAAAAGATTGTTTGTGGTATTCTTACTTCTCAAGGATATATTTTTTCCTTCTTTGTAGATTTTTTTGGAAAGGTACTTTTGTTGTTGTTGTTGTGTATTTGGAATAAATTTATTTATTTGTCATGCATACAAGAGGTGGTTGTATATGTCTTTCCTTATATTGGCTCAATTTAAATATTGGGTTTACATGTTTGGTTGTACATTTTTTTTTGTAAAAATTTAATGATCTTTTAAAATGTAAAATACGTTTGGAGTATGACAATTTACCTAGAATTATTATGTGAACGGATAAGCATATAGCTATGAATTTTGTGCTCCTAAGAGTATGCTCATATTTTTGAAATTTTGAGTATTTTAGACATTGAATTTTTAATGTCAACCTGTAACTAAAGACAAAAATGAATCACACACAAGAGACAAGAAGTTGCACACTAAACACCAAACTAACTTAGCGTTCTACAAAATGTTGACCCAAATAGTTAGGCCAATTCTTTGAAAAGGGTGACAAGATCATTTGCAAACTCATCCCTTACACACAAGCAACAAAAAAACATAGCTTACACACCACAGTGAGATGAAACATTAACCTAGCATTGATTTATGGAAAATAAACTACACTGATAGCTAATTCGTGAAGGAATTGACTTCCTTATTCCTTAGCCAATTAATTCCTCTACTTGGGTTGCTTTTACAACATATACAAATCGGGGCTTACCCTGATCATTCGAACCTCCCTTGGTGTCACTTCTTCTCTTTATTGTTCTCCTAATATTCCCCAACTGCAACCCCTCTCCTTCTCTCTGTACAAGAAATCAAAATCTATGTTTCTCTCAACAAGTCAGCTCCTTCCCAAACCATCGATTCTCCTCTCTAATCTGGCCACCCCGAACTCTCTCCAAAACCATTTTTTAACTTTCATAGATGTGTGAAACAAGAAAGGAATGTGCAACGAGTGAGGAAGATACCAGAATTAGAATCTTGATGCCAAACAAAAATGGCCACATGTTGCACAGATACAAGGAATCAACAATTGACAAAAAAAACTAAAATTTGCAAAACCAAAATTGATGGGGAACAATGCCCCTAGATCAAGATCCTCGGGGGACAAAAAGATCATGAACTTCAGTTCATGGGGTCATCTATGGAATGACCATATCCAAGGGCCCCTATCTTTGTTGATAGGACTACTACAAGCTTCATATACCTCTTTGAAATCTGGATCATCCACATACAACTCCTTCAAACTATTACAACCAACACTGTTAGCCTGAATTTCATGCAACAATAAACTTCTTCTACTTAATGCATCAACAACCTTATTTGTTTGTCTGCTCTTATGCTTCAACACAAAATTATAACTTTGAAGATACTCTACCCACATTGCATACCTTTGATTTAGTTTATGTTGATTGTTAATAAATTGTAATGCATGGTTATCAATGTAAACAACAAACTCCTTAGGAAGCAGGTAATGCCTCCACTTCTTCAAATATTGAACTAATGCATAAAATTCAAGATCATAGGTAGAATATTTCTTCTTAGCATCATTTAGTTTTTCACTAAAATAAGCCACTAGTTTTCCTTCTTGGCTAAGAACAACCCTTATTGCCAATCGACACCACTTCAACTTGAAATACTTTATTGAAATCGGGTAGTGCAAGTATAGATTGCTTAGTTACTCTATGTTTAAGAAATTTGAAACTCCTTTTAGCCTCTTGAGTCCATATAAAATGCTTTTTAGACCCCTTAATTGTTTCAAGTATAGGAGAAACTACATGACTAGAATTTTTAATAAACTTCCTGTAGAAACTAGCAAGTCCATGAAAACTTCTTACCTCTAATGCACTCCTTGGTGTTGGTCAATCAATAATGGCTTGAACCTTTTCCTTGTCCATCATCAAGCCTTCACTGGATACTAAAAACCCCAAATAAATCAACTCAATTTGCATAAACAAACACTTCTTAAGATTAATCTGCAACTTCTCTTCATGTAACCTTGTCATAACATCTTCAAATGTTGAAGATGCTCTTCTTTAGACCTGCTAAAAACCAATATGTCATCAAGATATACAGTAACAAACTTTCCTAGAAATGGTTTTAAGAGTTCATTCATAAGCCTCATAAAAGTACTAGGTACAATTGTGAGCCCAAAGGGCATAACCAACCATTCATAAAGTCCATCATTCGCTTTAAATATTTTCTTCCACTCATCTCCAGGTCTGATCCTAATCTAATGATAACCACTTTTCAAATCTATCTTACAAAAATACTTAGCACCACCCATACAATCCATCAAATCATCTATCCTAGGAATTGGAAACCTATATCTGATAGTTATCTTATTAATGGCCCTAGATTCCATGCACATTCTCCATTCCTTTCATTTCTTAGGAACTAAGACTGTAGAAACAACACAAGGACTAATAATCTCTCTTATCAACCCTTTATGAAGTAATTCTTCAACTTTCCTTCTAATCTCATCATTCTCTTTGGGAGTCAATCTATATGTAGCCTTGTTTGGAAAGCTAGCCCCTGGAATTAAGTCCATATGATGGCTAATACTTCTCATAGGAGGAAACTCATCAGGTAAATCAATTGCAAAAATATCCTTATGTTCGTCTAAGATATCTTGTATCGTCTTAGGAAAATCATCCACCTTTGTAGAGGTAAGAAAATCCTTGGGTTTGAGCACCAAAGTAAATCCCATTTATTCCTCCTTCATGATGTGTAGGAACTCTTTTCCACTCACCAAAATTATCTTACTCTTGTTGCCACTATTGTTGTCCTCTTCTTGGCATAAGCAGTAAAGTATGTTTGATTTCATCCTTCTCAAACCTATAAGTGTTACTTCTCCCATCATGTACGACCTTCTAATCAAAATTCCAAGGTCTACAAAGAAATACGTGACATACATCCATGGGCATGATATCACACATCACACTATCCTTATAACTACCAATTTGAAATTCTACTAAGGCATGTTCATCTACCAACAATTGATGTCCCTTTTGTAGCCAAGAAACCCTCTAAGGTGTGGGATGCTTAGTTCTCTTAAGACCTAGTTTATCCACCATTTCAACATGTTGGTGTTACAATTCTCACCTCTAGAGTGCGGATTGGAAACAAATAGCTATGCATAGTGTGTAATGACCAATCTTCAAATTAGGAGGGGAACCTACCTCTTTAACTGATATGCATGAAAAAGTAAATGTTCTAAATCCTATCTTTTTGACTCAGCTGGAAGAGGCACAAGGTTAAGAAAACCTATACAATACAGCTAAGGTTTTTCTCTAGTTTTTCAGATCTTAACTACAACTAACTAAATGCTTAATCTATCCTATTTCCTCAAGAAAAATAGAGTATGAGGAATTGGAAGCAAGGAATTGATATACGATAATCTTTAAGTCAAGATTTTCAAGGAGGCAGGACACGTATCTGAGGCATAGGTTGGAAGAAAGGTTATTCGAAACAACATCAAACGGTAAATTAGCTCTTAGGATTCCTAAGGAGGCAGGACACCTATCCGAAGTGTAGGCTCAAAGTAACTTATTGGAAACAACAATAAATGACAATCTCCACTTCTAAATTCCCAAGGAGCAGGGACTCCTATCCAAGGTGTAGATATGAAACAAATATTATTAATCACAACATCACATGATAAACTTCATTTCTAAATTCCCAAGGAGGAGGGACTCCTATTTGAGGTGTAAATATGAAACAAGCTTATTAGAAAAAAATATAACCCAAGACAACAAATTACATGAAGGACCTATCACACAATAAATGATCAACCAACTTTATATTAACAAAGTGAACAAGTACAATACATGTTCAATATTGCATGGTAATTCAGCTCAACAATTTACTATCACAACAAAAGTTCTTGAATAGATACTGAATAGCAATACTGCATGCAAAGTGGGCTCAACATGTATGCTATCACGCGTAAAAGTTAATTACAAATGAGCAAGGGTGCTCTTATTTGTAGAACTTCAAGGAGTAGGGAACCCTAAAATCTCCTTGAGTTTACAATCAATCTTACAAGCATGCAAGAGTTTATTGCTAAACCTAAATGTATGCAACTAATCAGTTAATTGGAAAACTACCTCAGTTAATTGAACTGAACTAAACTAAATGGACATCTGCAACATGCAAGTCCTTATTGATATGAGCGTCAACTAATAACTAACATCAATTAACTAAAACCTAACTGAAAGCTCCACATAGATGACTCCAAAATAGACGTGCACAAAGGTAGGACAACGAGTTAACTTGGAAAGAGGCATCAAGTTAACTACTGTGTTAAATCTCTATCTTGAAGAGGTGGGACATCCTGTCCACTGGCTATGATCTTGAGCAATCGACTCCTCCAAGAAGTTGTTAACTAACTCATCATTTGGAGGTCGTCACATATCTCAACTGTCATTTTACTGCTTGTCAGCAACTTGAGCAATCTTGGAAATATTTGCACACTTCAACTAGCAGTTCATTGATTGGTAACTCTAGCAGGTCCATAAATGGAGTGATGATCTTTGTTTCTTCTGCAACTTGACACTTCTAATTCTCTTGATGTTTTTCTCAATGGAAGAGTGTTGCGTGATGAAACCATGAAGTTTGGCTATGAATACTTTAGCTAAGAGAAATGCTCCTGAACTCACTGTACACGTAGAATTCCAATAGTATTCAACCCTCTAAATTTCCTTGGAAGGCTATTAGCTATACAAATTATGAAACCATGTGGACTTTAAGTGATTATGCCTCCCAAATTGTTTGAATCAACCCTTTAGATACACTTGATGCAAATTGGTGTCAACTTTTATGATGAAATCATGAATCAAGACCGATTTGGTATTGAATTCAGTCTGAGTGAATTGCATTATGAAAAACTAGCCTATTGATTGTAAACACGGCTATGTTTTGATAACTTTCTTGGTGAGGCTAAAAATGGCTTCTAGCGAGGCTAAAAATAACCTGTCAAGGGGCAATTTTTACAAAAAATTCTGAGTCATGGGTTTTGTAGAAAAAATGATTCTAAGCAAACCCACAACGTTAGAAATTAAAAAAAATGCATTTTTGCTTCACATGCAAAAACTTTTCATAAAAAAGCAACAGGGGGCAGTAGGGGCTACAAGGGAAAATTTTCTCAAAATTTTTTGGGATATGGGTTTTGCAGAGAATGGAATTCCAAGGAAACCAGATGATTCAATTTTGGAAAAAGTGAGCTTTTGGCCTGCATACAAAAGAATCTTAAAAAAAAAGCATAATACTTCAAAATATGAAGTAACGGGGCAATTTTCTCAAAAAATTCAGAAACATGGGTTTTGTTGCTGACACTGAAATATGTGAACCCAGATGATCAGATTCTAAAAAATATGCAGTTTACTTTGACATGTGAGATAAAACCTAAGACAAGGATAGAAGGATTTTAGAGATATAAAATAGAAGTTATATTCTGCCTCTAAAAATGATGCCTATGCCTTGATTGAGATTTGATGAAGTCTGGAATGCATGCACTCGAATGATGAAGTATGGAAAATAATTCCTCTAAACAATCGGGACCTGGCACTACGAAGAACACTAAAAAATATCACCCGTAGCGCCTTCAGATCTTGCTTGCATGAGAAAATATGTGTTTGCTTCCACCTATGATGAGAATAATGGACGCCCAAATGCCTTAATGAATTAAAATTTATGAAGAAGGTGTCACATATGCATGCAATTCCCTAAAATAGGATGCAATAATCTCATTGGGCCTCCATTTTAGTTAACTAAATAAAAAAATAAGCCCTAAAATGGGTTCCACCCATATGCACTTTAGTTATTCGCCACATGCAAGTAAAATTTAAGTCAAGATGAAGTTGACTCAAAAGTTAAATTGGAGATTAAATATTATTTTAAGTTGAGTTCTCAACATCCACCTTTATAGGGCATCACTTTGTAGTTGAGCTCAAAAGTCAAAGTTTGACTTGGGCGCCAACTCTCCAGACTTATTAGAAACTTTTTTGAAAATTTCACTTTGCAAACATCACAGAAGCCTACGTTCGATCACACTGACCCATTCAGTGGACTGACTGATAGTCTCATTGAAGAGTAGGATCAAAACTGACAAGGAGCTTCTTGAGGCTACAAACCCTAATTCTGATTTTTGAGTCTTCAAAATTTTAGGTGCCCCTGGCCTCCAGGGGTGCTTTTTACCTTTAGACAGTCAAATTTTCATCATTTTCGACTTGATTTTGACCTCACTACATCTCACATTCTTTGATACTTGGAAAAAATTCAAAGCTATCTAATAGGCTCACTATGGAGCTGACTCAATTCTAAACATGATCTCTTGGAGAACACTTTTCCTAAAAAATATCATTTGGTAGCTATAAATCATGGGCATCACTGATAATCCACTCAATCTCTGGCTACAGGCTACTGACTTGTCTTTTGACTCAGCTAAGGTATGCAATAGAAAGATAGAAGCATCACAAACATGATGAGTATCTGAGATAACCCAAACAACTGCATATGAAGGTCCAAAACTTTGGGTGCCCCTGGCCTCTAGGGGTGCTTTTGTTGTTTTCAAGACATTTTGACCATGATTAAAACCTTATGTTTGACTCCTGATTTTGGCAGTTTAGCAAATCAGATTAACCTATTGACGGATTTATTGCGAAGCCTAATCAAGTCTGAGACTAACATCCTGGGTATTAATTAGTCAGAAACCTTCATCTAGTACCTCAAAAAGATGGGCGCCCCTGACCTCTAGGGGTGATTTTTCCTGGTAGTGTTAGTCAAATTTTCATCTCCCTTATTTCTCATTCAATCTCCCATTTCATGTGGTAGACAGATCCTTCAGGCTAGCTGGTAGGCTCATCGCGAAGCTAACAGTATTCCAGAGAAGTCTTCTTGGAAGTGACAAATCTCATAAATTTGATTTGGGCCTCTAAAATCTAGGGTGCCCTTGGCCTCCAGGGGCTCTTTTATTTCCAGAGAATAATTTCGATGATTTTCACCTCGACAAAAATCCCCTTTGTGATGAAGCATCATTTTGAACATATCTTGCCTTAGAATCTTTGTTGGAGCATTTTAAGCTTAGATTTCGACACCTGGGATCTTGCCATCTGCCATTGACAACCTCAGAGGTCCTAAATTTTCCCCTAAAAAAGTGAAAACTACCCACCAAACTCAAACTAACTTTTTCCTAATTCTGACTTCACCATTGTGATCATGAAGTGAAATAAGCCAATTAAAACAATTTTCATTCAATTCTGACAAAATTCTATTTTTAGGGTTTTTGCCTAAAAATAGGGGTCTAGAAACCCTAATTTTCAAATTTTCCAAATTTTACCAGTATCTTGCAGACATCAAACTAATGAAAATACCATACTTTATTTTCCCAAAAACTGAGTGTTGACAACACTTTTACAAGGTTTAGATTATTTTAAGCAAAATGTCTTAATGAAGCAAAAAATTTGGTTTGGGTACAACATTAGGCTCTGTCTGGTGACCATGTCAGATACTTATGACATAGGAGAACCGAGAATCCATGAGTTTTTATAGACTAGTGTTTTATCAGTTGGGCATCATAGTCAGGACTTTTTCCTAATCACCTAATACTTTGGAGTTTTTCCTAATCACCTAAAAACAAGACTACCTAAGAAATCACCTAAAACACAAGGAAACTTCATAAAACGGGGAAACACGTAACGACATAACAAAAAAGCATAGATAAAAATTACTTAAATAAAATTTACTCCACCCCCGAAGAGATGAAGTGCTTTGGATATTGTCCATTGCATGGCAACGAGAAGAGCCTCCCATCAATGTCATTTCTGCCTGAAAGGCTTTACTTCTCTTCTAATGGGAATTGCAGGAGGCAATCCTTCTGGAATGAAGATTCTCAGGTATTCATACACCCATGCAAAGATACTCTGACAAAAATTAGAATATGATGTAAATGGGAAATTTGATACCCCTGAGGCATGAGTTCTATTGGAGTCCATCCTCGGGATGTTGATTTCTTCAAACCAGTCAACCGAGTTCCAAACTCGATTTCTGTAATATCGTAGGTGATATTTTTTGAACTAAAAAATATTCTTTGACCAGATCATCGATCAACTCTACATCACCTTTAACACATAGGAGTTTGATTCCCATGTCTTTGACATTTTTGAGGCTTAACAAAAGCACCTCTTTCTCGAATTTAGTGAATTCCAATTACACAGATGGGTGCAACTGTCCTCTAGGGGAGATGATCAATTCCCCTACTTCTGAACTTGTATTTAAACAACCTTCATCGAACTATATTTTCCATGAATTTGTATGCTCTGTCAGTCTCTTTTTAGAACAAGCAATGTTCTAGTCTTCAGTTTCTATTTTTGATAGAGTCACACAATTACGAGGACCCATTTTAGGCTTTGCTTTTGTTGGAATAGATGACTTGAGCACAACCTGCTTCTTTACAGCATTGAGAATCTGATCTAGTTGTTTTGGATGATCATGAAGATATTCCAATTGAGAGATTTGTACCTTGGTCTTTATCATGGAAGCTACGATGTCAAAATTTGCTAAAGATGTCTCTTGAGCAATTGGCATAGTGTTCTCCCATGAAAGTTTGGGTTTAGAAGTAGAATGCACTTCTTTACCATTTTTGTTTGATTTCCATCTTTCTTCTTATTCTTTTTGTGCTTTGAAGTGTTAAGCATGTGTGAACACAAGCATTGAAATATTTTCATGATTCACCACAGGAGCATAATGATGGTATTCTTCTTTTTCTTGATTTACAGGTTCCTTATCAAAGTATCCTGCAGCGGAGTCGCCATTGAAGTTGTCCATCTATGGTAAGACAATATTCGAACTTAGTGTTGGTACAAAACTAGAACTGGGAGTAACTTCAATGTATCCCATGATTTGGTTCATCCTTAGATTCTCAGGACATGTGGATTCAATATGTGCATTGGTGTCATGGAAACAACAAAATACTGCATGGTGTGCAGCTTCAATCATTGGTCTTGGTGGAGATGTTGGAAATCGTGGCTAAAGATTGTCTCTCTTTGGCTAGTATGGTTGTTGAATTAGAGATCTAATAGAATTTTTTTTCATCAAGCCAGAAGTAATCATATCATCCTCCAACTTGATGGTGTGTTCTTGTGTACTCTTCAACTCCGTCTCTTTTGCTTTCTTGAGGAAAAAGGATATCTCTAATGGAAGAGTATTTATGAAACAACTCATCAGATTCTTCGGTGATGGATCAAATGTAGAAGAAATTCTTGTAACAAGATGATTAAATCTTGCTAAAAAATCCCTCATGTGCTCATTGTGCTCCATCTTTGAATTTGTAAGCTAGGCGAACAACAGGTGACTATCTTCAGTGGGTTTGAATCTCACCAAAAATTTCTCACTCATAGTTGTCCAGCTTGTGATACTGCCTGGCACTAGGTGATTGAACCAGTTGGCAACATTTCCCGCAAGAGTCTCGACAAAGAGACACACCACAATATCTTCATGTGCTACGTGCAAGACAACCCTATGAGTGAGAAATCATGGGTTCCCTTGGCCTCCAGGGGCACTTTTCTTCCTAGACTTAACCATTTTTCAAACTGACTAATAATCCACTCAATCTCTGGCTGCAGGCTACTGACTTGGCTAAGGTATGCAACAAAAAGCTGGAAGCATCACTAACAAGATGAGTATCTAAGATAACCCAAACAACTAAATTTGAAGGTCCAAAACTTTGGGTTCCCCTGGCCTCCAGGGGTGCTTTTGTTGTTTTCAAGACATTTTGACCATGATTAAAACCTTATGTTTGACTCCCAATTCCAGTAGTTCAGAAACTTAGATTAATCCACTGATGGATTCATTCTAAAGCTTGATCAAGTTTGAGACAAACATCTTGGATATCAATTGGTCAGAAAACTTCATCTAGTACCTCAAAAAGATGGGTGCCCCTAGCCTCCAGGGGCGCTTTTTCCTGCTAGTGTTATTCAAATTTTCATCTCCCTTATTTCTCATTCAATCTCCCATTTCAAGTGCTAGGAAAATCCTTCAGACTGGCTGGTGGGCTCATCATGAAGCTGACAGTATTCCAGAGAAGTCTTCTTGGAAGTGACAAATCTTAGAAAATTGATTTGGGCCTCTAAAATCTAGGGTGCCCCTAGCCTCCAGGAGCTCTTTTATTTGCAGAGAATAATTTCGATAATTTTCACCTTGATGAAAATCCCCTCCATGACAAAGCATCATTTTGAACATATCTCGCCATAGAATCTTCGTTGGAGCCTTTTAAGCTTAGATTTTGACACCTAGTATCTGACCATCTACCATTGACAACCTCAAAGGTCCTAACTTTTCTCCTAAAAAAGTGAAAACTACCACTAGAATTAAACTGAATTTTTCCTAATTCTGACTTCACCATTGTGATCGTGAAGTGAGATAAGCTAATCAAAACAATTTTCAGTCAATTCTGACAAGATTCTATTTTTAGGGTTTTTGCCTAAAAATAGGGGTCTGGAAACCCTAATTTTCAAAATTTCCAAATTTTACCAGTATCTTCTAGACATTAAACTGACTAAAATCCTATAATTGATTTACCCAAAAACTAAGAGTTGACGACACTTTTACAAGGTTTAGACTATTTTAAGAAAAATGCCTTAATGAAGCAAAAAAATTGGTTTGGGTACAACACAACAACCACTAGATTATCAGTACTACCATTGTCAATAATCAATTTGCAACACTTACCTTTAGCCTTCCATTTTGTCTTGAATAAATCTCTTCTTTGTTTCGGTTCTTTACTCTCCTTTGTTGGCTTCAACAACACTCTCTTGAATAGCGAATACTCTCTAGACTCAGGTTCCTCATTGTAATGAACAAGTGATCCCATGATTTCTTGATCTGATTGCTCCTATTTAGCCTTGTGTGACCTTCCCTTAAGAATTCCAAACACTCCCAACTCTTATGACCAACATATTGATTGCATTTGAAACATTTAATAGAAAAACCTCTTCCTCTACCTTGATAACCACCTCTACCAAATGATCTTCCTCCTTTGTTTTGATAGCCTCTTCTTTCTTGATTGACTAGGCCACTAGAACTACTAGCTCCTTCATCTTGATGGGATTGTTTTCCCTTATCAGCTTGTTGTCCCCCTCCTCTAAAGCCTCTTCCTCTATTTATTCCTTGTTGATTTTGCTTCCTTACAGGCTTCTCTTCTACCTTAATGGCAAAATAATAGGCTCCTTAAGAGTTCTAGGAGACACTAAACTTAGTTCATCTTGTAAACTGTATTTCATTCCGTTAAGGTATCTTGCTACCTTTTCCATATCTTCTTCACTATGGCATGACCAATCACCAACTTGTAAAACTCTTTCATATATTATTTTATTGACATATCCTTTTGCTTGAGATTCTACAATCTTTTAAAAATATTGGTTTGATAGTCTCAAAAGGAACTTCGCCTTCAGTTTAGCAACCATTCAATCCCAAGAAGTGATCTTTTCCTTTTTCTTCTTTTGTCTTTCAAACTATATGTAGTCTCACCGCATTGCAACGTGGCTTTTGAGCCTTGTACAAGAAAACTTAACTTTCCTTTCTTCTATAACTCCTCCGTACTCAAAATATTGTCCAGATCATTGATCCAGTTGATGAGTTCTTCCCCATTTAGGCTTCCAGGATAAGTAGGCACCTCTATTTTTGGTTTGGCTCTCACACTCATAATGACCCTTATTAATATTTCTTCCACTACCTCTGGTTCTTCTCAAACTTCCTCATCGGTTTGGGATTGCTCTTTTTCCCCACCTTCACTAACATCATCAATGACTATTCCCCTTCGTTGTGCTTTCTCCATTGCATCCATCCATGCTGACAAGTTCTACAACAACTCTAGAACCCCTTCTTCATGGCCTCTTTGACCACCACCTCGAGCACCTCCTCTTCTCATCCTTCTTGGTGGCATTCTACCCACTTCCTAATTTTCTAATCTCTTACACTTTGATACCAAGATAATGCCAACTTGTATAACTAAAGAAAAAAATGAATCACACACAAGCGACAAGAAGTTGCACACTAAACACCAAACTAACTTAGCGTTCTACAAAATGTTGACCCAAACAGTTAGGCTGATTCTTTGACAAGGGTGATAATATTATTTGTAAACTCATTCCTCACACGCAAGAAATAGAAAACATAGATTACACACCACAGTGAGGTGAGACATTAACCCAACATTAATTTATGCAAAATGAACTATATTGACAACCGATTCATGAAGGAATCGACTTCCTTATTCCTTAGCCAATTACTTCCTCTAATTGGCATGCTTCTGCAACATATAAAAATTGGGGCTTACCTTGGTTAGTTGACACTCCCCTGGCATTACTTCTTCTCTTTCTCGTTCTCTTGTTATTCCCCAACTGTAACCCCTCTCCTTCTCTTTGTACAAGAAATCGAAATCTCTATTTCTCTCAATAGGTTGGCTCCTTCCCAAACCATTGATTCCCCTCTCCAATATAGCCACCCTTGAACTCTCTCCAAAACCACATTTTTAACTTCCATAGATGTGCAATGAGAAAGGAATGTGCAACGAGAGAGGAAGATACCAAAATCAAAATCTTGATGCCAAACATAAATGGACACATGTTGCAGGGATACAAGGAATCAACAACTAGCAAAAAAACCAAAATTGATGGGGAACAATTCCCTTGCATCAATTTTGTGAAGGTTTCATTGAATCTATTAATGGTGGATCTAGGAACTCTCATAGAATTTCAACTCTTTGAAAAAAAATAATTAAATTTTAAACCATGTTAGTCTTTTTTATTTTTTAGTATGAGTAATCTCTTGATTTGTTCATGATTGTATGTCATTGGACCAAGAGTCATGAATTTTTGCATTGGTTTCTATGCTATAACCAATTTTTATTTTTGAATGTTAGACACTTAGGATTACGATTTACAATAATGGAGTGGCCTCCCACTACTTGGTTAGGTTTAAAAATGAGCTTGCTGATAGAGTTAAGTGTGATTTTAAATAAAATAAATCATAAAAAGAATAAGAGATACATGAACTACACACATAAATAAGATTTAATATACCATGCTTTTAATGCCTTATGGGGATTATGGACTTGACTGTAAAGGGCATGCCATGACTCATTGAGATTAAGGAATGTTGTTGGATACCCCTATCATAAGGAATACTACTAAATACTATACATAGTTGTTGTGATATTGTAATCACACTCCTTGGTTTACATCCAATACCCTCCTCTTATTGGTTTATCAAATTTTATATCTAATGAGTGTTGAGATCCCTTGCATGTGTGTCAATAGCATTATTGAACCCTTGTATATGCATGCTATTTGGTAACATAGATGTGAGTTGATTGGTGTGTATGTAGCTATATACCTCCTTGTTATGTTCTTTGTGCTTGTTACATAATTGAATATTTCCTAGTGTGGAGGGTTGGTCCTATTGGTTACACATGGTTAGGTCATGTCAAACCACCATAGGGGCAAGAAAATCTAGAGGATGCTCACTAGAGGTTATATTGGGCTCTTGTGTCATCTTTCTTTTTAGCTTTCATTTATATGTAATTAAAGAAAATATATAATTTCAGACATCATAATCCTCGCTTATAATATTATAATTATGATTATACACTAATTTGAGTTTGAATGCAATCCATCTTCTTAAGTGGTGAGAGCTCTAACCTTTCTTTTGGTATGTCTTGACATTGATGTCAAATATACATGGTATTTTCTATTATTTTTCTCATGTTTAGCTATGAAATATAAACATGATTAGTGAAAAATTTAAGAAACCCCGCTAAAAAATAATATTAAATCCTAGCAAATTTTTCATTTTTTGAAAAAAATATTAATTTCTATTGGAAAATCTTTGCTTTTTTTGAAAAATATTAATTTTATTGGCAATTTTTTTAAATCACTAGAAATTTATAGATAGATTTGAAAAATAAATGATTTCATTGGTGAATTTGCGTGTATTCAAAAAAATAAAATAAGTTTGATGGCAAATTATAGAAAGAATTAAAAAAAAGAAATAATTTTGGTGGTAAATTATATCAATATTCAAAAATATAAAGTTAATTGTTTGGTGAATATGCTAGTAAGTTTTTGAAAAGTCATAATGTGGGAGGAAAAATATCAAATGCTAAATGATAATGATTAATTTACTAGGTGAATTTAACACTTCAAATAGATTTACATATACATCATCAAATAATTGTAGATCAATGCATAAGTTCTAGATTTTGGGTCGAAGTTCTGACACACCTAAATTCCTACATAGAGTCTATGGAATAGAGACAAGTGTCAAAAAGTATCTTTGAAGTCTCAATGTATCGACAATTGAACAAATTTATTAGCCTTAGGTTGCAACATACAGGAAATTTTTGAGTAGGAAAATAAATTATATTTGTTATCCCGAATTTTTGACTCGTTCTAAAATTTGGGTAACCACTCAAAATTTTGATAAAATTTGAAGATTTTCTTCTCTAAGGCACACATTACGAGGTGCAAAGAGTGGAAAATCTCGGTTTTAGGTTTATAAACCTTTGGGCTATTCTTTTTCTTTCTTTCTTTTCCATTTTTGTCAATTTCTGAGTCTTTTTCCTTGTCTTTTTGGTCAAAATCGGGTTTTTGGAGCAACTCAGCAAGTAGGGAAATTTTGGCTTAAAAGGAAAAATTGCTAAAGCTCTTAAAAATTCTGAAATTGCTTAAGTGAGTCCAAAAGTCCGAATTTGTTAAAAGTGCTCATTTTTGTCAAAAGTGAAATTGTTGGATGATTTTAAAAACCTGATTTGCTTTAAGTGAATTGTTATTAGATCAAAAAGGTCCGAATTTGTTTTAAATAAAATTGCTAAATGATTTTAAAAGCCCGATTTCAGTTTTTGATGACATTTTATGTTGCAATGAACTCTAAAAAGTCTGACGTTGTTCTGATTCGAGCTATTTGAATCCTTTTTTGTTTTGACTTCCCTGTTTCAAGGAGTTTTTATCGATCTTAAAGCTTGAAGTTCGGATTTTTATCAGTAAATAGCCAGTTCTTTTCCATTTTCTGAATGCGCTTAGGGTTTATTTCGTCATTATTTTCATTTATAAACTTCTTTTCAGGTATGTTATTCTTTTCCTTGTTTCTTTCTAATTTCATTTTCTGTTACTTATCATTTTGTATTAAAACGTGATCTTCATTTATGCATTTCACTTTAGATTTTAATGTCTTTTATTGAAAACACATTTTTCTTCAACGTTTTTACACATTTTTACACTATCATCCGCCTTTTTTTACTCTTGTTTACACATATATTTGTTAGTATTCGCTTTTGTTTTACAAAAACGTGTTTTCATTGTCATTATCTGCCTTCATAAAATGTGTTTTCACTCTTATTTAACCCACCTTCACTAAATACGCATTTTTCATTTATCATATACCCTTCATAAGCCACGCGCCCTCCGTTTCCTTCATCCCTTCAATATTTGCTTTTCATTTCCTTCCATACCTCCATTCTTAAACTCCATATCGAACACATTTTTCATTTTCCAAATGCCTCATACAAAACGCGTTTTTCATTACGCCATTCTTCCCAACAATAAAGTTTTCACTTCATTTCGTTTCCATTCATCCACCTCAAATCCTCCATTGTCATTTTTCACAAAATAAAATATTTCACTTTGAGTCATATTTTTGGGTTTTGAGAACCAAATATGCAAATTGGAATTTACAGCTAGAATTACAATTTTTAAAAAAATTGCAAAATTGTAAAATTGTCAAATGTCTAAAAAATCCCGACTGCCTTTTATAAAAATTGCTGAAGTCATTGAAAAACCCGAAATGCTTTAAAAAGCTTAAAAGTTGAACTTTTTTAGACATAACTCCAAATCTAAGCTCAAAACCTTTTTGTCTTGCTGTTTCAAGAAGACAAAAACGTCGCTTTTAATTGCAATCACTCCATCAAGACCTGAATTCGTCTTCACCATTCACTTTCCATCATTTTTCTAAAGACGATTTCATTGTCCTAGGGTTTGAGTTTCACCATGTCCGTTCATGTTGATGTTGATGATGTTCTGACCTTATGGGGTTTTCACCGCAGTCTTGCAGATTCCTGTTCAATGACAGATGAACCAGCTTCTCCAGTAAATAAAAAGATGAAATACAAATTTGATAAATATCAGAATGAGATTTCCCCGTCTCATGTGGTTTCAAATATTGATGAAATCAAGGACACATAAATTGGGCATGTTGATATGTCTGAGTTTCTTGGGAGAGTTGAGAAATCAACTTCTCACGACATGCAGTTGTTGTTGAGAAGTCATATTCACTTAGTATCTTCTTTTCCTGTTGCTGCCCTTGAGCCTGAATTTGTTCTTGCATGTGCATCTCATTTTGAAAGTCAATCTAGAACTATCAAGGACAATGATGGCAACATGGTTATTAGACTTGATGCTGAGACAATCAACATAATTTTCAGAGTTCCTGATGCTCCTACATATTCAAAAATCATATTGAAGAGTGCTCACAAATATTATGAGCAGAAAAAGAATTCTTGTATCAAACATATCAATTCTAAGTGGCTTCTCAAATCACGACCTTGTGTGACCTGGATACCCAAATTGTATCGGTCTAATTTTAAGGAAGAGATTAATGATATGATCACTCTCCTGAGCAGAATAGCAGGGTTGAAGGTTTCCAATATGTTTGAAAATTGGATGTATAAGTTCATTGTGGTCATCACAAAAGCACAACATCCAATATTTTGGGGTGAAATAATCAGTGACAGTTTGTGTGAACAGCTTGCACAGGTTCCTACCACTCTTACCTTCTACATGAACTCATATTTCGTTTATATAGTAGCTTCATTGAGGCATTTTCCAGGCCTATCTCCTCAAGGTGACAGATCATTGGTGCCTATATGGGAATATTATGATCAGCTGACTTTAAAACCAAGTCGAGCACATTATAGAAGAGTTCAAGATGCTTTCTTTGGTCATTTTATGTGTTTATTTGACAAAGCATTGGTAAAAAATAGGGTATCTGAGGCGGCTTGGAATAAAGTAAATGAGTATGGTTGCTTATTTCTTTAATTCCCTACCTTCACTTATATGAGAGTCAGATGCTTTGAAGACCAACCTTACATGCTTCCAAGGTATCCGACAGATAAGATTATTTTGATGGAGCTAGGAAGACAGTTGATGGCAGTGCATGCACATCAAGCTACACAACACAAGGCTGGAATCAGTATTTCATCACATAACCCATTGGTAATTGGGAGGTATTCTTTGATGACTTCCTCAAGAGCCAAAGCAATGGAGATTGAACTTCAGGAAATAACATTAAAGAGATTTCAAGCCAGAATGGATTTCGATTATAGAAGGATGAAAGACAAAATTAAAAGAGCCTTCACTCATGTGCACCGCATTGAAAACATTTGGGCAGACCTCCGGACAGAAAATATATATACATAATGGATTATTGCAGGCTCACAGTGGAGCAAATTGTTGATATGAATCTGACCTTAGTTCCAGAGGGAGTAATTGATGATAGGCAGGTTTTAGATCCTAAATATGAAGAACAAAGAGTTGCTAATGCACCCATTCCTGCAATCTAGTGGTCTCAAAAAGAATCTGTCTCTATTTTTGATAGGTTTCAGTCAATCTTGGAAAACACCAACTCTTGGCTCAAAAGCATAGGTGTTAAGACTATTAAAATCAGAGTTAGGGATGAAGATGATCCGGCTGGTCCTAAAGGATTGAAGTCAGAAATTAGAGAGAAATCAAAAGAAGAAGCTTCTTCTTCAGGTACTAGAATTAAGTTGAAGGTAAGCCGAGCTGTGGAACAACCATTAGAAAAGGAAACACTAAAGGGGAAAGAAGTTAACAAAATGCAGATTCAAGTTTTGGATCAGCAAGAAGAAGACGAGATTCTTGAAACCTCTACCATTCTAAGTGAAATGACTCCTCACATTGAAGCTCCAATACTAGATTCAGCCATATCTCATGTGTCCCCTATCGACAGTGATGTTGATTCCTTCTCAACAGTATTTGTTCCTTCTATCCTACCTCTAGGGGCTAGTCCCCAACCCTCATCAATGATGAATACACCCATGAAAAGCTTACCCAATAACTTGGAGAGTATCTTTGATACAAATCCAATCTTTCCGGCCATGTCAGAAATAACTCTCCCAGAGATTGATACATCAGTAACAAGCTTTAATTGTTTCATGGCTGATCCTAGTTGTAATTTTTCTTCTAAACAAAATATAGTTGCTATACAAACTGAGGTGCCCCCTAGAATTTCTGTTGTAACACAAACTGAGTCTATTTCTACACAAGTTGCAGTTGCCATTTCAGATGTGACAACCTTGGATCTTTCTCCATGGTTAAATTCAATTGCTCCTAAAAGAAAGAAATAAGCAGTGTCTCCTGATGTTTTTGATTTCCAAAAATTGAAGAAATCAAAACCAATGGTTGCAAAGAAGGCAAAATAGTCTCGCAAGTGTTTGTTGACAGCAATAAAATGAAATATGCTGAGATTGCAGAACCTCTTGTTGACAAACCAAATGAAGAGATGCAGGTATCTGATTACAGATTCACTAGGGTGGAATTAGGCAAACAGACTCATGCTAACATGATGCAAGATGCTCAGAGTTCAGTAACAATTTTGGCACAAAGCTATAATGAACTTCTAGCCAAAAAGGAAAAGCTCAAGGAGGATAATGATCAGCTAGTTTCAGTTATTCAAAGGATTACTGGATCATCAGAAGCAATTGATTCACTATCTTCAGTCCCTCCTAATCAATTAGTCAGACAATTAGAGAAAATTGCACAAAAGGCCAAAGCAGTTGATTCATGGGTAACACAACTGATTGATCAAAGCATTCCAATGATTGAAAAGACGTTGCAAGTTCTAAACAATGTCAGAATTGTAAAGATAAAACTGAATCAAACTTTGGAAGTTTTCAAGCAAAGTTTGGAATCGCTTGAAAAGGATTTAAAAATCTGGCATGAGATAGATCAAACCAAGCTACAAGTTCTATGCAGTAATTCAATCTTACCAAACAAAGAGAAATACATAGAATTTGAAGAACTTATGACAAATAAGTCATTAGTTATTCAAGATCTTATCAAAGATATCCAGGCCACATTAGAAATGAATGATGAAGTTCAGCAGGATATTCTTTCAAGTTTTGAGAAAATCTCTTGCACAGTTTTGAATCATGAAGGTGAATTACTTGCAGCTGATTTAGTTACTACAGAAATGACAACAAATATTCATCAACAATTGGAATAAGAGCGATTTACCATGGATTCAATTCATAAACTTGTTAATTATCAGATAATCCTTGATAAAATGCAAACTTCTTATGAAGAACATAGACTTGCGACAATAAGATATTTTGATATAATCTTGAAGACTGTTGCAGTTGCCAAGAACACACTGGACCCCGATGCAAATGAATTGCAGATGATCATCAACAAATTCTTGTCTTTCAAAGATAGGAATGAAACAAATTAAAATATTAGGTTGTTTTATGTATTTTTACTTTCGACAAATATATGTAAAAACAAGTTTTGCAATTGCAAGTGTTCTTTCCTTGCAGTTTTGAAAAATGTAATTACATGTAATTTATTACAAAACAAATCACAATTTTGATTGTAATTTTGAATAAGTCAATTGCAATTAGTTATCGGTTGAGAGATTTTCTCAAGTTTGTTGAGATCCTCCCACCTTTTTCTCCAAACCTCCCTCCTATAAATACTTGAGGGGGTCTATTGTAATCTTATATCTTTTTAGCAAGCAAGAAACCTCTGCAGAATTTTGTACTCAAAGTCTTTGAGCTTTATAGTTATCAATTGTGAGTTTTCAAGTAATATCAAGAAGTTAGAATTTCAGACTTTGTGCTGAATTCTCATTTTGCATCCTTTATGTTCTTATGTCATTTTGGAGCATCATTTTGTAACTACTTGAGAATTGTGGAATATTGCTGAAGAGAGATTCAATTTAAATATCTGTAGTCTTTGTGCTATAAATGTGAAGATTGAATTTATAGTTAGTATTAGAAATGGAGAACAATTGCAAGTCTTTGTACTCGTGACGATTCTCATTTAGAATAGTTAATAGATACTTCGTAGTTACAGACTTTGTGTTGTTTTATGTTGTATGTTTTCATTAAGTAATCATTCTAAAAAGGGTAGATAGAATCTCATTCCTCAAGAATTTGTGCTTATTGGTTGTTTTCTCGTCCCGGAGGAAGTAACGGAAGTCTTTGCTCTTTCAGGAAACTTTATTTCCTCTTTCTTGATTCCACTGCATAGCTACTATAATAAGTTATATCAACTTTTACTATTTCTTTTCTGTGAAGAGAAAAGAACATAATCTTTCCTGAAATAAGAGGAACGATTGTTGTCCTACCCATTTAGTTTCATTTAGTTAAAGGGGGAGCCTTCCCTTAATTAGGAGAGTTTAATCTCACGTGCTGTGATTGAAACCACAATTTTGTATGCTTTCACAAGAATACAAAATTTTCAACCAACAATATTGTATATTGAAGGTTGAAGCTTGAAAAGACATTAGTATTTTGCATCATTAATTTCCTCCCCTTCCAAATATTTGCATATTATGAGGCACTAATAATTAATATTTTTTTAATATTTTTTTATAAGTGAATTTTACCATGGGGGCCATCCCACAAACTCAAAAAGTAAAAAAGAGTAACCATTATAGATCAAAATTCTTAGGAGCAGTAAAATCTATTATTTGTAACAATAAATGCCCATGAAACAAAATTCCCATTATGGGATACATCTATTAACATAGCTTTATACTATTTTTTAAATTTTTACATTATCAGATCTATAAATATTAAATGCTATTACATATGGCTAAGATTAAGAAATCATCTATCCAGACCCAGTCACACCATCTTTAGAGAAAAAGAAAGACAAGTCCATAGAAGCATGATTAGATAATTGAACCACCTCTTTTAGGAAATTGAGGCCCCAAGATTTTTTTTTCCTTTGAGCCTCCATGTTGTAGGAAACAACTTCCACCACAAAGGAGGCCCATGGCTCATTATTTGGGGGCCAAATGATTGACCATAAACCATTGCCAATGTGAAACCCCAATTTAATAACAACGTTCTCCAAAGCCTCACGAAGCCCACCACACAACTTCAAAAAGACTAGAGCTTCCATAACACTTGTGGTAACATATTTTCCCTCCCAAAGATCCAACATAATGGCCACAATCATAGAGGTGACATCCAAGTTCACATGATATATGTGAGTTTCCATAAGGAAAACATCTCCTAGCACCATTCTAATCACATGTAGAACAATAGGAGATGCATATTTAAAAATATTCTTAAGCCTAATATTAGTTATTGCCTCATAAAAGCAAGATGTGACCTATTCACAAGAAGGGAAACAATAGAATCCATGGTAAAAAGTGAAGAAGAAACCCAACCATACCAATATTTAACATCATTTTTTTTATTTGGTATGTATGTGAAATAAATGAGCCTTACAACCCTTTCTACAACAATCACTTAACTCTATCTAGAAATATTTTCAATATCAACTCTTAATAAAAAAAATTGCTTCGAGGATATTTATTGTTGTTGCTTAAAGATCTTCCACTTATTTAAAATTTGAATTATTAGTATTGAAGTAGTCAACACAGATGTTAACTACCATGTTTACAATCTCATTCGCCTCCGTGTTGGCCTAACAATAAATGGGATAATTATTATTTTTTACCTTTGGTTGCATTGTACATAAAAAATTTGAGTTAGAAAATAAAGTATATATTATATTGATTTAAATACATTGTTGAATGATCATAGATCAACAACATAAGTTCTATTTTGGGCCGAAGTTCTAACACACCCAAATTCCTACATAAATTCTTTGGAATAGAGACAAGTTTCAAAGTATTTGACTTATTTTTCTTGTGGAATTTTCACTTAAGTTATTTCCCAAATTTTTTGCTTTTTTTTTTTACTCTTGAATTGTGTTACTGGTCGAGCCCGTTTTCTAAGTATTCTAATATTGCTTTTGTCTACTTGAAATTTTGCACTCCTTTGGTGGCCTTGATTATGTCCATGTGGCATCATTTAGTTGGAGCATAATTTATCTTTGTAGTGCATGTTTCCTTTTCACCTTGGTTTGTAAGTTGCACTATCGTGTTATTACACCAATGTATTCCTCTTGAGATCTCTTTATCTAGTAGTGACTAGCTTGCAGGCCCACTATGATGATGAGTTGTCTCTATTCCTATTGGAGTAAATCTGATCATTACATTTTGAGATTGTAAGAGAGGTGGATGAACCACGTTCAAGGCCCCAGGTCATAGAGAGCCAAGAGCAGAAGGATACCCTAACTTACCTCAACTTAAAGAGGTGTTTTGAGATGAAGGACAAGAATAATGAGGACTCTGGGGCCCTTCGATTACTCTACTATCCCGAGATTCAAAATGGGGATAGGCGAGCTAGTTTTTAGGTTCAACACTGTGCCTTAGGAAGCTCTCTACCTGAGGACGGAAGCATGGTTCCGGGATGACAGGGCGACGTGCTGGCATCTCTCAGGTGCGTTGGTGTCCGTATGACCAGAGGACTAAAAAAGCAAGGTCAAACATAGGAAAATAGACTAACAACCTATCTAACTACTTCCAAAGGGCCAAAACAAGATTAAGAAGTGGGAAAGATATGCACGATTATGATAGAGTAAGTACACAAGAGTTAAGGTGGCAAGAATGATCTCACAAAGGAATTTGTTCACCAGCTGGATCCAAGTATACTTCCGCCTGCACACAATAAGAGGGAAATTTTCTGGGGATGTATAAGGTTCTGCCTCAGTCAGATCCCCGCTTTGGTGTTTCCACCTCCATGGACAACCAAGTTTACAATAATGGAGAAATAATATGATAAAGAAATGATGTAAATAACACTAAAACACTACAAATAGTAATGTGCTACTCAACCAAATAATAGAGGAGAGGAGTAGAAAGCTTACCACCTCCACCAAGAGCACTCAAGGCTAATGGGGGAGAAAAAAAGAGGAGTCAAGCCTCTACTACAATGGTGTTGTTCCACACTTGCTCTACTGAGTTGATGGAGTGATGCTTTTGCTACTATGGAGTGCAAGAGTGCTGCTAGAATGCTTAAGCTTGTGAAAAGATTGCTTGAAGGATTCTAAAGAAGATGTGTAGAGGTTGAAATGCATGTAGAAGGAGGGAATTTGAAAGAAGGATGAAGAAAATGATCATATTTGGGTCGGTTAGCCGGAAAGGGCATTACAAATCAACCTCCAATGGGAAGTGTAACACCTCTACAGGCTCTAAACATGGGAATCTATCAGGGATGTAAGCACACCACACAGATGTCTACGCGTCATGCAGGAGTCCCCAATAGTTCCTCTTCCAACACACAAAACAATCGCCAAGTGGAACGAAGGCAGTAGGCTTAGATGGATTTTAGCCTTCAAATTTTGTTTTCTAAAGTGAAGAAGGGTAAAAGGGGAATTTGCATAAGGGGTGCAAATTCGCTCCTATACAAAGATTAACATTATTATTATTTTCTAAGTTGCATTCTTTCACTCTGATGCCTTGTGTAATTTCTTAATGATCTTTTGTTCCCTGTAATGCTCCCTGAATTCACAACATTATGTATCAAGATTCATTTCTTCACCGGTCCCTATATCCTAAAAACTGGTTGAGCCATTTATTTTTACACCTTTTATATGCACCTAATTATTCTTAAATAAGCACTTGTATGGTGGTACCCACTCTCATCCATGTGGTTGCTCCTTATTCAAGTGCATCCATCCTTCATACTATATTTTCTTGATTTGCGCATACTTCTAAGTTGCACTAGTGTGCTCTTCTAACGCGTGGATTCCACTATCACCTTTTGGCTTAGTCCTGTATCTATGGGTCCACTATCATGTCTTGTTTTCAATATTTTATTGGAGTGCATTCATCCCTCTTAGCGTAGGTTTATAAAAATTTAATCCTTTTGAAGTTACACTAGTGTGATATGGTGACATGTGGCACTTACATGGATCGGGCTCAGAAAATTATATGGATTTTAAAGAACATGAAATAAATGATTAGGTGTTAGGCGTTTTCCTCTCATTGCAATGTGAGGTTTATTTGTAGGTTTCTTCAAAAATTCATAAAATAAACATGTGCTAGTGCATTGTGGTGGCATTTGGAAATGACATTGATTGGGACCGAGTGACTTCAAGGTTTTTGACTTTACAAGAGGCAAGATTTCATTATAGCACATATTATCTTTGTAACACAATTTAGCCATTGGGAGTTTAAATTTTGTTATACTTAAGAAAATTAGTGTGCTATCCATCAATCAAAACACTCCCACCAAGATCAATGGCCCACATTCAAACCTGAGAACAACTTGTAGGAGACTCATAGAATCCATGGTTTCACTCGTACAAACCATTACTGAAAAGTGATGGATTTTTTTCTTGCATTTAAATATTTTAACTCAATTACATTAAAATATTTATCCTTAGACATCTAAAATAATTTTTTGTGAAATAAGTGAGACATTGGAATGACTTCATAAGTTGTGATTGCAAAAACTAGGGTTTTCGAGCATCGAGAATGAGCGAGTAAAATTCTTTCTAATTGTTATTGTAAAAGGATTATTATGAGCATGAGTGTTTCCAATTAGGGTTTTTGAGTTATATAATTATCCATGAAGTAAATAAAAACCTAGTTATAGTCAATTTTCTAAACTCTAGTTTAGAGATAAACCTTAAAATGAGTCAGACAACTCCAAAAGATAAGAAAATGAAAGGGGACTAGAAGAAGATATTTTAAGTCAACTTCTAGGATCCTCTAAAAGGGAAAATCATGCCCAAGGAGCTATAATTATTTTAGGTAGACTAATTGACAAAGTTGAGTTTGTGAGGGATGCAAAAATCCCTACTCAAGGTTGGGATTTTTTCAATTACTACTATAGGAGGAGAAATTGTGTAAGAACTATATTGAATATATGGAATTTGGACCTAGGAATATTGGTGGTGCCAAATGTCTTCATTAATTTGGACCTAATAAAAGAAATTACAAAGAGGTATGATCCGCAGTCTAGGGAAATATTGAATGATAAGGGTGGTCTCCTAAGAAGGTTGGAAAAATAATTAATCTGCAAAGTATTCAATCTCTACAATTGTCCCCATAAATTTTGATTAATTATGCAAAGAAAATTCTAAGGAAAAGTATAGTTATAGGGTCATGTGACTTCCTCATCATAGGAAAAAGGAACATGATATGAAACTTATGAGATTTTCTAGAGATGAATTTGAGCCTTTAATCTTTGATATTTTTGAAGACTACTTCATCAACACCTATTATACCCTATGTTAGGTCTTTGATATTGACTATAAGGTATATATTCTAATCCACCTAATGATGACAAAAAATGACATCCAACATAGAGACTTGAACACAAGTTTTGACTTTTCCAATTTCATTGTTGAAGGAATCTACAAAGGCTTGATGGTGATAAAAAGTGATGGGATTTAAATAATATAGTTCAAATGGTATTATTTGTTGTGTCATATTATTTTATTTAGTAGGAAGACAATTTGGAGTGTTGCAATGCAATTGAAGTCGAATGATGTTGAAGGAGTCTCATTACTAGTTTATGGATGGACATACATTTGGGATATGCATTGCTAGTCCTCAAATTATGTGTTGTTTGAAGAATTTTTTGTGCAGGTGGTCCTAAGGAATTTGGGATTTCAAACCATTAAGATTTTGACAAAGTGATGAATTTTTTGAGTCCCACGGATAAAGCACTTGAGGTAGGGGTTCCAACCATAATTGGGGTGATTGGTTCCTCCACTCTAATACCACAACCATTAGAGTTTATGGTGATCCATTGGAATCTCACATATTTCCAAGGAGTGTGCCAAATAGAGTTGTATTTATTGAGGTCATGTGGCAACTAAATGAGATAGATAAACCTCATTTGAGAACCCACAAGAAGGGATTGTTGTTGCTAGCATCAACTATTTCTTTTCATTTTTTATCATTGGTAAGGAGGGGTTGGAGTTTTTATATCCTCTATTACAATCTTAAGGGTAGATTGGAAGAGGAATTGTGACCCCAAAAATTTCAATGATTTGACTAGACTAGGGGTGAAGAAGTCCAACATATACCATGATTTGATATAAATGAAGATATAATAAATAAGTATGCCTTTGATGTAGAGTTATAGAGAAGGAATAAAGCATGAATTGCAATTCTTAGGGAATAACAAAGAAATTAGGTTGAGCTGAGCTATTAAGGAGCATATAAGGAGATTAAGGATCACATCATTAGAATGCAAACTATGCTTGAAAATATTGTTATTCTTGCTCCTAGGGTTTTTGCACCATCACAAAGGCCAATAAGAGAAGAATCATGGCCAATATAAAAAGAAGTTGAACAACTTGTTCAACAATATGAGGTGCCACCAACATCAGATATTCCTCCAAGAGTAGTATAGGGACTACCAAGTGGTGTTCAACCCTTGGTGTACTATTTAGTGGATTATGTTGAATCAAAGGATATAGGAGAGAATTTAATAGGAGAGAATGTAATGGATATTTAGGAGGTGAATTAAGTCCTTGCTTCTCCACCACTTAGTGTATAAATTGATGATGATAGTTGACCAATGTGTTGGGAATTGTTTTTCATTGATGTCAAAGAGATTGTCTTCGTGCTTTGTTGATATAGGTTGAGTGAGTTGCTTCAAGGTATCACAAGGTTACGTGTTTGGTGCTGAAGAGTTCTAATGTATTTCAACAAAGTTTCTAATTCTTTTCTTGGCAGTGCATAAGATGAATGATCTGAATGTGAGATTGTATTGCAAATGCAGAGTAAAGTTTCTTGAGTTTCAAATCTATATGAAACATTCAAGGAATGAAATGCTTTGATACAAAGGGATTCTTCAAATGGTTTTGAATTTGTTTATTGTTTGGTATGATCTGATTAGAATCATAAGTTATTGGGAATAGGATTCCATTTAATTGCAATCCTAAACATTATTTATTTCATGTATCTCCTAAGTCCTTGGAAAGTGTTGCACAACACTAGGATTAGAAAGAGATTAATATTTGATGAAATAATCATGTTAATTAAAATTTGTAATTAATTCTAAATGTTAGGAGCATGTGAGGGCATCCATTATGAATTCCTAAATAATAGGGGCACATGGGGCGCCCATATGGTAAGGTGACACTTACCTTGAGTCCAGTTAACTATTGAGTTCAGTTAACTATTAGAAGTAAGAGATAACACTTCTGAATGCATGTAAAGATCCTAGGAGTTAGAGTTTGATGTTTGCATGCATGAAGTTCAGTTCAAAATTAGTTTAGTTTAGTTTAGTTTAGTTCAGTTTAGTTATGGTTCGGTTATCTTTAGTTAGTTTTAGATGAATGCTAGTTGACTTCAGTTAACTTGGAATGCATGGCTAACAACTTGAGTTGCATGATAGATAATAGGGACTACCTCCAGTTAACAAGAGTAGACCATTCTTGCATGAATGGTGTTGAGTAAATATTTCAGTTAACAAGAAATGACTTGGAGCCAACTTGGGTGCCCAAGTTGTCTTCTTGGTATTAACTTCTTTGCATGTTAAGATATTTCAGAAGGCTCAGTTAAGTGGGACCTCTTTTGGGTGCCTACTTTGAGGATGAAGCCTTGAAGATATTTACAGAACAAAGGTTGAGTTGCTACTTCAGTTTGGGATGCCCAAATGAATGAAGATGAGGATTTGGCATTTTTCTTCATGACATAACTCTATTTGCATGAGATAGGTGTACCTTTTAGGGATAGGGCTTGAGCATTGTAATTGTAACTCAGTTGGAGTTTACAAAGTTAATCAAAGCCTATATATCTCAAGCAACTTGAAGAGAGTTATTATCAGTTTTATTGCAGGTTGTGAAGAAGTTTTGGTGAAGGAAAAAGAGGCATTCTCAAGCAAGAATTAGAGCTATTGTAATCTACTTCAAAGATTGAATAATAGATTAATTCTTGGTGGATTTTTTTCCTGAAAGGGTTTCTCCATGGTATATTCTTGCGTAATCTTTCTAATATCCTATCTACTTCTTCTATCAACTTCTATCTACATTCTACAAACAATAAAATGGATTAATCAGATAATCACCCACAAAGAATTTGTAACAAAGGAAAAGCATATTTAGATCAACAATATTAAGCTTTTACAAAGTATTAAGCTAAGAAAACACCTCAATTTTCAACATTTGGTATCAGAGTTGAGGTTGGGTAGAGTATTGGGACGCCTTTCTCTTAAAAGATTGGAGGTTTTTTGGCTTAGTGGGAGCTTTTATTATTTTTGTTATTTTCTGATTTTGGAAATAAGTTTTGTTACAATGAATTCTCGGTTAGATATTGAAAGGTTCAATGGTTCTAACTATGAAATGTGGAAACTAAAATGAAAGATCTTCTTGAAGAAAGGGATTAGTGGTTAGCAGTTAATAATGAGACAAAGACACCTACAACTATTTTAGATGAGGATTGGGATAAGTTAGATAAAAAGGCAAGAGGAACAATTAGATTATGTCTCACTGATGTTCTCTTGAATGTTTTAGATGAAACTACTACATATAAATTATGGAAGAGAATAGGGGATATTTATCAAACTAAGAGTCTCACCAATAAGATGTATCGAAAAAGGAAGTTGTATTCATTAAAAATGAAAGATGGTGAATCTGTTGCACAACATTTAAATGATTTCAATTTAATTCTCAGTTAGTTAGCATCTATAGATATAAAGCTAGAAGATGAGGATAAATGCATTTTTCTACTTTGTTCTTTACCAAATTCCTAGGAAAATCTAATTGTTGCAATTAGTGGTAATGGTGTAGATCCTAAGATGGACAATATAATTCCTACTCTCCTATCAGAGGAGATGAGGAGGAATTCTAAAGAGGAAATCCAAGATGCCTTGTTTGTAAAAGGTAGGCCTGAGAAAAAGGGACCTAAGGGAGACAAGGAAGGAAAGGGTAAGTCTAAAGGACGGTCTAAAACCCCTGGTAAGAGTAAGGTAATTTGTTGGAACTGTGGGAAACCAGGAAATGTGAAGAAGGATTGTAAGAACAAGAAAGAAAGTTTTGATTCTTCTACAGAGGAGTCCTCAGATGATAGTAATGATGCATTGGTTATTTCAAATAATATTGTTTTTGATAACTCTTTGCTTCATGTTTCAGAGTAATCTTCATTGAGAGGATGGTAGTTGAATCATGTGTAACTCGGTACCACGGTTCAGTGAGAGTTGTTCGCAGTGACATGGATGCATCATTGGTAAGGTTATCTTCATGTGCTTGGGGATATGGTTTTTTATTGGTTTAGAATGGTTGCTATTATGTCATGGTTTACTCTTGATATGCATTTAGAGTTTGGCATATTACATGTTCTCTTGAGACCAGGATGTATGTTAGGGTGCAGGTGATCTCCTAAGAGGAGATGGTTAAATCATGGATGTCATATTTATGTTCCTGATTCATGATTGGAGCTTTGAAATTGATCTTGTGTAATTCTTTTAAGTATTGGGTACATTAATCATTTGCTTGATTACATCATGAAAGTGTTGTGTTGAATTTGGGTTTGGCATGGATTGGTTGGTTACAGGTTCTCATGGATACTTGGAGAAATAGGTGAGGCTGGAGTTCTCTTATGGTAAGAGATATTTGTTGGAATGGTTACTTGTAAGAAAAGTTTTTTCAACAGAAAAGACCGAGGAACCTAGACCTTGGTTGAATGTGAGTTCAACACACTTGGTGGTTTAACGTGCCTCCAAAGAGACAGTTTGGATACAGAGGCTTGGGAAATGTATTGGTTTGGTTGATAATGGGAAGGTATTAATTGATAAAGTTGACACTTTAATTAATGTTACATATTATCTTATGAAACCAGATAAGTTCTCTTGGTTTTAATCATTTGCTTGGAAGCTTCATGATTATGCAGGTTGCATTTGAAGTTAGCATGGATTGATTAGTTGGTGCAAGAAGGCCATTGGCCTTGAGTCCTATACTTGATTTAAAATTATTATTCCTTGTTTAGAATGATTACAATGTATAATGTCAAGTGGGAGAATGTTGGGAATAGGATTCCATTTAATTGCAATCCTAAACATTATTTATTTCATGTATCTCCTAAGTCCTTGGAAAGTGTTGCACAACACTAGGATTAGAAAGAGATTAATATTTGATGAAACAATCATGTTAATTGGCATTTGTAATTAATTATAAATGTTAGGAGTATGTGAGGGCGTCCATTATGAGTTCCTAAATAATAGGGGCACATGGGGCACCCACATGGTAAGGTGACACTCACCTTGAATTTAATTAACTATTCAGAGTAAGAGATAACACTTTTGAATGCATGTAAAGATCCTAGGAGTTAGGGTTTGATCTTTGTATGTATAAAGTTCAGTTCAGTTCAGTTCAGAATTAGTTTAGTTTAGTTTAGTTCAGTTAAGTTCAATTCAGTTATGGTTCAGTTATCTTCAGTTAGTTTTAGCTAAATGCTAGTTGACTTCAGTTAACTTGGAATGCATGGCTAACAACTTGAGTTGCATGATAGATAATAGGGACTACCTCCAGTTAACAAGAGAATACCATTCTTGCATGAATGGTGTTGAGTAAATGTTTTAGTTAACAAGAAATGACTTGGAGCCAACTTGGGCGTGCAAGTTGTCTTCTTGGTATTAACTCCTTTGCATGTTAATATATTTCAGAAGGCTCAGTTAAGTGGGACCTCTTTTGGGTGCCTACTTTGAGGATGAAGCCTTGAAGATATTTATAGAACAAAGGTTGAGTTGCCACTTCAATTTGGGACACCTAAATGCATGAAGATGAGGATTTGACATTGTTCTTCATGACATAACTCTATTTGCATGAGATAGGCATACCTTTTAGGGATAGGCATTGTAATTGTAACTCAATTGGAGTTTACAAAGTTAATCAAAGCCTATATATCTCAAGCAAGTTGAAGAGAGTTATTATCAGTTTTATTGCAGGTTGTGAAGAAGTTTTGGTGAAGGAAAAAGAGGCATTCTCAAGCAAGAATTAGAGCTATTGTAATCTACTTCAGAGATTGAATAATAGATTAATTCTTGGTGGATTTTTTTCCCGAAAGGGTTTCTCCACAATATATGCTTGTGTAATCTTTCTAATATCCTATCTACTTCTATCAACTTTTGTCTACATTCTACAAACAATAAAATGGATTAATAAGATAATCACCCACAAAGAATCTATAACAAAGGAAAATAATATTTAGATCACCAATATTAAGGTTTTACAAAGTATTAAGCTAAGAAAACACCTCAATTTTCAACATAAGTGTCTGAAACAGAGAATTTGTGTTTTCTTTCAAAGAGGGTTAATGGTCAAGGTGTGTGTAGCTGAGTCTTTGTTTGATGAGACAAGACGTTCTTGTAAAGAGTTTCATGTTCAAGTTAATGTGATGTGTATGAAATCACAAGGCTTTGAAGTTTAGTTTGCAGTAAGGTTAAAGTTTGAATTTGTATAAGTAAATGTCCATGTGAATGTCACTTATTATAGAAGACATGATTGTATAAATATCATTATTTATATCATCTGTCTACACATACAAAGGAGATTTCCAATCAAGGTGTATGTAGAGGTCATTGGTCATTGTTTTATCAATTTGTTCAGTGTGTTGAAGATTAGTTTTGCAAAGAAGGATTAAACGCTGAATGTTTTCATATGAAAGAGAGAGATGGAGTTTGTAGATTTGATGATGCAGAGATGGAGAAGTGGAGTGTATTGTAATAGGGGAACCCCCTGAAGTTATATCTCTTATTTCATTGGAGATTGGTCATTAAGACCATGGAGGTTTTGCCAGTGAGGTTGTATTTTTCCAGTGAGGCTTTATCTTGCCAGTGAGGTTGTATTTTTCTAGTGAGGTTGTAATTAGTGAGATTACCATTTTGCTAGTGAGGCTAATAAAATTAATTTTCAGAGTGATTTTTTCTCCCTATAAAGGGTTTTCCACTCATAAATCATTGTGTTATGGTTTCTCATTATTTGTGGTCTATTGGTCTTCATGTTTAAACATTTAGTCTTTTCAAAACTTGAATTTCTATGTTAATCAAGCATTAAGCCTACCGATCTGATTGGGTTACTTTTTAGTAATTGAACATTTAAGTTATCACAAAGAGACTATGTGCTTAAGAAACAATTGAATTGAATTTGTTTATTGAAACACTAATTCACCCCCCACTTCTTAGTGTTTCTATACTCCAACAAGTGGTATTAGAGCTAGAACCTTGCAAAAAGTTTAACCAACTTAAGGGTTCCTATTAGTGGAGTACAATGGGAAAGCGGTATAGAAATAAAGTTTCTAAAAAGGAGAAAGATTTGCATCAAAAGAAAGAAAAGTCTATTACAAAATTTGATGATGTTTCTAATGTTCTTGGTTCTAAAGAATGTCATGCAATAACGTTTGATGCAAAAAGAGATGAGTTACAATTCATGGAAGTTGCAAATGAGTCATATGAAGAAAATGATGAAGAGGAAGCACAAGTTTATCTTGAAGATGAATTGATTGTTGCCCTAGATGAATTGAAGAGAGAAAGAAGAGAAAAAGAAGAACTAAAGATGAAGTACAAAGAATCTAATCAACTTATTGAGGAACTAAAGAAGAAATGTGTAGAATCTGATCAAATTATTGAGAAACTAAAGGTGCAATTGGAAGAGTCTAGAAAAGTGGAAGAAGCCACTTACACGAAGTTGCAAACCAAAGTAGAAGATTTCCAAAATTTAGAGGCTGAAATGTTGTCCCTAAAAGAGCAATTAGAGAAGGTAAAGTTGGATTTGAAAATAAGTCTACAGAATGAGCAGAGCACCGAGTTGTTTGAAAAAATGTTGCTGAGTCAAAAATATTTGTCAAACAAATCTGGGATAGGATATGAAGGAGAAATGTGTAACAAATATGCTATGCTGAAATTGACAAGCTTGTCAAAAGGAGCAACATATGAACAAGGAGAATCAAGTTTTAATTTCAAAAAGCCTACAAATCAGAACACTTTTGAGGATGGATACAAAAGAGTTTATGATCCCAAGCAAAGTCTAAGAAGAAGTTCATCAACAAGGAAAATCAAGTACAATTATTCATGTTTCCATGGTTATTGTTACTCTTGTAATGATTATGGACATAAAACAATTGATTGTAGAAGAAGAAGTCAATTTGCATTTTATAGAAATATGAGTGTAGTTTTTTTATAAATGTACCAATCTTGGACATACAACACAATTTTGTAGAAGAATTTTAGTGAGTCCATATAATCATAATAAGAGGACAAACATGTCAAACAAGAAAAAGGAAGAGTCTGAAAAATCTTGGAAAAGGAAAGAGCCTGAGAAAGTTTGGAGGAGGAAACATGAACAAAAATAGAAAGAAGAACCTAATCTTGTGCATGTTGCACAAGAGACTCTCATAACTATGCATAAATTTAGGGGGAGTTGGTCTTATGTTATATTACACAAACCCCATAGTCAACAGCTAAGAGGAAAATAAAGGAGTGCTTCATTATAAGATGTAAAATGGAGTATGCATAGTGAATGTTTACTTTTTGTCTTATAGACAGTGTGGCTTATATATTTGTGTTGTTTTTTGAGCTAGTGATTTATTTATTTCATACAATGCTATCCATGATGTTGATTCAAAATGAAGGTTTGTTGTTGATACATAGTTGTCAAAATTAACAGAGTATAGTTGGTTCATGCTTGGTACCAAGGTATTTCTTGCTTGCTCCAAGGTTTTGCATTATTGGTGGTGTCTTTAGTAAACTTGATCAAATGTTCTTATCAATGAATGTTTTTCAATCTGCTTTATCTCAGTGATAGTTCAAATCACAGTGATTCTCATTGGAATTGATATCTCATTAACAACAATAAGTTTGTACATCTGTCATAGTGTGGTTCTTATTGGGAAAATACAATGATTTTGTGAGTGCTTAGTAGTTTGCGTGCATGTTCATTCTTTATATGTTGGTCTTTGAGTATGAGATAGTCATATAATGCATGCACAAAAGATAATGGCATCATGAGTTCATCTACTTATAATAGCGGTTGCTAATTGTGTTTATTGGGTTGAGAAGATTATTTATGCTAGGAGAGATAGGTGTATGATAGTGGATCAATACAAGGCCTACACATTGGAGTATGAAGTATTTTTACATGCTATCCAATTTACATAATGCTCAGTGTTTTTTATTTCAGTGCAAAAGTGAATGGGTGGCAGGTGATTTCAAGGTCATTGATGTGTAATATCAAGGGTTGTTAGTTGATGCACAATGCATAATATTATTGTGGTCTCTTGTAGCTTGTCTTGGTGTTTTGGTATCTTGGTGAAATTATTTATGCTTGATACAGTGACATTCTTACTTGTTTCAATTTATTTCATGCCTCCTTCAAGTATAATGGTGACAGTCATTGCTAAAAGTGGCAGGAGTATGATCTTTGAGCAGTTTACTTCTCTTGCACTGTCTATGGACAAGTAACTAATAGAAATGATAGTCACAAGTGTTCTTGAAATAGTCAGTAATGTTACACCTTGATATGGTAACAATACAGTGACAATGATGGTAGTCACTTTGAGTTGATGATGCTTATTAGGTCTGGATTATGATTACAAATTCATGGACTGCATCTTTGACAGTCTTGATACTTAGATGCTTTGATAGTGATTCTTACATCTTCTCAATCATCTTTCTTGGACTGATGTTATGATTGTAGTCATTTCAAGGCATAGTGTTATGAGTGATTTTAAATTTGTCTTCTTGATGGCTTCTAATATTTGGCAGTATTCAGCTACAATGATGTTAGTCTCATCTTGTTGATCCCATGAATCTTTGAAAATTATGTGGTGCTCATGCTCTTCTTAAGTCACTATTATGTTTATGCTTGTGATGTTCATGTCAATTTGTAGTGGGAAAAATGAGGTATTCAATGTTTGCATGCTTACATCTTGTGGTCATGGAGTAATTTATGGAGGGACAACTTTGTGGTCAAAGGTCAACATAAAAGCTACATTGTACTTTGGAGGACAACTATCTCAGTTGTGCTTGTATGGAAAGTAAACATGTATTCTTCAAAGGTGACAATGAAAGTGGAGTATGCAACATGAGTGCAAATATGTAATGACTGTGATAATGCTTTATTTCTATTTCATAGTTTGTTGATCTCAATCCTAGAAACAATGATAAGTTTATGGTATGTATTGTCAATATGCAACAAGATAAGTTTGGAAATAGTGATTATTTTGCTAGTACAGTGCAAAATAAGTTTGGGATGCAAGATATGTGCAGTTTCCTTGAGGAAGTGGTGTAGATTTTGTTCAATGGCTATCAAGTTCACATTCTTCAAGACATTGTTTTAGTAGTCTTCTTGGTTCGGTGTTCTTTATGCATGGAACAATGATATACATGCCTGCTTCAAGTGGATGCTTGTTTTGGAACAATGACTTTATTTGGAATCTATGAGTTGCATATTAAATCATTCTAAAAATAATTCCATGACACTAAAAGAAGAGATTTGGATAGTGTCTTGGTCAACAAGGTTCAAACAAGGACAGTGGCTAATTTGTAGTGTTGATAGTGGATAGAACTATGTTTTTGCTGAAAAATTTGTTGGATGTTGTTGTCATTACTTGGCGACTATGTGTTGTTGATGACAGTCCTTGATGACACTATAATTTGGATGCAAGTTGCTTAGTTGCTTGATTACAATGGATTTGTTTTCATAGGGGGAGCAATAGGGTGCAAGTTTCATAATATATCTATCATGAAGAGACTATGTTTACACAGTGACAAGTATAAAGTACAAGGTAGTGGTTATATTTCTTTGTAGTTCCTTTTCTTTTCCAATGCATTACTTAGTATTGGACAATTCTCTACTTAGCATTGGACAATGCTCATTTAATCCTTGTCAGTGAGTTATGGTTCTTGAGAGTCACTTCCTTCTTATGATGCTTGACAAAGAACAATGATAGCTTTATAGTTGCACAAAGTTGAAAGTTGAATGAATGATGCTTGCAAGTTGAACACAACTTGAACACAACATGGTGATGGTAATTGCCATATTTTCTCATTTGTGATAGTGCAGCTTTGTAGATTATTTGGTCACTTTTGCTTAGATGGTTTTGGATAGTTACTTTGTTTGTGCAATGGAGACCATTCACTTGCTTGGACAGTGTGGATAATGGTGTAGTGAATTCAGTGCATAGGTTTCTCATAGTAAGTGTGTCTTCATAGTAGTTTCTCTTGCTCAGTTCATAGTCTCTGAAGTTGCTTTGCTTCCTACCCCTTTTCATTGTTGTCCAAGGGGGAGAACACCCTCATGATTTAGATGAATCTTTGATGATTTTATGAATCTTTGATTACTTGATGATGATGAAATAAGTTTGGTTTTTTGACATCAATGCCAAAGGGGGAGTTTTTTGGGCATTTTTTTTCATTGATGTCAAAGAGACTGTCTTGGTGCTTTGTTGATATAGGTTGAGTGAGTTTCTTCAAGGTATCACAAGGTTACTTGTTTGGTGTTGATGCTTCATGACATGATGTGACAAGTTAATTGGTTGGTGTTTAATAGGTGCATGATGTTGTCAGGAATGCATGCAATAACCATTGTATCATCGATGCACCATTGTATTGTTGATGTAAGTTTGTTCATAAGATTATGTTAGTACAACTCATCCTATTGAGAGTTTGATGTTAGAGAATTGGTTGACATCAATGCCAAAGGGGGAGTTTGTTGGGCATTTTTTGTCATTAATTTCAAAGAGACTGTCTTGGTGCTTTGTTGATATAGGTTGAATGAGTTGCTTCGAGGTATCACAAGGTTACTTGTTTGGTGTTGATGCTTCATGACATGATATGAGAAGTTACTTGGTTGGTGTTTACTAGGTACATGATGTTGTCAAGAATGCATACAATAACCATTGTATTGTTAATGCAAGTTTATTCACAAGGTTACATTAGTACACCTCATCCCATTGAGATTTTGATGTTAGAGAACCTTTTATGCATTTCTTGGGTCACTCATTGCAAGGTGTCAATGGGAACAAAAGGATTTTGGTATAAAGGCATGGTTGACAAAGTTAGTTTTGGAAGTTGACTAAGGTTTATCTCATTATTTTGAAGTTGTGTCTTTAAAACCCTAAATGGAGGACTTTGTGAAAAGTTTATATCAAAGTTGCTTTGAGACTTGTTATTATTAGTAATATGTTACTTTAGAAATGACTTAAGGGAGTTACTTACATAGATTAACCGACTCCTTTCCAGTTTACCGACGACAAGTTAATCTTTCAAAAGTATTGATGAATCAAATACTATGTTTTAATTGAAACATTAGTGAGGTTCAAGTATCAAAGGTTGGAATTTGGAGTTGATAATGGTTACTTTGCAAAGGATCATTTTGATAGGTAATTGCAAGTTATCATGGTTCAATGCATAACTGTTTTTGATTAGTGATCATTGAAAAAAAGTAATATTGAGTGCAAGCTAATGGATATTATGTAATGTAAGAATGTGTTGAAGCAAGCTTTACTACTAAGGTTTATTTTAATGGTGAGGGCTTAAAGAATAGAATGTGCATAGTTTTGAAGACCTTGATGGATTTTTTCTATGTGCTGGTGTATTGAGCATAGTAAGAACATTGTGAACCATGCCTTCAGTTTTTTTTCACACAGGGTTGTGAATAAACAAAATGGAGAAGAGATCTAATGTATTTCAACCAATTTTTTGATTCTTTGTTTGGAAGTGCATAAGATGAATGATCTGAATGTAAGATTGTATTGCAAATGCAAAGTAAAGTTTCTTGAGTTTCAAATCTAAATGAAACATTCAAGAAATGAAATGCTTTGATATAGAGGGATTCTTCAAATGGTTTCATTTGTTTATTGTTTGGTATGATCTGATTAGAATCATAAGTGTCTGAAATAGAGACTTTGTGTTTGCTTTGAAAGAGGGTTAATGGTCAAGGTGTGTGTAGTTGAGTCTTTGTTTGATGAGACAAGAAGTTCTTGTAAAGAGTTTCATGTTCAAGTTAATGAAATGTGTATGAAATCACAAGGCTCTGAAGTTTATTTTGTAGTAAGGTTAGAGTTTGAATTTGTATAAGTAAATGTCCATGTGCATGCCATTTATCACAAAATACATGATTGTATAAATGCCATTCTTTCTATCATTTGTCTGCACATACAAAGGAGATTTCTAAGCAAGGTGTATGCAGAGGTCATTGGTAATTGTTTTATCAAATTGTTCATAGTGTGTTGAAGAGTAGTTTTGTAGAGAAGGAAATGTTGAATCTTTGCATATGAAAGAGGGAGATGGAGTTTGTAGATTTGATGATGCAGAGATGGAGCAGTGGAGTGTATTGTAACAGGGTAACCCCCTAAAGTTATATCTCTTCTTTCATTAGATATTGGTCATTAAGACCATGGAGGTTTTTCCAGTGAGGCTATATTTTCTAGTGAGGCTGTGATTTTCCAGTGAGGCTGTAATCAGTGAGAATTTACGATTTTGCTAGTGAGGCTAATAAAATAATTTTTTAGAGTGGTTTTTTCTCCTTGTAAAGGGTTTTCCACTCATAAATCATTGTGCTATGGTTTCTCATTATTTGTGGTCTATTGGTCTTCATGTTTAAACATTTAGTCTTTTCAACACTTGAATTTCTATGTTAATCAAGCATTAAGCCTTGCCTATCTGATTGGGTTACTTTTTAGTAATTGAACATTCAAGTTATCACAAAGAGACTATGTGCTTAAGAAATAATTGAATTGAATTTTTTTATTGAAACACTGATTCACCCCCCCTCTCAGTGTTTCTATACTCCAACAAAAAGGACTAATAATGTTGCAAGTGACATAAGAGCCCCTGCATGCATTTAATTTTTTATAGATGAAATATTTGTGAAGTCAAGAATTTAAAGACTTCCTAACCAAGAACAAGATGTAGTTTTTCCTCAAAAATATGAATAAAGTAAGGGAGAAGGAAAAAAATGAATAAATAGAAGATAACTAATAAGGTCATGCAAGAGGTTGAATTCCATGCCAATGATATCACTCTTGAGAAAGGAAAAATAATTGTGCAAGAAAGTGGTTGTCTTTCATT
>VDFB02000363.1:57787774-57821707 GCA_007258455.2 Sequoia sempervirens | reverse complement strand
TTGTCTACATTCTACAAACAATAAAATGGATTAATAAGATAATCACCCACAAAGAATCTATAACAAAGGAAAATAATATTTAGATCACCAATATTAAGGTTTTACAAAGTATTAAGCTAAGAAAACACCTCAATTTTCAACATAAGTGTCTGAAACAGAGAATTTGTGTTTTCTTTCAAAGAGGGTTAATGGTCAAGGTGTGTGTAGCTGAGTCTTTGTTTGATGAGACAAGACGTTCTTGTAAAGAGTTTCATGTTCAAGTTAATGTGATGTGTATGAAATCACAAGGCTTTGAAGTTTAGTTTGCAGTAAGGTTAAAGTTTGAATTTGTATAAGTAAATGTCCATGTGAATGTCACTTATTATAGAAGACATGATTGTATAAATATCATTATTTATATCATCTGTCTACACATACAAAGGAGATTTCCAATCAAGGTGTATGTAGAGGTCATTGGTCATTGTTTTATCAATTTGTTCAGTGTGTTGAAGATTAGTTTTGCAAAGAAGGATTAAACGCTGAATGTTTTCATATGAAAGAGAGAGATGGAGTTTGTAGATTTGATGATGCAGAGATGGAGAAGTGGAGTGTATTGTAATAGGGGAACCCCCTGAAGTTATATCTCTTATTTCATTGGAGATTGGTCATTAAGACCATGGAGGTTTTGCCAGTGAGGTTGTATTTTTCCAGTGAGGCTTTATCTTGCCAGTGAGGTTGTATTTTTCTAGTGAGGTTGTAATTAGTGAGATTACCATTTTGCTAGTGAGGCTAATAAAATTAATTTTCAGAGTGATTTTTTCTCCCTATAAAGGGTTTTCCACTCATAAATCATTGTGTTATGGTTTCTCATTATTTGTGGTCTATTGGTCTTCATGTTTAAACATTTAGTCTTTTCAAAACTTGAATTTCTATGTTAATCAAGCATTAAGCCTACCGATCTGATTGGGTTACTTTTTAGTAATTGAACATTTAAGTTATCACAAAGAGACTATGTGCTTAAGAAACAATTGAATTGAATTTGTTTATTGAAACACTAATTCACCCCCCACTTCTTAGTGTTTCTATACTCCAACAAGTGGTATTAGAGCTAGAACCTTGCAAAAAGTTTAACCAACTTAAGGGTTCCTATTAGTGGAGTACAATGGGAAAGCGGTATAGAAATAAAGTTTCTAAAAAGGAGAAAGATTTGCATCAAAAGAAAGAAAAGTCTATTACAAAATTTGATGATGTTTCTAATGTTCTTGGTTCTAAAGAATGTCATGCAATAACGTTTGATGCAAAAAGAGATGAGTTACAATTCATGGAAGTTGCAAATGAGTCATATGAAGAAAATGATGAAGAGGAAGCACAAGTTTATCTTGAAGATGAATTGATTGTTGCCCTAGATGAATTGAAGAGAGAAAGAAGAGAAAAAGAAGAACTAAAGATGAAGTACAAAGAATCTAATCAACTTATTGAGGAACTAAAGAAGAAATGTGTAGAATCTGATCAAATTATTGAGAAACTAAAGGTGCAATTGGAAGAGTCTAGAAAAGTGGAAGAAGCCACTTACACGAAGTTGCAAACCAAAGTAGAAGATTTCCAAAATTTAGAGGCTGAAATGTTGTCCCTAAAAGAGCAATTAGAGAAGGTAAAGTTGGATTTGAAAATAAGTCTACAGAATGAGCAGAGCACCGAGTTGTTTGAAAAAATGTTGCTGAGTCAAAAATATTTGTCAAACAAATCTGGGATAGGATATGAAGGAGAAATGTGTAACAAATATGCTATGCTGAAATTGACAAGCTTGTCAAAAGGAGCAACATATGAACAAGGAGAATCAAGTTTTAATTTCAAAAAGCCTACAAATCAGAACACTTTTGAGGATGGATACAAAAGAGTTTATGATCCCAAGCAAAGTCTAAGAAGAAGTTCATCAACAAGGAAAATCAAGTACAATTATTCATGTTTCCATGGTTATTGTTACTCTTGTAATGATTATGGACATAAAACAATTGATTGTAGAAGAAGAAGTCAATTTGCATTTTATAGAAATATGAGTGTAGTTTTTTTATAAATGTACCAATCTTGGACATACAACACAATTTTGTAGAAGAATTTTAGTGAGTCCATATAATCATAATAAGAGGACAAACATGTCAAACAAGAAAAAGGAAGAGTCTGAAAAATCTTGGAAAAGGAAAGAGCCTGAGAAAGTTTGGAGGAGGAAACATGAACAAAAATAGAAAGAAGAACCTAATCTTGTGCATGTTGCACAAGAGACTCTCATAACTATGCATAAATTTAGGGGGAGTTGGTCTTATGTTATATTACACAAACCCCATAGTCAACAGCTAAGAGGAAAATAAAGGAGTGCTTCATTATAAGATGTAAAATGGAGTATGCATAGTGAATGTTTACTTTTTGTCTTATAGACAGTGTGGCTTATATATTTGTGTTGTTTTTTGAGCTAGTGATTTATTTATTTCATACAATGCTATCCATGATGTTGATTCAAAATGAAGGTTTGTTGTTGATACATAGTTGTCAAAATTAACAGAGTATAGTTGGTTCATGCTTGGTACCAAGGTATTTCTTGCTTGCTCCAAGGTTTTGCATTATTGGTGGTGTCTTTAGTAAACTTGATCAAATGTTCTTATCAATGAATGTTTTTCAATCTGCTTTATCTCAGTGATAGTTCAAATCACAGTGATTCTCATTGGAATTGATATCTCATTAACAACAATAAGTTTGTACATCTGTCATAGTGTGGTTCTTATTGGGAAAATACAATGATTTTGTGAGTGCTTAGTAGTTTGCGTGCATGTTCATTCTTTATATGTTGGTCTTTGAGTATGAGATAGTCATATAATGCATGCACAAAAGATAATGGCATCATGAGTTCATCTACTTATAATAGCGGTTGCTAATTGTGTTTATTGGGTTGAGAAGATTATTTATGCTAGGAGAGATAGGTGTATGATAGTGGATCAATACAAGGCCTACACATTGGAGTATGAAGTATTTTTACATGCTATCCAATTTACATAATGCTCAGTGTTTTTTATTTCAGTGCAAAAGTGAATGGGTGGCAGGTGATTTCAAGGTCATTGATGTGTAATATCAAGGGTTGTTAGTTGATGCACAATGCATAATATTATTGTGGTCTCTTGTAGCTTGTCTTGGTGTTTTGGTATCTTGGTGAAATTATTTATGCTTGATACAGTGACATTCTTACTTGTTTCAATTTATTTCATGCCTCCTTCAAGTATAATGGTGACAGTCATTGCTAAAAGTGGCAGGAGTATGATCTTTGAGCAGTTTACTTCTCTTGCACTGTCTATGGACAAGTAACTAATAGAAATGATAGTCACAAGTGTTCTTGAAATAGTCAGTAATGTTACACCTTGATATGGTAACAATACAGTGACAATGATGGTAGTCACTTTGAGTTGATGATGCTTATTAGGTCTGGATTATGATTACAAATTCATGGACTGCATCTTTGACAGTCTTGATACTTAGATGCTTTGATAGTGATTCTTACATCTTCTCAATCATCTTTCTTGGACTGATGTTATGATTGTAGTCATTTCAAGGCATAGTGTTATGAGTGATTTTAAATTTGTCTTCTTGATGGCTTCTAATATTTGGCAGTATTCAGCTACAATGATGTTAGTCTCATCTTGTTGATCCCATGAATCTTTGAAAATTATGTGGTGCTCATGCTCTTCTTAAGTCACTATTATGTTTATGCTTGTGATGTTCATGTCAATTTGTAGTGGGAAAAATGAGGTATTCAATGTTTGCATGCTTACATCTTGTGGTCATGGAGTAATTTATGGAGGGACAACTTTGTGGTCAAAGGTCAACATAAAAGCTACATTGTACTTTGGAGGACAACTATCTCAGTTGTGCTTGTATGGAAAGTAAACATGTATTCTTCAAAGGTGACAATGAAAGTGGAGTATGCAACATGAGTGCAAATATGTAATGACTGTGATAATGCTTTATTTCTATTTCATAGTTTGTTGATCTCAATCCTAGAAACAATGATAAGTTTATGGTATGTATTGTCAATATGCAACAAGATAAGTTTGGAAATAGTGATTATTTTGCTAGTACAGTGCAAAATAAGTTTGGGATGCAAGATATGTGCAGTTTCCTTGAGGAAGTGGTGTAGATTTTGTTCAATGGCTATCAAGTTCACATTCTTCAAGACATTGTTTTAGTAGTCTTCTTGGTTCGGTGTTCTTTATGCATGGAACAATGATATACATGCCTGCTTCAAGTGGATGCTTGTTTTGGAACAATGACTTTATTTGGAATCTATGAGTTGCATATTAAATCATTCTAAAAATAATTCCATGACACTAAAAGAAGAGATTTGGATAGTGTCTTGGTCAACAAGGTTCAAACAAGGACAGTGGCTAATTTGTAGTGTTGATAGTGGATAGAACTATGTTTTTGCTGAAAAATTTGTTGGATGTTGTTGTCATTACTTGGCGACTATGTGTTGTTGATGACAGTCCTTGATGACACTATAATTTGGATGCAAGTTGCTTAGTTGCTTGATTACAATGGATTTGTTTTCATAGGGGGAGCAATAGGGTGCAAGTTTCATAATATATCTATCATGAAGAGACTATGTTTACACAGTGACAAGTATAAAGTACAAGGTAGTGGTTATATTTCTTTGTAGTTCCTTTTCTTTTCCAATGCATTACTTAGTATTGGACAATTCTCTACTTAGCATTGGACAATGCTCATTTAATCCTTGTCAGTGAGTTATGGTTCTTGAGAGTCACTTCCTTCTTATGATGCTTGACAAAGAACAATGATAGCTTTATAGTTGCACAAAGTTGAAAGTTGAATGAATGATGCTTGCAAGTTGAACACAACTTGAACACAACATGGTGATGGTAATTGCCATATTTTCTCATTTGTGATAGTGCAGCTTTGTAGATTATTTGGTCACTTTTGCTTAGATGGTTTTGGATAGTTACTTTGTTTGTGCAATGGAGACCATTCACTTGCTTGGACAGTGTGGATAATGGTGTAGTGAATTCAGTGCATAGGTTTCTCATAGTAAGTGTGTCTTCATAGTAGTTTCTCTTGCTCAGTTCATAGTCTCTGAAGTTGCTTTGCTTCCTACCCCTTTTCATTGTTGTCCAAGGGGGAGAACACCCTCATGATTTAGATGAATCTTTGATGATTTTATGAATCTTTGATTACTTGATGATGATGAAATAAGTTTGGTTTTTTGACATCAATGCCAAAGGGGGAGTTTTTTGGGCATTTTTTTTCATTGATGTCAAAGAGACTGTCTTGGTGCTTTGTTGATATAGGTTGAGTGAGTTTCTTCAAGGTATCACAAGGTTACTTGTTTGGTGTTGATGCTTCATGACATGATGTGACAAGTTAATTGGTTGGTGTTTAATAGGTGCATGATGTTGTCAGGAATGCATGCAATAACCATTGTATCATCGATGCACCATTGTATTGTTGATGTAAGTTTGTTCATAAGATTATGTTAGTACAACTCATCCTATTGAGAGTTTGATGTTAGAGAATTGGTTGACATCAATGCCAAAGGGGGAGTTTGTTGGGCATTTTTTGTCATTAATTTCAAAGAGACTGTCTTGGTGCTTTGTTGATATAGGTTGAATGAGTTGCTTCGAGGTATCACAAGGTTACTTGTTTGGTGTTGATGCTTCATGACATGATATGAGAAGTTACTTGGTTGGTGTTTACTAGGTACATGATGTTGTCAAGAATGCATACAATAACCATTGTATTGTTAATGCAAGTTTATTCACAAGGTTACATTAGTACACCTCATCCCATTGAGATTTTGATGTTAGAGAACCTTTTATGCATTTCTTGGGTCACTCATTGCAAGGTGTCAATGGGAACAAAAGGATTTTGGTATAAAGGCATGGTTGACAAAGTTAGTTTTGGAAGTTGACTAAGGTTTATCTCATTATTTTGAAGTTGTGTCTTTAAAACCCTAAATGGAGGACTTTGTGAAAAGTTTATATCAAAGTTGCTTTGAGACTTGTTATTATTAGTAATATGTTACTTTAGAAATGACTTAAGGGAGTTACTTACATAGATTAACCGACTCCTTTCCAGTTTACCGACGACAAGTTAATCTTTCAAAAGTATTGATGAATCAAATACTATGTTTTAATTGAAACATTAGTGAGGTTCAAGTATCAAAGGTTGGAATTTGGAGTTGATAATGGTTACTTTGCAAAGGATCATTTTGATAGGTAATTGCAAGTTATCATGGTTCAATGCATAACTGTTTTTGATTAGTGATCATTGAAAAAAAGTAATATTGAGTGCAAGCTAATGGATATTATGTAATGTAAGAATGTGTTGAAGCAAGCTTTACTACTAAGGTTTATTTTAATGGTGAGGGCTTAAAGAATAGAATGTGCATAGTTTTGAAGACCTTGATGGATTTTTTCTATGTGCTGGTGTATTGAGCATAGTAAGAACATTGTGAACCATGCCTTCAGTTTTTTTTCACACAGGGTTGTGAATAAACAAAATGGAGAAGAGATCTAATGTATTTCAACCAATTTTTTGATTCTTTGTTTGGAAGTGCATAAGATGAATGATCTGAATGTAAGATTGTATTGCAAATGCAAAGTAAAGTTTCTTGAGTTTCAAATCTAAATGAAACATTCAAGAAATGAAATGCTTTGATATAGAGGGATTCTTCAAATGGTTTCATTTGTTTATTGTTTGGTATGATCTGATTAGAATCATAAGTGTCTGAAATAGAGACTTTGTGTTTGCTTTGAAAGAGGGTTAATGGTCAAGGTGTGTGTAGTTGAGTCTTTGTTTGATGAGACAAGAAGTTCTTGTAAAGAGTTTCATGTTCAAGTTAATGAAATGTGTATGAAATCACAAGGCTCTGAAGTTTATTTTGTAGTAAGGTTAGAGTTTGAATTTGTATAAGTAAATGTCCATGTGCATGCCATTTATCACAAAATACATGATTGTATAAATGCCATTCTTTCTATCATTTGTCTGCACATACAAAGGAGATTTCTAAGCAAGGTGTATGCAGAGGTCATTGGTAATTGTTTTATCAAATTGTTCATAGTGTGTTGAAGAGTAGTTTTGTAGAGAAGGAAATGTTGAATCTTTGCATATGAAAGAGGGAGATGGAGTTTGTAGATTTGATGATGCAGAGATGGAGCAGTGGAGTGTATTGTAACAGGGTAACCCCCTAAAGTTATATCTCTTCTTTCATTAGATATTGGTCATTAAGACCATGGAGGTTTTTCCAGTGAGGCTATATTTTCTAGTGAGGCTGTGATTTTCCAGTGAGGCTGTAATCAGTGAGAATTTACGATTTTGCTAGTGAGGCTAATAAAATAATTTTTTAGAGTGGTTTTTTCTCCTTGTAAAGGGTTTTCCACTCATAAATCATTGTGCTATGGTTTCTCATTATTTGTGGTCTATTGGTCTTCATGTTTAAACATTTAGTCTTTTCAACACTTGAATTTCTATGTTAATCAAGCATTAAGCCTTGCCTATCTGATTGGGTTACTTTTTAGTAATTGAACATTCAAGTTATCACAAAGAGACTATGTGCTTAAGAAATAATTGAATTGAATTTTTTTATTGAAACACTGATTCACCCCCCCTCTCAGTGTTTCTATACTCCAACAAAAAGGACTAATAATGTTGCAAGTGACATAAGAGCCCCTGCATGCATTTAATTTTTTATAGATGAAATATTTGTGAAGTCAAGAATTTAAAGACTTCCTAACCAAGAACAAGATGTAGTTTTTCCTCAAAAATATGAATAAAGTAAGGGAGAAGGAAAAAAATGAATAAATAGAAGATAACTAATAAGGTCATGCAAGAGGTTGAATTCCATGCCAATGATATCACTCTTGAGAAAGGAAAAATAATTGTGCAAGAAAGTGGTTGTCTTTCATTTCCGAAATGGGAAATTGCCTCATAAATTATTTTGGACACCATCAAGAGGCAAGAAACTGATGAGGAACTACTAACGTATGAGGAGCAAGTCAAAGATTTATATTTTGGATCTAGATTTAGCACAAGATTTCAAACATTTACAATTTGGGAAATTGCTCCAAAAACCAAGAAACCTCAAGTTGCAAGGGATGTTAAGGATCTTATAGGAAACCTTATTGTTAGGAGACTTGTAGATACAAGTTCTCAACAAGAAAATTCCTTGGTATTAAGCATTTATTTGTTTAGTGAAGCAACAACAAAGAAATTGCGGGTTGATTTTGACAAGTTACAAAAGGATCATATACAATTACTATAAGAATATAATAGGATGCAATCATTAATTACTCCTCAAAGCATCACTTCAAATCCTAACACCCCTCAATCAAGTTCAATTGATACAAATTTCTAAGATAGGGAGACATTATCATTGAGAATAAAGGAGTTGAAGGGTAGTTATAATGAAGCAAGGAAGTAGAGAAAATTAATACAGAGGGAAAGAAAAAGATGGTCAACCTTGTTGATGACTTGTTGGGTCATACATCAATAAGTATCTTAAGAAAATTAAATGACACATGAGAAGGTTACAGCAATTTGAGAAATGCATACACCAACTACAAGCACAATGAAGGAAATCTAAAGGAAATATTGAATACATCGATCCCTAGGGTGTTAATAATGGGATAAATATATATGCACTCTAAATTTGATCAAATTGCTCATGCATAATTGGTAAGCACTCAGAAAGTGTTAATAATATTAAGTGATATATCAACATAGTAGACAAAGTTGGATGTTCAACTCAAGAGTAGGTTGAATTCCTTTAAATCATTGGAGGGGGATTTGATGCCAAAGATATTGGATGAAAAAATAATTTGGTCAATGGAGTTTGATTTCAAAATATATTACCTTCTTTAGGTGTTCCAATATTGTAAAATGAAGAACCTCACTCATTTTTTTTTAATGGTAGCTTGGATAGATTGATTAAATTAGGATCAAGCCTAGATAGTTTCACTGGGGAAACTAAAATAACTTTGGATGCAATGTATAATAATCATGTGAATAAAGTGGAAGAAGTGTTTGAGTTACAATGGCCTAAAAAATATATGTATGCTTCATGGCTAGAAAAATGTAATGGCTTGTCATGTTAGTAGGGCCATCATTTTTGACTTCATCAATAGTCTGAGGTCATATGCTTCTCCAATGGCTTCAACAACAGTTTTTATATCCAAATTGTAAAGAAAATTGTCTTGTAATGGGTTGTTATACACATTTTTTTCAACATGAATTTGGTTATCAAATGTAACACATGACACAAGTGATTTGGCTTATGAGTTTATAAAAGGGGTATGATCCTCATTGTAAAGGATTCTAAGAATTATAATTTTGGGTGGGTGCTTAGTCTATAGTGTGTCTTAAGATATATTTTCAAGGTCTATACATGATTCACTATAACATCAATGCATATTTTTATTGAGGCATATATGAAAACAAGTTTCAGTGTGCTATCATCTTGAACTTTGTAATATAATTTCCCTTATGGATAAAATGATGAAGTATTATTGAGTTCTTCATTGCAAACTCCTTGTATTGTGTATTTTCATTGATATCTTTTTTTTAATAAATGGATTAATTTCTTTAATGGAAATGTAGAGGATATTGTCATTGCAAAAGGATTACTAAGTAGGACCACATTTTTAGTCCTTAGTAGGTCATGCTATTACAAGATAATAGTATTTAATTAAAATAGTCTTTCTCAAACCCTAAAATAGATTCAATTAGATAAATTATAAGCTAAATTTAAGTTATTCATAATTATTTTACCTTCTCGTACAAGGATTTGACTACTCACATGGATAATGGGTATTTTTCATATAAAAATTTGTGAATCCTTGTTATAATCTATGAGAATTTGTCTATTTGGTATCTAATTGTCTTAATTTCTTATCTTACAATGATACCATAAGGGGAACCCACCTAGGTTTTGCATATCCTAGTTGGAAATACTGAGGATATTGTTGTTACAAATCGATTATTAAGTAGGATCACACTATTAGCCACTCATAGGTCATGTTATTACAAAGTAATAGTGTTCATTTTGTCATTAAAGTGCGTTAGGTTGTTATGAGGATAAATTTGCATGACTCTGGGACTCTATAGCCCCAAGTAGGCATTGATATGATTGAAATATTTTTTCTCAAATCCTAAAATTGATTAGAAAAGAGGTGTATTTTACATGGTTAGAAAAGTATAATGGGGGATGTTGGTCTTGCATTGTTACTTTTGAGTGAAAATATGGTACACATATGAAGTGACAATAATTTTGAATGACATCATAGCTTTCCAAAGAAGACATGATGTGATTCTAGAACACAAAATTAATCTCTTCAAATCCCTTGAGGAGTACATGACACATATTGCCTCTGATTCTTGATGGATGGTACATAGACTATAGTACATATGTACATAGTACAATTGTCAAGTTAGCAAAGCTTTTGGCACACAAGTGACCTTCAAAGAGGAGTATGTGACATGATTGGAGAAGTATAATGAATGGTGTTGATAACTTGATTGTTCATACCAAAGAAGATATTTGAAATACTTTTGAGCATGTGTACTGGCATTTCAAGGCTTTGTAAGAATCTAGATGGAAGTTAGAATATATTTAGGATATTTAATGATTGAGTTTAATTGATTAGGATTTGGAAGTTGATCGAGGGCTAGGTTTACCTCAAAAAATTTATGTATAAAGGGATTATAAGCTCAAATGAAATCATTCTTTAGTCTATAATATGGTTTTGAGGGTAGTGTTTCATGAGGTTAATAAGGATGATCTCATGGTATTATTGTGGATACTCTAAATTCTATTTCCTTGAGTTATGTAGTTTTTAAGGAAAAGAGAGACCAATTCCCTTTAGAATGGGTGAAATTGGAAAAGAGTTGATCTAGTTTGAACTTTTCCCTTGTGTTGTGTTTTGAACCAGGATGAGGAGATTTGAGGGAGATAACTGATTTGACCGGGTGTGTGAGAGTAGAAATTTTTCAAAATTTTCCCCATGGAAATCCCTCAATTTCTCATACTCCATTTTGAGAGAGGCCCTCAAAGAGAAACTATGGAATTTCAATGTCACAATGTTCTTTCTTGGTGGCTTGGCCCTTCCTAAAGATGGAGGTAGAAAATTTATTATCCCTTTAGCTTGTTCTTAAGACCTCCATATGGTATTAAGGTATTGTCTATGGTTCCCTACAAGTTCCTAGGTTGATTGTCTTTAGAGGACAATGAATAATTTTACTATAACTAATGTTTTGCCACCTTTGTAAGGAGCTACAAAAAATCCACCAAGTAATTACAAGCCATTGTACCCATTCCATTATACTAGAGGAAATTGTGTCAATTTATCAAATGTAAAAGTGGCATGTGTCATTTATACATGATTTTGCATGCTCTACTCATATTTAATAAGGGATGTAACATTGCAATTCATTTGTAATATAATCAAGGGTTGTGCTACTCTTTGTAATTAATTTGTAGTAATAAATATTTTGTGTTAGTTTTTATTCAAGTAATAGTACAATATGTTTCATAGAGATTAATTAGAATGTTTTATTTGTAGATGGATAATTAAGTAGAATTATATAAATTTGAGCTATTAGTAGGTCTTATATATAATTAGATTCCTAAAAAAGTTGAAAAAATTGATTAAAATATAAAAATATGATATATAGTAATAAAAATAACTATAATAAATATTTTTATTTAATATGACATAATAATATATTCCTAGCAAATTAAAAATAATGTATAAAAATAGTCCACCATTCGATGAATGACAATAGTTGAATTCCAGAATAAAATGTCTAAAGTGCTAGACCTGCGAGCTCAAACCTATAGAATCACCCTAAAGCCATTAGATTTGCAAAGATCAATGGTTGAAATTGTATTTTAGATCAAAATACACCACTACTTGTCAAATATGATGAATTAATTGAAGCCATAGACGTACAAGCCAAGTGTTGAATTTCATTTGAAGTGGTAGTGCACAATTGTAATGTAATAACTATGGAGTTAGGAGGTAAAAAAATTTCATTCTTTTCTATTCGAGAATAAGAAGAAAAATAATAATTGAGCTTACAATTGCTAAGTGATATTATTTTGAACCGAGAGGTTTAGGGAGATTATATTGCACCAAGGAGATTCTGTGATGCAATAGAGTTAGTTTGTACTCGTCTTTGTATTCATCTTTCAAATTTTTTATTTTGCCTCATGGATGAAGAAAGAGCCTATTACCTTACTGATTTTTCCAATTGGGTCAAACCTACCCCAAGGACCATTGTACATCACAAGTGCATATTTTTCCAATTCTACTTCTTCACTCTTGGCATTCTACACATTTGCACATGAATATACTCCTATTTTGATTAGGAAATTGTATCCAAACTTGTGCTTCCCTGTTATTAATCGATGAATCTTTGTCACCTGTCTACACACCTCCAACAAGATCATATTATCTGATGGGTACCTTGGAATTTTATATGGAGATAGGTGGAAGTTGGTCACTCTGATGTATGTGAAGGTTTTGAACTAAATATACTAGCTTCCCCAAATTTTTAGTGCTTCCATGGCTTCATTGGTGATCATTGTATAGAGAAATCTCCCTCCAACTCTCTGATCACAACATACACAAAGTTGTCATTGATAACGTAGAAATGGGTGTAGCTATCCTCCAATTTTAGTTGAAGGTAATGTTCATAAATGGTTACCTCCCCAAGCTGGAAAGAACCTACTTGTTATGCCTTGCATAAACTTTTTTTGGGTCAAAATGGGTCCCCCTTTGTTGTTTTTGTCTTTGGTGTTCTTCTTTTGGCTTTGGGAGTTGTCTTTTTCTCCTAAGTCTTTGTTTTCCTTTGTTTATCAAGTTTGGGTTTCAGACTGTCACTGGCACTTGATACTTTTCCCAAGTTCAAGTTCTCATCTTCATCCCAATCTCAATCCTCGCATTTTTCCTTGAGTGTCTTTTTTTTGTCGAATTCGGGTATCGAATCAAAATCGTCACCTTGCACCCTTAAAAGTGTAAGTTCCTATTTTCATCTCGATCCCAATTTTTGAATCCCTTTTATTTTGCCTTGTGTGTTTCAAAATTGGATGTCAGACTAGAACTGGAACTAAGAACTTTTACAAGTTCTTGTTTCGGGTTCCATCCCGATCCTGATTCCTATGTTTGTCTTTGTTTTTTGGGGTTCAAATTTCAAATTTTTTTTGGAACTTTACACCTACTAAAGGTTTTGGTGTCGTGTTCCTTCCCGATCCTAACTCCCGCTTACCTTTTGTTCTTGTGATGGCTCATATATGACCTCCACCCCGATACCGAGGCCTTAACTACTCGAAATTAATGAACACTTGTTTGCACACGCGAATGAGTTTTTATTCCCGCTGCTCCTCGATTTTCATCCATTTTTGCTTATGCACTTCGACGGAGCAAACCACAGTGGAGTGAAGGATTGGAGTTTGAGGTCAAGCTGTGTGTGTTTGTTTTTCTTGTCGATTTCTTTCACTGTTTCACATTTCTTCTTCTTTCTGGTTTGTTTTTTCATTTTCCTGGCACCCTTTGGTACATTTTTTTTTCTCAAACCCTCTGGTTTGCTTTCCTCTCTTTTGTTTTGGATTTTCTTCATTTTTTATTTTTCTTGTGTTTTGTTTAGTGTTTTTGGCACGGGCTTCTTGTTCCCTTCGTGCCCTAGTTTACCTAGGGTTTTTGTACTACTTGGGTCAAGTTTGTTTCAAATTTGATAAACTTTAAAATTTCAACCATTGCAATGTGTGTCGAAACTTTATTTTCTCACATCTGATTCCCGAATGAGTTTAAAATATGGTTAAATTTTTGAATCAGTCCATGTTGGGGTTTTGAAACTCCCCCAATCCTGATCCCAAAGGCATTTTTGATGATACTATTAGATTTATTTAATCACATTTGTATTTGATCATGTCCCAATCCTGATTCCTGGATCCCTTTCAAAATTAGGATTCAAAACTACACTGTGGCTTGTTACTGTTGCTCATTTTTCACCTATGGGCTCAATTAGGAAGGGTAACCCGTGCTTTCAGATGTTCTTGAAGGCCAAATGGAGGGACACTTGCATCAAGATCACATTTTTCTAACTTGATTGCTTCTTGTACAGATGTAGGGGAGATTAATGATGTCTATTTCGGCATGTGGATTAAATGTGGCTACCAGGAGGGTTGAGCCCAGCGTGCAGGTCTTCAGTTTTGGGTGGGTTTTCATTCTTTTCTGTTTTGCCTTGTTTTCCCCCTTTCTGTCTTGTTTTCCTTGTGTCCTTTTTCCTTTTTGTTCTGTCGGGGGCAAAACCGGAACTGTGATTGAACTTGGAACTTTTACAAAGTTCCAGGGACTGGTCCCATCCCGGTTCCGGTTTCGTTGGGTTTTTTGTGTTTCTGTCCCTTTTCCTTTGTTTCTATCAGAGGTGGGTTTGGGTTGGAATCCAAACTTGAAACTTGATGAAAGTTTCAGTTTCGGGTTTGTTTTCACCCCCGCCCCCACTGTGTTTTTCCTGGGATCGGTTTTAGTTCTGATCCCGCTTTGTCTCATGTTTTGTGTTTTCTTTCTTTTGATGGGCCCAAACCTGGGATCGGGTAGGAACCCAAACTTGGAACTTTTACAAAGTTTCGGTTCTGACCCCGGTCCCAATCATTTTTCTTTCTTTTTTCGTGGCCTGTGCTCGGGGGATGTCTCCTCCTTGGTTTCCCCTTTTTTTTTCCTTTTTTCCTTCATCCCTCGTGTTTTTTCGGGAGCGGGATCGGAATAGAATCCAGACTTGAAACTTCGTGGAAGTTTTAGGTCCGGTTTTGGTTCTGATTTCGGTTCCAATTTTGTCTTGGCCTCGCCCCGCTAGTTTTACAGAGTTTCGTTGAAGGTCGGCCTCAGTTAGTTTGGCAGATTTATCCTTTAAGGAGAGAGTCGACAAGACCTTCCAGATGTCTTGTCGACTACCAGGGGTTCCATCAAGTCTGAATGCTTCACCTATAGATTCCTATCAGCTAGACAAAATGATTTTCCCAGTGACTAAGAGTTTCCCATCGGCATGAGGATCTCCTTCGAAGAAAGGTCCTAGCGAAGAGTTAAAGTATCGACAACAACAGTTGGTTTAAAGTCATCGGGGACCTTCGAAGAAAGGTCCTAGCGAAGAGTTAAAGTCTTGACAACAACAGTTGGTTTAAAGTCATCGGGGAGACTCTCGCCAAAAGAAATACCATCGGTAAGAAGTCTTACTGATGTGAGAAAGTCACACCGACAGGTGAACACTTCGGGGTAACACAAGAGCTTGATGTTATGTCTTAGAGAACTAACATGTCTCGCCGACAGCACTTTATGTTGAAGTCTTCGACGTGGCAATTTTAGCTCGCCAAGAGGTCTCAGCGACCCAGGAATGTTTTGGTGAGAGCAATGAGTTCGATGGAGGTCTCCCCAACATTTGACGTCGGTATAGTTTCCAACCATCGGCGAAAGGTCTTGCCGAGTTGGTGATGTCTCCCCGACTGAAAAAAGTGAACTCATCGCCGAAAGGATAGGGAGCTCGGTGAAACGTCTCACCGACCGGTGGGAGTCTCAGCAAATTGAGGAGAGCTCGGGCATAATGGAAGAGTTCGGTGTAAGTCCTGGTGACTAACTGAAGTCTCGCCGAAGGAGAACCAGCTCGGGGAGAAGGATCCAACATCGCAGGAGGTCTTGCCGAATGCATGGGGTCTCCCCGAAGCAGATGCCTTTGCTAAGGAATAGGGATTCGTCATGATGTCTCAGTGACATAATAGTGTCTTGCTGATGGCTTCAGTGATATCGATATGACTTCTGCAGCTCGCCAAAGGGTCTCACCGACTATCTTGAGCTACGCTGATAATTGATAAAAGCGAGATAGTCGCATCGGGGAGACACGATTAGTGTCTCACCGACATGCGATGCCGTTCGAACCACCTTTGACCATCAGGGGATCTATGTGGAGTATGCTCATCCAATCAGAGAGAGCTATGAGTGAATCGTTGGTAGCTAAACCAGATGAAGAAAATCAACAGGGTGAAAATGACGTCGATCTGTTCTGAGCTCAGGAGCATTCAAAGCACTCGATAGGGAGGTTCAAAGGTGGACACGAGGATCATAAATGAATGTGGTAGCTACGAAAGATTTGAAGGCTTCTCTGGGAGTATTTCTTCACTGACATAGGTGGCATGGACACGCAGGGTGCAACATTAACAATGGAAAAAGATCTAGGGATAGATCTTTTCAGAGGCCAGATATTTCGTAAGCCTAGAGGGGCCGACATACTTTTGTATATAAGGCATTTTTGCCTTCTTGTAAAGGAGTTCTCCTGGATGCTTTTCTGAAGTTTGTGACTTCTACAGTCCTCTCTCAGATTAGCAGAATTCTGTAACTCATTTTGGAGCATGATATATAAAGTTTGCCTTGGTGACCATTGATGTTCAGATTTCCATCTTGTTCTTGCAGAGTGTTGTGCATTTCAGGTTCATGATCAAGTTATTTTTGTGAATTTCTTTCATTCCTTCATAACTTTATCTTGCGTTTCATGCCTTCCTTTGCAAAAGTATCATTATACAAATCACAAATTGTGTTCACTTAGTCACACATAGATTCTAGTCTGTGAAAATCTTTCTTTCCTCTTCGGAAAAAGTGTATGAATTGAACCTGTTTGTGAAATGTTAGTGCAAGGCTTACAAAATTTGATGTGTAATCTTATGTTCATCGTTAGTATTCAGGTGTAATTTGAGTATCTCACTGTTCCTATCATTTCAGTGTATCACCTTAGTTTAGTTTCAATTTATGTACTTCTCCCTTTCCCTTCAAAGAATCAGTAGTTTAGGTAACACCAAAGGAAGTCGGCCTTCTCCGGAGGTTGACCTCTGCTTACAAGAAACCCACATCTTAAGAGGTCTTCCCATGTTACACTGAGGCGTTGGACATTAGGTTCAACAAGGGTGCAACTTTAGGTGATAATAGTTTTTGGCACGCTCGGTGGGACGGTGAATTGCTTCTCAGTTCATGTTTATGCGTTTTATCGCTGCTGTTTGGTGTGTGCAGCAGTAGTTTCATCCTTTTGGAGGCATTTTCTTCACATAACTAGTGACTCTGAGCTCAAATCTTTTGGTTTCATAGGCACAAGTTTTGGTATGTCTCAAAAGAATCTGTTATTTATGAGTTTCCAGCTTTTTCAATAAAAAAATGTCAAGTAATTATGAAGATGCTTACTACTACCCTCCATGTCATGAGTATGTTGCTCCTACACATCCATATCAGAGTGTATTGGACCTGCTCCAACAGATTGACCATATGTTCTGGGATCTCAGTCAAGGTCTTCACAATATGAAGATTAATGATATTAGTAAGATGATTGTACATCTATTTAGGATATTGGTTGATATCAGGATGCAGCAGGGTACTATTATGCGACAGTAAGAAGTGGCTGAGCAAGTCGGTTTTTATGATCAAGAAAGAGTGGAAAAAAGAGTCCAGTTCGAGGAAGGCCTTGAACAGGAAATAGCTGCTAAGGAAGGACAAATGAAGTTGTCTGCTCAGGTGCAAAATACTCAAGCTTATTCAGATTATCAACACCAACTAATGGAGGAGCTGCAAAAGAGGCAAGTTGAAGAGAACCTTGCCCAGCAGCTGGTTGCAAAAGAGGCATAAATGTGGCTAAATTTTTTTGAACAAGAGGCTCCTAAGTACGAGTTTTCCAACTTTAGGCAAAGTTAGCCTCTTAACTCCCCTAGTAAGTCTTCTCAGTTTGAGATCCCAAGCTTTAAGGGTTTCAATTCAATACAAGAGAATGTAGTACTTGAACAAGATCATTCCATCATCCCTCAAGAGTAGCCCATTGATCCAGATGACTTACTCCTCAAGGAGAGAATTGGAAAAGTAAATCCAATGCATTTAGCTGTAGCATGTTACCGACTACAGCAAGAAAAGCTCAAACAGGAGGAGAGGCAGGAAGTAGGACAATAGACAGTCGAAGATCTTCATTTATAGATAGAGGATGTCCAAGTTTCTCTAGAAAAGGAGCCACACGAAGAAGAACAATTGGCTTCTCTATTTGATCAACTACCTGGTTATGTTGAGCAAGCTAAAGAGAACATGTAGGTTCCTGATTTACCAGTTGATCTGGAGCAGCCAGAGAATATTGTTGACTTGTTCGATGAACTTCCTCAATTTGTTGATGAAGATGAATATCTCACATGCATGATAGCATCTATGCCTGGCATGGAGCAATTAAATGATAAAAATCATCTAGATTTAATGCAAAATTATGAGTTAGATGATATCATAGAAGCTTTTTGTTCCAACATAAATGATGAACTAGTATTATATGAAAGGGAAGCATGTGATTAGCCCATTCAAGTTGGTGAGACTATTGAAGAGGTCGTTGAAGGTAATGCCTTGCAGCCTGTGAACTTATTAGATGATCTCCCCCACCCTATTAATGAGGAGGTGTATTCTATCATGGACAAGAAGCATAAGGAACCACAGTCTGAAGATTTATTTTTAGTTATCCAATGGGGATATCAGCTCCTTAGTCAAGAGGATCAGACTGTAGCAGCCAAAGAAAGACCTGCATATTACCTCCAATCAACATCTTTTCAAACAAAAGATGGAATCTTTAGAAATCAACAAGAGGCCAGCAAGGAAAGTTCAAGCTTTTTCCTTACCAGAGGCTGTCCAATCAAATACCTAGCTCAGATGGAGTCCAATACAACACCAAGCACCAATCCTGTACCTACACATGAAGGTACAACAAAAGAAGATATCCAAAATGCACTTACAACCAACACAAGAGTATGTTTAGCTCTTTTGTCCTCCTGTGGTTGATAATATGTATGGTCTATTTGGTGAGGTAAGTAAATTTATTCACCTCTTTCAAGAGACAGTGCATCGTCTTGGAAAAATTTCTTCTATTTTTTACTCTTACTTAGCTATCCTTAAACATGCCAGTCACTGCATATTGAGTAGAAAGGGCAGCTATTTCAACCATCCTGTAAATGGTTTTGTTTGACCAGTTTCTTACTAGTTAGTGTAGGGTAGGTTTAGATGTAGTTTACATTCCCTAAGTGTTGTTCCAACATAGTTAAATAGTTTCCATTCAACAATTTTTTCTTGTTTTGAATAAGTTTCCAAGTGTTCTAGTGAGCCTCAAGATGAGTTACAACTATGCACAAAGTTGCTCTAGGTCTGTTCTTGCAATTTTCCCAATGGCTCCATGCCCAATGGATAGGTCTAGGCTACTGGTCTACATGTTTAGCAGGCAAACATCTAGCAAAGGTCGCCAGAATTGTTGCCCATTTTTCACCTATGGGATCAATCAGGTAGGGTAACCCGTGCTTTCAGATGTTCTCGAAGGCCAAATGGATTTTTCTAACTTGATTGCTTCTTGTGCAGATGCAGGGGAGATTAATGATGTTGTCTATTTCAGCACGTGGATTAAATGTGGCTCCCAGGAGGGTTGAGCCCAGCGTGCAGGTCTTCGGTTTTGGGTGGGTTTTCATTCTTTTCTATTTTTCCTTGTTTTCCCCCTTTTCGTTTTGTTTTCCTTGTGCCCTTTTTCCTTTTTGTTCTATTGGGGGTGAAACCGGAACCGTGACTGAACTTGGAACTTTTACAAAGTTTCGGGGACTGGTCCCATTCTGGTTCCAGTTCCGCTGGGTTTTTTGTGTTTCTATCCCTTTTCCTTTATTTCTGCCAGAGGCGGGTTCGGGTCAGAATCCAAACTTGAAACTTGATGAAAGTTTCAGTTTCGAGTTTATTTCTGCCCCCGCCCCCGTTGTGTTTTTCCCGAGATCGGTTTTAGTTCCGATCCTGCTTTGTCTCCTGTTTTGTGTTTTCTTTCTTTTGACAGGCCCAGACCTGGGACCGGGTCGGAACCCGAACTTGGAACTTTTACAAAGTTCCAGTTCCTATTTTTGTTCTGGTTCTGACCCCAGTTCCACTCATTTTTCTTTCTTTTTTTGTGGCCTGTGCTCGGGGGATGTCTCCTCCTTGGTTTCCCCTTTTGTTTTCCTTTTTTCCTTCATCCCTCGTGTTTTGTCGGGAGCGGGATTGGAACAGAATCTGGACTTGAAACTTCGTGGAAGTTTCAGGTCTGGTTTTGGTTCTGATTTCGGTTCTAGTTTTGTCTTGGCCCACCCTGCTAGTTTTACAAAGTTTCGTTGAAGGTCAGCCTCAGTCAGTTTGGTAGATTTATCTTTTAAGGAGAGAGTCGGCAAGACCTTCCAAATGTCTTGCTGACTACCAGGGGTTCCATCAAGTCTGAATGCTTCACCTATAGATTCCTATCGGTGAGACAAAATGATTGTCCCGGCGACTAAGAGTTCCCCATCAGCATGAGGATCTCCTTCGAAGAAAGGTCCTAGTGAAGAGTTAAAGTCTCATCAACAGCAGTTGGTTTAAAGTCGTCGGGGAGACTCTCACTGGAAGAAATATTGTCGGTAAGAAGTCTTACCGATGTGAGAAAGTCACACCGACAGGTGAACACTTCGGGGTAACACAAGAGCTATTTGTGATGTCTTAGTGAACTAACATGTCTCACCGACAGTGCTTTATGTTGAAGTCTTCGGCGTGGCAATTTTAGCTCACCAAGAGGTCTTGGTGACCCAGGAATGTTTTGGCGACAGTAATGAGTTCGACGGAGGTCTCCCCGACGTTTGACGTTGGTATAGTTTCCAGCCATCGGTGAAAGGTCTTGTCGAGTTGGTGATGTCTCCCCGACTGAAAAAAGTGAACTCATCGCCGAAAGGATAGGGAGCTTGGTGAAACATCTTACCGACTGGTGGGAGTCTCAGCGAATTGAGGAGAGCTCAGGAAGAATGGAAGAGTTCAGTGTAAGTCCCAACGACTAACTGAAGTCTTGCCGAAGGAGAACCAGCTCGGGGAGAAGGATCCAACATCGCAAAAGGTCTTTTCAAATGCAGGGGGTCTCCCCGAAGCAAATTCCTTCACTAAGGAATAGGGATTTCGTCATGATGTCTCAGTGACATAATAGTGTCTTGCCGATGGCTTCAGTGATATCGATATGACTTATGTAGCTCGCCAAAGGGTCTCACCGACTGTCTTGAGCTACGCCGATAATTGATAAAAGCGAGATAGTCGCATCAGGGAGACACGATTAGTGTCTCACCGACATGCGATGTCGTTCAAACCACCTTTGACCATCGGGGGATCTATGTGGAGTATGCTCATCCAATCAGAGAGAGCTACGAGTGAATTGTTGGTAGTTGAACCAGATGAAGAAAATCAACAAGGTGAAAATGACGTCGATCTATTATGAGCTCAGAAGCATTCAAAGCGCTCGACAGGGAGGTTCAAAAGTGGACACAAGGATCATAAATGAATGCGGTAGCTGTGAAAGATCTGAAGGCTTCTCTGAGAGTATTTCTTCACCGACATAGGTGGCATGGACACGCAGGGTGCAACATTAACTATGGAAAAAGATCTAGGGATAGATCTTTTCGGAGGCCAGATATTTCGTAAGCCTAGAGGGGCCGACATACTTTTGTATATAAGGCATTTTTTCCTTCTTGTAAAGGAGTTCTCCTGGATGCTTTTCTGAAGTCTGTGACTTCTACAGTCCTCTCTCGGATTAGCAGAATTTTGTAACTCATTTTGGAGCATGATATATAAAGTTTTCCTTGGTGACCATTGATGTTCAAATTTCCATCTTGTTCTTGCAGAGTGTTGTGCATTTCAGGTTCATGATCAAGTTATTTTTGTGAATTTCTTTCATTCCTTCATAACTTTATCTTGCATTTCATGCCTTCCTTTGCAAAAGTATCATTATACAAATCAAAAATTGTGTTCACTTAGTCACACATGGATTCTAGTCTATGAAAATCTTTCTTTCCTCTCTGGAAAAAGTGTATGAATCGAACCTGTTTGTGAAACATTAGTGTAAGGCTTACAAAATTTGATGTGTAATCTTATGTTCATCGTTAGTATTCAGGTGTAATTTGAGTATCTCACTGTTCCTGTCATTTTTGTGTATCACCTTAGTTTAGTTTCAATTTATGTACTCCTTCTCCCTTTCCCTTCAAAGAATCAGTAGTTTAGGTAACACCAAAGGAAGCCGACCTTCTCCGGAGGTTGACCTCTGCTTACAAGAAACCCACATCTTAAGAGGTCTTCCCATGTTACACTAAGGAGTTGGACATCAGGTTCAACAAGGGTGCAACTTCAAGTGATAACAATTACCACCACCTGGGTCCAACTTTTATCGATGTCCCGATTCTAACTTTCGATGTTTCATCGGGATCAGAGTTCGAGTTGTAACCTTAATATGCTCAAAGGTTTTTGAAAATGTATCAACTCATGTCCCGATTCTGATTCCCACAATATTATTGAGATCAGATTTCGAAAGGGCACCAAACCCTTGATAAAGTATTAAGTTCTCATATCAAGTGTTAACCTGATTCTGATTTTTGACACAATGTCGAAATCAGAACTCAGGATTGACCCATGCCCCCTCATATTCCACAAGTTCAATTTTGAACAACATCCTGATTCCGACTTCTAATATCTTATCGAGATTAGAACTCAGGACGATACTCAAACTTGTTCACCCCCCTTTGGGTCTAGTCTCGAATTGTATCCTGATTCCAACTTCCGATAAACTCATCAAGATCAGAACTCGGGGAGAACCCTGAACCAATTTCATTTGTGAAGTATCAGTGCTTGGTGCTAACCCGATTTTGACTTTTGATATAGTCTTTTATAGAGTATAAGTGTTGAGTTAAAGCCCGATTCTGATGTCAACCAGTATTGAAAGGGTGTTTTATTAGGTTCATGTTCAAGGTATTCCCCGATCTTGAATTTTGATATAGTTCAATGTTAAGCTCAAAATGATCAAGTTTTTGGTTCTATCCTAAACCTAAAACCTGAAAATACTGGATTAACTTGTAAAATGGGAATTTTTCTTGAATGAATGAGACTTTATATGAATGCTTGTGCTAATCTACTCCCCCCCACATGTCTTCTCTTCGTCTGATGAAGGTTATTGTTGCAAGTGTTAACAAATTTCTGATTCAGAGGAAGTAGTTGTTGAGGGGACATCAAATGGAACAAGGGCTAAAAGGTTAAAACTAGAATAGGTTCCCATCACTATGAAATACAAGTTCCAGGGGAATCCAGTGCCATCTAAATTTTGTTTTGGGGTCATGAAGATAATAAATACACTTGTAGGCCATATTGATTTGAAGTAGTTCCATGATGATACCTTTTTAGAAGATGCTTCCCCAAGGGCCAAGAGTATTGCAGATTCTGGGTTGGCACATGTGGGTAGATTCCCTATTGTTGTGCAATGTCCATAATTCATACTAACTGCTACACAAGCTTACAATCTAATTCAGAGCAAGTGTATTGATTCACAAGGAAATGAGATCATATATTTAACACCAGGGATGATTAGACTGGTGTTTGATCCTCCTCCTCACCCCAATCCCAAAATTATGTCTAAAGATGATGCACTCAAACAATGGGAAACAAATGAGGAAGGGAATAAAGGGATTATCAACAAAAGGTGGTTCAAAATAGAGAAGTCACTAAAGAAGGGACCACCTAAGCCCAAAAGGTTTGATTTCTCTAAGAATATTGGAGACCTAATCACTTTGCTTGCTAGGGAATTTGGAAAAGAGGATTCTCATGCCTTTGAGAATTGGATGTTCCCATTTATTCAACTAATTCTAGATGGATCACAACATTTGGATTGGGGACAAATAATTTTAGAAAACATCCATAACCAAATGATTAAAGTAATGGAAACCAATACATTTTATATGTCTTCATATGTAATCTATTGTGCTACAAGAATGGGATGGTTTCCAAGGTTAACTATTGTGGGATAACTGGAGGATAGTCCAGATCAAATAAAGGTCTAGGAACATTATGACCAACTGGAGTTGAAGGCAACAAAAAGACAATTTAAAAGAGTTAATGATGCATTTTTGTATGTTATCATTAATCAGCTTATAGGAGACATTAGCTTCAGGTTGTCAAGAGAGGCCATGGAATTCATTCAAGAGTGGGGATGTTGGTTTATCCAGTACTCCAAATCCACTTATATTATACTTTTTAGATATGATAAGCACCCTTTCAAATTACCAAGGTGTTGTGGTGACAGATGGATCTTGATGGAGTTTTCTCATAAAGCAGTTGAGGTAAATATAAAGTTTTTTGATAAACATAAGGCTGAGTGTCACTCATTCCCAATGCAATTAGGGTTTTATTCTTGTTCTTCTTCTATAGCTGCTAAATCAACAATAGAGGAATTTCATTCTATGAATTTCAAGCTTCATACATCCAGGAGGGACTTTGATCCTAAGGGGAAAATGGATAATCTATATGCTTCTCAGTTTCCTTTCCATCAACCACTTCTTGAGGACTTTTGGGAAAATTTGCAAGATCAGTTTGAGGTGAGAAGAAGAGGATATGAAAGAATGACTATTCCCCAAATGAAGGACTTCAAGGTTAAAGAAGATATACCAAAAGGCAGTTCAGATGATGGGATCACTCTTGATCCTTGGTATGAAATGGATTGAGTAGCCACCAAGTATTTAGATCCGATTAACTGGATGGAGAAGGAGGAAACCAATATAAATAAAATTTCATAGGTAATTGCTGAGAGAAGTCTTAAATGGCTTAACCTTCATCTCAAACAACCAAGAGTTAAGGCCTCAAGAAAGAAAGATTCTGGTAGTGAGTCTACTTATTCAACAAAAACAAGGTAGTACAAGAGGTTGAAGAAAACTACTACGCAAATAGAAGAACCTGCCCCAGCAGAAGAAGAAATTTCAATGAAGAAGGTTATTGAAGCCTTAGCACAGGCTAAGGTCACTTATGCTGCTACTATTGCAGGAGTTGTTGCAAGTCTTGGTGTTCAACCTTTGGCTACAATGTATCCTGGAGAGGAAGCTGTCTAGGAAGGTCTTTTTGTAGTTCCTATGCAAACTGAGGATACTCCTCCCATTGCACCATCAACTTCAGGAGCTACAGTTAGTCAAGAAAAAGGGCCCCCAGTAATTGATGTAATAGAATCACCTGTGCCCTTAGAATTTGAAGAAACTCCACTTAGTGAGGAAGAAAAAGTAGAATATGAAGAATATCTCGACAGGGAAGAAGCTGGAGCACTGGGTTTAAGGAAGGAAGCCTTTGGGATGAGGCTGAAATGAGGGATGTGTTAATGGAGGAAGAGCAGAAGGAAATATTAGAGAGTTCTCAAAGACAAGTTGTTAAATATCTAGCTAATGAAGAAGAGGAACAAAGAAAGAAGGATGAAGAGCTAGCTTAGGAGAAAGAGGTTGCAGAAGCAAAAAAGAAAGTTGAGGAAGAGGCTCGTGCACAAGAGCTTAAACAATAAGAGGAAGCTGAATAAGACAAGGCAGCAGAGGAGGAAGCTCGTGCAATGGAATTAGAGCAACAAAGACTAAGGGATGAAGAAGAAGCTGCATAGAAAGAGGAGGAGATGAAGAAGATAGAAGAAATAAAAGCACAAAACGAGAAGACGTAACAAGAGAGTGTTGAAAGAAAAAGAAGAGAAACAAAGGACTTCTTTTGAGAAAATGGTGGAAATAATTTCTTCTACACCTCCTTCATCAACGCCTCCTAGTAATCAATAGGTAATAACTCAACCAGCCACCCCTACATGGATTTAGTTAAATTTGGAGAAAAGAAAACAAGTTCAAGCCCAGGTAGTGATATGGGATGATATGATAAAAGAGGTAGACAAAGTGAAGCCTAAGAAGAAGCCCCAAGCCGTTCATTCTACAAGGATCACTGATGATGGGGACTTGGTAGAAGACATTGCAACTCCAGTAGTTGATAAGGATGACAGGGAGTTGCAAGCTTCAGATTATCAAGTAAGCACTGTCAATCTAGGCAAGCAAACATGGAATCAATAGATGAATCTCATTGACATTGTGGCTACCACTACCAAGTCAAGATTGATCAAGGACAAATAGGCCAAGGATGAGCTTAAGGCTCAGGTTGGGCATATAAAGAGATTTTTGAAGGAACTCACTACTTCTACTTCTGAACTGCCAACATCAATGGAAATAATTGTATTATGAGTTGTAAAGAAGTTGATGAGCTAAGGGGGGTGAAAAGAAAGGGTGCAATGATGGATAAGTGGATTGACCTTCTTAAGAAGGAGATAGAGGATGTTTTCACTACTAGTTCAAAGATTTATACAGAGGTAAGAGAGTTGCTCAAGTACCTAGAAAAATATACTAAACTTCTAGGGGCGGAAGAGGATAAATATGCAGGGTATATGCAAAAATTGAGTATATTGAAAAGGGTACCCAAGGTAGATGTGATTGAATATGCCATTTTGGAGGATCAAGATGTTAGTTATCTTGATAAATGTATGAATATATTAATCTTCAAAACAAAAGTTCTTATGGAGCATAAAAGGATATTGCAACATGCTTAGCAAGACTTATTTGACGAGAGAAAGGTAATTAAGGGGATTATTGCTAAAGTAATTCGAAAGGAGGTTTCACTTGATGCTGATTTAATTTCCTTATAAGAAATGAAAGATCAATGGAAAAATAGATTGGAGAAGATGATAAGGGAAGGAGATGATGATGAAGGGCCTCTTTTGGACAAGCTGATGGAAATCAAATTTTATCTGTGAGACGCTGCTAGGAATGTTATCCAATTGCAAGATATGTATACGACCACCACCAAGGAGTTTGAAAGAGTAATGTTCAAGGTGGAATGGGTAGATGTGCTTGAAGATGAGACCTTGTAGCAAATTTTTAGTAATTATGTTGATGAATATTTTAAGCAAGTTAAAGTGACTAGAGAGGCTAAGACAACCAAATGAAGGAGAATATTATATTTTTAAAAGGGAATCTGGTCAACAAAGGTTAAATCCCCAGATCAATTTTTAACGAACAATTAGCTCCAGATTAGTTTTGACAGGAAAGGAAGGACACATTTCTTTACTATAGGCATTGATCAACTCTAGATCAATTTTGGTGAAGCTGAAATAAAGTGTACTTTCTAGCTTCATCAATTTCAACAAAAGGATAATTAGACTCAACAGGAGGCACCCCCTATAATTGTGGATTTGGATCCTGAATTCGTGGATCGTGATTTTTGAAATGAGAAATTAGTGTTAATTCTTTCTATAAGATTAAAATTTCTCCTCATTGTAAAGGTCGGCAAATTGAAGTCAGATTTGCTGCCTAAGACTAGATACTTTTATTTTTACAACTTTATGCAATAGTTGAACATTTTTACAATTTTAATGCAAATAGTTAATTTCCAGAAGTTTGCTAGTTTAGTGATGATGACAATAGACTATGGTTTTCTATAGGTCAATGAATCTTGTTGAACATAAATGTTTCTTAAAATTGGTGAAAATTAATAAGAAGCCGAATTCAAAACTATCTATTGTGTTATTTGTAGATGATTTTCTTGTTGTTTATTGATCTATGAATTTTGGTAATGAGCTTGTGGTGTTTATTATTGAAAATTAATTCTAAAAAAAAGTGATGATGAATGGTGTTACAAGTATTAAATATGCACTATGGATGAATGCAGTTGCATGAACTTTCGTGAATTACTTCATTTTACAGTTTTCAACTAATTAGGAAATGCTCATTGCAGGAATTGCATGTCTAAACTTAAAAGAATATGTGTTCACATCTTGCTATTCTAATTCCCTAATCTATCTTTTTCTATTTATTTAAAACCCCCATGTTAGATTACTTTGTACTACCCAGTTTGTACCCTTTTTACCAACAAAGGCCCCTTGAATATTACAGTAGCATGAACCACTGAATTATGACAACACAGTTGAGAACCAACTATTGAGACCTTGGAAGATAGGTGGTTTAAGATTATCTATCTTTTTCAGGAGAAATAGAGTAGAAATATTCTATTTAATGTTGTTGTGTTATGTTGACCATTAATAGAATTGGTGCTAGAAGGAGGGCCCATAGGAAAAAACTGGAGAAAATTGGGTCCTTTTCACCAGATAGGTTTTAAAGAGTTCTAACATCTACTACCAATCCAGAGCCGTTAGTTGAATTTTGATCTCCTACTAGACCCAAAACTCGTAGGACACCAATCCCGCCACCATTAACACCACCACCCACTCCACCTAGATTTCCATTAATACCACAGTTGGCACAACCTAACTCACCACACCAATGGTGTTCTTTGCAAATAACCACTCGCCACTGGGAACCATTCCCGGTGGTATACACAAGATGTCCAAAAATCCAGAGAAGTTTTGTCCCAGGTACGCCCATGGAGAATCTTGAAGTGCTGAAGAGCACATTCAAGCATTCAAATATGCTTGCACTTAGGCCCAAGTAGCAAATCATGATGTGGCTTGTAGAATATTTCCTTAATCATTGGGAGATATGGCCTACAATTGGTACCTAAACCTGCCTACCGGATCCATCCTCAATTGGACTAATTTGGAGGATTCCTTCATTAATCAATTTCGGGCCCACATAGACCCAACCATCCTATATCACTAATTTTCCATGATTAGGAAGGAACCACACGAATCATTGCCTCTATTCAACACACTGTTCTAGAGGATGTACATGCGACTGCAAGAACCATATATGGTGGCTGAGAAAATCACCATCTAGACATACCTTAAGGCCATAGATTCGTTGATTGGCTTATTTCTACAAAGAACTTACCTCCCAAAAGAAATTGATTTGTTGTCCAAAGTATACCACCTAGCCATCAAGTTGCAACAACAGATACATTCTCAATCAGGTGGTATGGGAGGGGATCTTTCTCCCTTAGGATATCCTAGAATGACCAATGGAACCCCTTTATTCAATATAGTCCCAGGAATGTCCCATCCTACCTATGGACCTTTGGTTGAATTACACCCTCCACCTGCATTACCATGGGTCAACAGTGGAACTTGATATTCCTCCCAACAACATCAAAATTATCAAAATTATGTTGGAGGATCTAACACCACAAATAACCCATCGGTTGCAACAATTGTAGAGAATGAGTGTACTGCTCATTCGACTACAAATTTGGAAACTCCAAAGAAAAATTTGTCTCAAGTGACTAATGAGATGGCCCAATTCAAGCTAAACACCCCTCAAAACCAAAACCAAAACCATTATCAGAATCAAGGAGGGAATTCCAATCAAAACAACTACTCCAACCAGAATACTAGCAAAAATCAAATAAATTTCCAGAATCAAGACTTCCAAAACTAGAACTATTAGAATCAAAATAGGGGATACAATCAAAGACCCAACAAACGACAATGGGAAACTAGACCAAACAATGGAGGAGTTCCCCATAACTATCAATCCAATGAAGATAAAACACATACTGCAAACGTTGCACATTTGAACTTCATGACTAACTGGTGTAGACTGCATGACATCACCACACATTCTGAAGTTAACTACCCAGAGGTAGAAAATATGGTTAAGATGGCTTAGGATGATTCTCAATCACCATAGGGTAATCCTAAAAAAGGTGGTGGATCAGTGGATATTGCTATGGCCTTCGAAACGTATGATGAGGAATATCAATTTTCCATGCAAGGAGAAAATGAACCAGAAGCAGATACATATGACGCCCAGGCTTTTCAGGCCAAGGGAGGACATTTTTTGAGAAATCAGAATAAGGGGCCATTTACCACATCTACCCTTCCTAACAACATGGTCCCCCCTAATCAGAAAGCAGATAACAATCTGCCTCCACCCAAAGGGCCACCAAAGTTTCTAAACATAGGTAATTCTACTTTCTTTCCTACAAAGCAATACAATAAAAACATCAAATTTGATTTGATTTTAGAAATGCAGAGACAAATGACCTCTCTGTCATTCTTTGACATTTTTAAGTGGTGTCCTACTCAACACGAACTTGTGTTGAGAGCTTTGGTTGAGGTAGATTATTCAAAGGGGAAAGCAAAAATGACTCTAGTTGTTGAAGAAAATGCAAAGACAAATGACCTCTCTGTCATTCTTTGATGTTCTGAAGTGGTATCCTACTCAACTTGTTGCTAAATTTGAAATGAAAGATCTTGGTGCAGCCAAACACATTCTTGGGATGGAAATTAAAAGAGATAGAGTGAACATAAAGTTATGGCTTGGCCAAAGCAAGTATGTCAACTCAGCTTTGCAAAGGTTTGATATGCAGGATTGTAGACCATTATGTGTTCCTGTTTCAGTTGGAACAAAGTTATCTATTTCAGATTGTCCAACATCTCTATCAAAGATGGAATACATGAGCAAAGTGGCTTACCAGAGTGCAATTGGAAGTTTGATGTATGTTATGGTTTGTACTAGACCAGACATTTCCCAAGCAGTGGGAGTTCTTTCCAGATATATGTCTAATCCTGGTAGAGTTCATTGGGATGCAGTTAAAAGAGTCTTCAGATATTTGTGTGGTACCTCAGATTATTCTTTATGTTATCATAGTAATATGACTGAAGATGAGATTTTCCTTGATATTCATGGTTATGTGGATTTAAATTGGGCAGGTGATGTTGATAGCAGAAGATCCACTAGTGCTTATGTGTTTACTAAATTTGGTGGTGCAATTAGTTAGATGAGTAAGTGACAGGATGTAGTTGCTTTTTCCACTACTGAAGTAGAGTATATGGTAGCTACTCATGCTTGTAAAGAAGCCATTTGGCTTAAGAGACTTGTTGATGGTGTTTTTTGCACAGCAACAACTCAGACAGAAGATAATATTCTATCTCTCTTGAAAGGTGAATTCTCAACAAGTGCTAAAATCACCCCAAGGTCTCTCGGGTGTCGGGTCATGACAATGCAATGAAACAACTCAGATAATATGTGAAAATGCTGGTAATCACAAGGGGCCTTACAAATGAACAATGCTGGAAGTGAATTTTTATCAGATGCAACAATACAGTGATGCTTTCAATCCTAAAACTAACCCAGATTCAAAATAAACAGCAAAAGAGATAAGGGTTCAGAGAAATTTCTAAATTTAAACTATTTCTAAGACTAACAATGCAAATGATAAACACTTGAAATGGACCAATCCCATCATTGAATCATATTTAAATCTAAACCTAACAACTTTGAGCAATTTTAAAAAATAGAATCATAAGAACCATGCAAGATAAGTCAACACAAAAGAGATCACCAGAAAATCACAATGCCTTCAATTGTATTGAATCACCAAACTCCAGCAACAATTCTAATGTTCTGTTACATCACTTGCTCAGAAATTGACTAGCTTCTACCTCTACTCTACTGCTAAATTTGCTCTCTATCAAATCTTCTCCTAATCTCTCTCCCCCCTACAAATGAGGCACAAACGCCATTTATAGAAAACCCCAAACATGTCAGCCCAATTAGATTTTACAATAATAACTGGCCTCAAAACAGGTCGGCCAGGAGAATTTCAAAATAGGACAAGATTTGTATTAAATGCATGAATATTATCCATGTCGGCCCATGATCTCCAGCAAGATCAGACTCACGTGTCTTCCAGAAAGTCCTCCAGCTGTAGATAGTTTTGGCACGGATTCTTAGGCAGGTCCCATTTTGAAAATTTAAATTGAACACTTCCAAATTTCCCTCTTTTGGCACGAATCCATATGCAAGTCCCCCTTTTAATATTTGTTTAGTCCTGAAAAACAAATATCATCATTAATAGCCCACATGTCCAAATTAAATTGAATAAAATTTTGACCTTTTCTAAAAAGACTTACATTTTTATAAGGAAACTTTCCACTTTCAGAATTTTTTCCACTTTTGGAAATTTTATTTTCAAAATCTTTTCAAGAAATTTTCAATTCTCGTGAACATTTTAAAAAAAATTCCATTTTGAAAAAAATAATAATAATAATTATTTTCGGAAAAATTTCCATTCGGAAATTTCGATTTGCCCTTCCCGGGAAATCAAACCAAGGGGAAAATCCAGAAAAATCTGGGTCAGGCAGATTCTGCATTCGGGAAAATCCAGGCGGACAGGATTCTCGAAAATCCAGGCGGACAGGAAAATCCCGGATTGGACTAAAAACCTGGATTTTTGCACAGAGCTGGACTTTGAGCAGAATCCAGGAAAATCCAGACGGACCAGAAAATCCCGGATTGGGGTAAAAACCTGGATTTTTGCACAGAGCCGAACTTTGAGCAGAATCTGGGAAAATCCGGACGGACCGGAAAATCCCGAATTGGGGTAAAAACCCGGATTTTGCTCAGAACTTAGGTTTTTCAAAGTGCAACCTGGGGAAATCACTTGGGCAAGCAAGATGAACATTTAAGGACCTCCAAAGACAATGAAATCAATAAAATTAAGAGGCCAAAAGACACCAAAAGCTAGAGCAAAAAGAGGGTCCCCGCTTTCAGTGGGGCGTGTGTGCAAAACTGCACAACAAGACTATGTTTAGATATTGGAATAAAACAAGGTGCAGTGACAATTTATTGCGACAGTCAGAGTGTGATATGTCTATCCAAGAACCCAATGTTTCATGCTAGGACCAAGCACATTGATGTATAGTATCATTTTGTTAGAGCTATGGTTGAAGATGGCAAGGTGAAGCTAGTTAAGGTAGAGACTTTGATGAATATTGCTAATTCTTTAACTAAGGTTGTGAGCACAGAGAAGTTCAGATGGTGTTTAGAGACTATGGGCCTTTCAACCCCTAGAAATTAGAGATGATGACACCCTTCTGTTGTCCTTGCAAGGTGTTCGACAAGTGGGAGATTTGTTGGGAAAATGTGTCTCAACCTTGTAATTATATATGATTTATTGATAGGATGTATTTTGGTATGTGGCGATTGATCATGAAAATACTGTACACTCGTAACAAGATGGGTTTGAGGCAACGCCCCAAAAAAAATTTCGTTAACACGTCAAGGTTTTCCCGTTGACACGTCAAGGTTTTTTCCCATTGACACATCAAGGATTTTTCGTTAACACATCAAATGAAAAAGGACCTTGTAAAAACCTAATTCTAGAAGGTTCCAAAAAGCTTGTTATAAGTGGGTGGGATTTATGTAGACGGGGGTGTATTCTGAGAGTTTGATATTGGTTGTGGTGTCTCTTGATCTCTAGTGGTGATACTCCTGTGAGAAGCTTGCTCTGCAAGTATATTGTAATCTTTTGATTTTTGAATAATATATTGGGAAACTTTTGGTTTGTGGGGTTTTTCTCTCGAAAGGGTTTTCCCCATGTAAATCATTGTGTTGTGGTATGCTTGATACTTGTGTTTATCTTTGTTTAAGTTTTTGTAACTATTAAAGATCTATAAAATTTTTGCAGTATTCTCCTCTCAAGGTTGGTGTAGGAATTTTTTCTGCTACCTTAGCTTCCTTATGTCCTTCCCTCCTTTCCTTTCTCCCCCTCTCTCTCAATCTCCCCACCTTCCTCCTATCTCCCATCTCTCTCTCTCTCTCTCTTTATCTCTCCCTCACTCCTTCCCTCTCTGTCCCTCTCTCTCAATCTCCTAACCTTCATCTCTCTCTCTCTCTCTACCTCTCCCTCCCTCCTTCCCCCCTCTCTCTCTCTCTCCATCTTTCTCTTGCTCTCCCCTTTCCTCTCTACTCTCTATCTCATGATTATCTCTCTATACTTCTCCCTCTATATCTCCTTCCCTATATACTTCTCTCTATCTCCCTCTCTCCATATCTAGCTCTCCCTCCCTCCTTCCCTCTCTCTCTCTCCATCTTTCTATCACTCTCTCCTTTCCTCTCTACTCTCTATCTCACCATTATCACCCTATATACTTTTCTCTATCTCCCTCTCTCCATATCTAGCTCTCCCTCCCTCCCCTCTCTAATATTCTCTATCTCCCCCCTTCTCTCTCTTCTTTCCACCCACCCACCTTCCCTCTCCACCTCTCTCTCTCACTCCCTCCCTCCTCTCTCTCTCAATCTCTCCACCTTCCTCCTTCGCTCTCTACTTCTCTCTCTCT
>VDFB02000363.1:57653258-57787674 GCA_007258455.2 Sequoia sempervirens | reverse complement strand
GAGGGGAGATATAGAGAAGTAGAGAGGGAGGGAGAGTTAGGGAGGGAGGGAGAGGTGAGATAGAGATAAACATAGATAAAGTGATGGAGGGAGAGGTAGGTAAAGAGAGGGAGAGGGGAGATAAATATAAGTAGAGAGGGAAGGAGAGGTAGAAAGAGAGGAGAGATATAGAGAAGTAGAGAGGGAATGAGGGATGGAGGGAGAGAGATGTGAGGTAGAGAGGTGTAGAGAGAGAGAGTGACAGGTTGTGATGGATGGAGAGATAGGTAGAGAGAGGGATTGTGAGATAGTGAGTAGATAGGGAAGAAGAGAGGGAGGGAGAAGTATGGAGGGAGAGAGAGGGAGGTGAGAGAGAGGTGAGATAGAGAGAAATAGAGAGTGGTAGGAAGTGATGGAGGGAGAGGTAGGTAGAGAAAGGGAGAGGGGAGATAGAGAGGTAGAGAGCTAAGGAGAGAGAGAGAGAGATAAATATCAGTAGAGAGGAAAGGAGGGAGGGAGGGAGGGAGGGAGAGAGAATTAAGAGAGAGAGAGAGAGAGAGAGAGAGAGAGAGAGAGAGTTCTTGAGATCAAGGGAGAGAGAGTTAGATAAAGGGACAAAGATAGTGAGAGAGAGGTCTAGAGTGTAAGGGATAAACAATGAGTGAGATAGAGAGAGAGGAATGATATAAATTGCTGATTACTAAAATTTGACCTCTTGATTATTGATATTTGATTGTCTAAAAAATTATAAGATCTTCCAAAAACTAGAATTTGCATTATAACTCTTAGAGATCCAAAACCACTCTCAAACATCTTGAAACTATATACATGAAATACAACTTAAAGTATAAGAAAGGAAATGTCCATTTGTAAATGCCAACTTATACTTAAATGTTTATTTCATGTATATAGTTTCCCAAAAAGATAACAAGAAGAAATAGAGAAAAAAGAGAAAAAAAATTTCAATGCAGACCAAAATGTGAGTGCATTATAACGTGCACACATTTTTCCAATACATTCAAATAGCATGAGCATGTTATAAAGTGCTTGCATTTTGTCCTGCTTTGGGAATCCCCAAGCCTTTGGCTTGGATTTTCTTTGGATTTCCAACCCAAAGGCTTGGACTACCTTTCCAACACTCAAAACCATATTTTTTCATATTCTAGACAAAATTTCATATAATCTCGTTTGTGCTAATCATTAGCTTTGCATGTGTTTCAAGGTCGAGTAAAACAAACACCTGGGTAATGTTAAGCTCTCTCGGTTATTTAATGATGTAATTTTTTTAGATTTTGACTATGTTAAGGCTTTCATCTTTAATTTTTTTTGTTGGTGTATCCATTTTTTGTCAAAAAACATTGTTTGGTATTTTTTACTTCATTTTAATTGTTCATTAAAATTTCAAATAAATTACATTTTTATAAACTAGACTCCATTTTTTCAAAAAAATATTTTTGATTAGTTTTCAAAAATTATAGGGGTAGTAGGACTATTTTTTTTTTTTTTAGGATGTGTCCACTTTGAAAATTAGTAAAAAATCATATATTCATTAAAAAATTATAAAAAAAATCAGGCATAAACTACATGTTACCTAATTTCTCACCCAAGTGATTTTAAAAATACTAAAAAAAAAAATATTTTGAGGTGTATAGGAGCGAATTTTCACCCCTTATGAAAATTCCCCTTTACACTTCCTCACCTTAGAAAACCGAATTCAAAGGCAAAAATCCACATTGACCCATTGTCTTCATTCCACTTGGCATCTATTTTGTGTGTTAGTAGAAGAATAACTATTGGGGACGCCCGAGCGACGCGCAGAGATCCATATGATGCACTTACATCCCTGATAGATTCCTACATCTGAAGCCTATAGAGGCATTACACTTTCCATTGGGGTTGATTTTTAATGCCCCTCTTTCACCAACCGACTTGAATATGGCTATTTTTATCATTCTTCTTTCAAATTCACTCTTCATTCCTTCATTTCATCCTCTAGGCATTTAATTCATCTCTTATTTAAAGCATTCTCAAGCATTCTCTTAGCTTCCATTACTCTCAAGCAACACCTTGCACTCCATAGTAGCAACAACAACACTCCATCAACTCTGTAGAGCAAGTGTGGAACAAAACAATTGTAGTAGGGGCTTGAGTCCTCTCATTTTCTCCTCCATTAGTTAGTGAGCTCTTGGTGGAGGTGGTAAGAATTTTCACTCCTCTCCTCTACAATTTGGTTGAGTAGCATAATACTATTTTGAAGTGTTATTGTGTTTTATTTTCATTCTCCTTTATCATGCTTCTCTCCCTTATCACTATCTTGGTTGTCCGTGGAGGTGGAAACACCAAAACGAGGTCTGACTAAGGCAGGCCCTTATACAAACCCCCAACAATTTTCCTCTTTCTTGTGTGCAGGTGAAAGTGTACTTGGAACTAGTTGGCGAGCAGGCTCTTTTGTGAGATCATTCTTGTCACCCTATCTTTAATCTACTTGCTCTATCATGTTCGTTTATATATCTCGTACTTCATAGTTTTTTTTTGTTCCCTTAAAAACCATTAGCTAGGTCGTTAGCCTATTTTGTGGTGGTTCGCATAATATTTTTGGTCCTCTGGTCATACAGACGCCAACACACTTGAGAGATACTAGCATGTCACGCTGTCATCCCGGAACCACGCTTTCGTCCTCGAGCAGAGAGCTACTTGAGGCATAGTCTTGAACCCGAAAATCAGCTCGCCTAGCCCTACTCCGAGTTTCAAGTCTGCAGAGGGATTGAAGGACCTTATAGTCCTCATCATTCTCATGCTTCATTTCAAAACACCCCTTGAAGCTGAGGTAAGTTAGGGAAGCCTTCCGCTCTTGGCCCTCCATGACTTGGGGCCTTGAACATGGTTGGTCCCCCTCTCTTACATGAGGGAACCACAACAAATGCTATGTTATTTTTTTGACAAAAATAGGACCAATTTCTATGGCTCCCTTTTTTGAAACCCTTAATCTCTACCATTTTCAAATAAAATTAGTAGTTTAGAAAGTAGATTCGGAGCACTACGACCCTTGTTTTTGATGCATCTTAAAATTTTGAGTGTAACTATCCCCAATTTCTCATCCAAGGTCTGTATTTTCTGATTTCAAAAAAAAGTAGCCACTTAAGACCCCTTTTTGGCCCCTCATATTTGTGCACTTACCTAGTTGTTGTCACCATGATTTTTTCCATCTTGGGTTTCCACATGTATATTTGGTGTTCTCATGTGCAGATGTGTGTGCTTATGTTGTCACTTGATTATCAGCATCTCCTTTGATTCAAGTTTCATGTCTGATATGTGTTGAATTAAAGAGTTTTAAATTGATTTGATCTATTAATTCACCCCCTTCTTAGTAGATTGTGTGCCCTTCACATCATTCTTAGTCGGATCTTCCATGTGGATAAGCGACTTTGTTCGTGGGAAGATTTATTTCTAAACAGATGGATCCATATTGTTCTTAGGTGGATCCATTCTTCATACAAAATCTAGGGAGAAAATCCTTCCTATCACAAATAGCCAGTGTTCTCTTGAGTCCAAAACCATAATCCAATTATTTTTCCACTTCATATCCAATTCCAAATGATCACTTGAACGTCTCATCAACCACCATCAACCTATCCAAAACATCATCTCCTTTGAACAAGGAGTTAGCTAAACCCATTCTATTGATATCCAATTCATCCACAATCCAAAATCCAACCTTGAATACTTAATCAAGATCCTAAATCCTAAATCAATAATCCATCATAACACTTTCTTGGGAACTTAGCCTATCCCAAGTTAGTAATCCCTCGTCCAAACTATTTCACCTCAAGCTAGTGGTATAGTTTGTATTGATATCTCTTTTTTCTTGAGAACTTAGCCTATCTCAAGTAGGAAATCCATCCAATCGAACGTTGACATGGGATCTCAACCACAATTGAGAGGTTACTATCAACCATCCATCCAACAATCACCCTATCTATTTAACTTCATCCTTGAACTTAGGAGCCCCTCACACCATATCATCAAAATCATCCTACTATGAGCTTAAATAAAATCCTATTTTGAACTTAAATCAAATTCTTATATGAGCTTACTCCAAATCCCAATTTGAGCTTTAATACATCCACATCTATGATCTTTTGATATCGAAACAAACCTTAAGATCCCTTCTTCCACATTCTTCTAATTCATTCCATTTACCTTATAATCATCTTATCCCATTGTAGAGTCTAATTAATGTGTTGTGAACCTGGTAAAGTCTACTCAATTCAGAGGGATAACTAGCTAAACAGTCCACTTCACATTGTTAAGACTACATTAAATCATCAACCAAGGTGCATTAGCTTATGATCGTACTGCACTGTATGTGCCTTCACAAATTCATGTACACCTAAATTATCCTATGCAAACTTATTCAGGCTATTTTACTCTACTGGAACCTTATAGAATTGCAAAAATAGTAAAAGTAGTTACAAAACCTAATGGCTATGGGTACTTGCAGCATAGGCTATAAGTGTCTGCTAATAATAAGTAAATACATAATCAATCTAAAACTTATTCAGAATAACAAAGCAATCAAATCTAACCTTTGGAGTGCTAAGATTTACTATTTATACAACTATTCATGAACAACTAATGTGATCAATCATAAGAACTATTCTACTTTACTTGCAATGTATTTATGGAACAATAAAAATGTTATTAACATGAATGCATAAATAAATAAGTAAGTAAATAAAGTGAAAGGCAGTACCTCGAGTGGCCAACTCAAGGGATTGTCTCACTTAACTAAGAACTAGATCTAACTTAGAATTTTATGTATCCATGTAACATACAACTGCATTCATTGCATATCACCAGATATCCAAACATAATCCTTCTTTAGTTTGTATTCAATAATGGCATTTTAACATGTTTCTGGATAACTTAAAACTAGAAAATGACTAACTACTTAATAACTTGTAACAGCCAACTAACTTGCTATGAACTCACCCCCTGACTTTATACAAAAAAATGGGGAGAGACTTATTCAAACTACTAACTAACTGCAACCATTAATCCGACTCCTAGATATGAGGATATGAAATTAAGATTGGCTTATTTATTCTAATTGAAAAGGTAGAAAAGACCTATTCAACAAAGAACTTAAATGAAACAACTTGCATGTGAAACACATAGGAAAAAGTTCAAAGTTCTAGAACAAGTATCCTCCTTCAATATTTATTCCTCCATGATGGTTCACATCCAACTCCATAGTTTCCTACACTTTAGGCGGTTTGAACTTCACTGGTCCCCTATTTCACTGCTTTAGTTCTTGCTACAAATACTCTATTCTTGTTACCTTGTGCTAAGTTGCATTGAGGTCAACCTATACAACATACATATACAACTAACCTTCATAATTAAATCATAGAATTCTATTCATATGCATACATTCTCATATTTAAATCATGTAATTGCTACAAATATTATCACCATATTTCATATTCTTCAAACTAGGTTCAAAGTTGCAAGGTATGTTATGAAAGGATAGCATATTATGGAAGTTTTTGTCTGAAATATACTTAGAAAATATATAAAAAGTGTCTGAAAGCATATGGAAAGTAATAGAAAAAGCACTAATGATCAAGCCCATCACCCATCTCTTCCATCATCCATTTTCATCCAATTGAACATCATGAAACCTTATCATTCCTCAATGCGACAAAAAATAGTGATAAAGGGAGATCCCCATTACATTGAAGATGATGATGAAAGTCTTGATGCTATCATTGCTAGAAAACTTACCCCCAAGCATCTCCCAAAATCTAATCACTCATCCAAGCTATCCCATCATGCCTCCATCCACACCCATTCACAATCCTTATGCCACCTTTGACAAAGGGAAATCTATTAACTCCCCCATCCACATATCCATCTTATCCCCAACCCACATCTCCCTCGTATCCATCACTTGCATATTCCTCTCATCCAATATACATATTACCGTCTTATCCCCTAGCCATATCTCAACCTCCATCTTTACACAACATCACTATCAACTTCATCCCTAGTTCAAATCCACAATTCCATTATCCTCCAAACCATCTCCTGATCCATAATCCTACTCCTCCAATCTATGATCCTAATCCTTTGTATACTTCCTCCTATCCTAATCCACCATCCACATCTTCCTATCTCAACCCACCATCCACATCTTCCTATCTTACTCCACCATCCATATCCTCCTTCATCACTCCACCTTCCACTCCCTCATACCTTAATCTTCCATCTAATCCATCATACTTTCATCCTCCATCCAATCTTGATGCTCCAAATAATCCTAATTCCTCAATCCGTAATCCTAGTCCTCCACCCATTCATAATATTCCATTTATTTCTAACCTTCCACCTAAGCCTAAAATATACAAGTATCTCATTCCAGATGCCAAACTGCTCATAAAGAATTCACCACCACATCCACATCCCAAAGTTGTGAAGTCATGCCACCCCACTTCACCATGTATGATCACTAGTGATGAGTCCCTTCTACATCCCACACCTATCATTCCTCTTCCTACTCCTATCACCATCCAAACTATTGAAACCATCCAACCCATCAAAGTCACCCAAATACAATCCCCGTCTCCTTCACCTCACATTAACCAAATACACTCCCAATAACTTCATGGATCCTCTATCCTTTCATCCACCCCATCTGAGAAGTACATCCAACACTCATCCACCATCACACCACCCACACAAGTTGAAACATGCCAAGAGCTTGTTCCAAGGCATACAAATACATTCCCTCATCTAAATCAAGATCTTGCCATCCAATCTAATCCCTTTCATGCTTCATTATCATCCTTTCATCCCAATTAAGATCCTACCATCCCACTAATCCCTCTCATGATCCCTTATCACACCCTCCTCCAAATCAAGATCCTACCATCCCATCTCCTCCCTCTCATGATTATTTATCACTTCCTATCCAAACTATCCCGACACCACTTCCATATTTCCTTGGTCCTCTTACATTCACCCATGGTGGTTCTCTCATAGCAAAAGAACAACTCATATCCACCACCCACCTTCCTCAACCTAATAATGGAATCACATCATGCTTCCAAAATAACAAGCATCCTATTATAAACCAAATTCCTAGGACCATGAATTATCAAGGCAGAGGCTTAGGCCTTCATGAGCAAGGTATATTGGAGCGCATCCATATCAAAGAAAATCCATGAGCACTGGGCCTTGGATACATATCTCAAGGCTCATAATCCAAAAATGCCAACCTAAGCAACCCTCTTCCAAATGAACAATAGGCACTTCCCATCACTCCAAACCATTTCTCGCCATCCCCCTCCTCCATCATGTCAAATCAAAACAACTATCCATATCCCTTCATCCTCCAAATCCATTTTAGTTCCTTATGTTCCACCATCCAACATCACACCGCCTCCATCAACTAAATCATTTTTGGGTCCTTATGTTCCACATCCACCATCACATGTCCTCCATCTACTAAATCCATTTTGGGCCCTTATATCCCAAAATATCATCCTCCATCTTATTCTACTCATCCCTTCGTCTACCAGTCACATATCCCTGTCACCCATCATAAAGATCTCTCTCATAATCCCCAATCAGGATAAAAAAGGCACATAATCAAGCATCTTATCCATCATTCCACATCCATCAATCCATTCATACTCTCTCCACACCATCCATCTCGTCGCACCTATACCATTGCTATTGGAAGCACTTTGGATGCCAAAGTAAAAATGTATAAATCCAAACATCCATATGAATCTAAAGATACCCATGTCCCCTCAAATAGACATGATGAAGATATGAAAAATCCAATACAAAATCCAAAGCAATCCCAAAGGCCACAAAGGCCCACCAAAGCAACAATCAAAACCATGTGGATCATAAAGCAAAAAGGTGTCATGCGTTCAAATGAAAAATTCATAATGGCATCCAAATTTTCTAACCCAAAAGCTACACATCCCCATCTTCCATATCCTAAATCTATTTTGGATCCCTATCCCCCAAAATTCACTATCCAAGCTCCTCCATCATCCTACATTCTCCATCCATTCCTCCTCCTATCATTCCACATCCACCACATTATGTGCCAATGTTGGTTTTGAAAACATTCTCCCATCACACTCCCCTTCCATTATTCCATCCATACCCTTTCCAACATCCCATCCATTATCCCACATATATCCCTCATCAAAACCCTTTAATCCATCCCCTTGCATAATCCATCCATCCTAATAGCTTGTACCAACATCTAATAATCAATTCAAACATGGGATCTTATTACCTCGGTATGGAACTTGATGCTTGATTCCTCCATCCATCTCCTTATCACCTATCTTCCAAATCCACATCCACATCCCTATCCTCATCCATCTCCATCTATGCAATTTCTAAAAAATCCAAAAGTCCAAAAAATCCAAAAAAAAGTCAAAAAAACTGAAAAATCACAAAAAGAAAAAGAAAGTAAAGAGAAACAAACTGTCCAATGGTGAAAACTTGGAAAACAAATGCCTTAGGAAAGTACATGATGAAAACTTGGAAAACAGTCGTCATGTGTAAATCTCCCATCCATTTGTTTTCCAAAATTGGGGGCAACTCCATTTTAAGCATCCACATCCACCATCTCCTTCATCCCACCTATCTTACCCATCCAGACACTATCATATTCCTTAGCCTCCCCATCATGCTATCATCCATATACCATCCTTATCCACCCATCATGTTATCATCCATCAACCTTCCTTATCTTCCCATCCTCTTATCTTCCATCCCTCCTGCCTCATCACACATGACATATCTAGAGTGAGGCATCTTATTCCTTTGTGACATGGTCCTTGGAGATATCATTCCATACTATCCATCCACCATATCATCCTTCCATCTCCCCATCCTTATCTTCCTCTATTGTCATCTACTCATGTGTCCATCTCCCCATCCTTACCTTCCTAGATCCCCTCATCCTCTCATATTTCCATCTTCTCATCCTTATCTTCCCCTCCCCCTTCATCCTACCATCCTTTCATCTTCCAAATCCTTATCTTTCCATCCATCCATCCAATAATCACTTTCATCTTCACATCCTTATCTATTTATCCCTTCATCCTATCATCTTTCCATCTTCCAAATCCTTATTTCTCTAGATATTCCATCCATACAATCCATCCATACATCTCTTTCCATCCAATAATCTCTTGTCATTGGTATCTAGCTATAAGCTAGCATCACATAATCCAGTTCCATCTATCCCATTATCATCACCCCTACCTCTTTCCCACATCCTGCTAATCTCCTATCACCTTTCATCACTCATTTGTCCATCCCCTTTTCCTCCCAATTCATCTTTTGATGCTTTAGATAACTATCCCATTTCTAAGCTTCAGGCTATCAATATCTCGCAATCAACATCATCTCATAAATATTTTACATATTGTATATATCGATCATCCTATCCATAAGGTCAGTCTTATGTCATCATCTAGGCCCATCATTGTACATACTTGTCCCTCAATCCCATCCTTGTGTTCGTGTGTCGCTAAGATCCCCTATCAAGCTAGTGCTTCAACAAAATTCATTACCCCCCTTGAGCTTTAGGTATCTTGATCATCTCTTGTCATGAGAATCTTAGGTCTTACCTATCCATCCTTGGTCTTTGTAGGATATATCATTCCTCACATCATACCACATCAATCCCATACATCATCCTTATATAAAAAGGTAAGTTTTAGATGTTTATTATTTCTTAGGTGCTTTTGGATCTTTGTTTATCTTTCTTTTGAGCTTCCTACTTTACCTACTCGAGGTTTCCACGATCTATCATATCATGGTGTGCTTTGATTGGTAGAAATAGGGGCAAGTCTTGGATTTTTGTTTGTTGTTTCTTCTTGGTTCTCACATAGTATCCACCAAGATCCATTGTAATCTTATGTTACGTTGGGGCATCCTCTTGCATTTGTGGTTTCCCAACATCAACCCCTCCAAAGCCTTTTGTGACTTCATGAGATGTTGGACTAACCTTTTGTTCATTGTGTCAGTCCTATGCATGCGATACAAAGTCATCTTGGTTCCTTATACCTTGGTTTATAGTACCCCATGCTATATCAAATTAAGTTCTCATTACATGTTAGTTCTAAGTCAACACTCCAAATACCCCATCCATTTATCCTACATCTTTCTAATCCATTCATACTTCATCCTTATCTCCCATCTACCTATCCCATCTATTTTCATCCCTCCACTTCATCCTAAATTTTGTGTGCACATGAATCTTCATGCATCTTTTCATCCATCCTAATCATTTTATTATCCCTTCAATCCCATTACGCTAATATTGATTTGTTAGTCTAAGCATCTTTTCATCCATCCTAATCATTTTATTATCCCTTCAATCCCATTACGCTAATATTGATTTGTTAGTCTAAGCATCTTTTCATCCATCCTAATCATGCCATCATTCATTCAATCTTCTTAGGATAATATAAATTTGTTATTTTAAGCATCTTTTCCTCTATCATAGTCGTCCATTTCATCAATCCTATTGCTCCTAGCAATCTCACATGTCAAGCAAATCCTAATCCATATAGTCTAGCACAAATCATGCAATCACATCCTTGGTCTTGTTCCTAGTCTTGTTGCAATCCTTGATCAAAATCCAATCATAATCATTATCGGGATGTATCCTCCCTAATCCTTGTGTTATTTTGGGATATATTGTTCCCACATCAACAACACTCTCATCATCATAATTGGGATGTATCCTTCCCAATCCATGCGTTGTTTCAGGATATATTGTTCCCACATCAACAACACTCCAATCATCATCATTGGGATGTATCTTTCCCAATCCTTGTGTTGTTTTAGGTTATATTATTCCCACATCAAGAACACTTCATCCATCATCAATTAATCTTGGCTTTTAGAATGACCAAGGCAACATCATATTTATCTTTGAATCCTTTTGTGCTTGCTCATTTATCATCTTCTCATCCATTATCTCTTCCTCTTCCCATCATACTATATGTTCATCATCTTGCATCATCTTCCTCCTTTCTTCTTGCATCCTCTCATCCCTTTCAAGAGTACACTTGTGTTCTCCCAAACCCGCATGTCCTCTCAAGGGGGCATCCTCAATTCTAACCCTCATCTTCACTCTCGTCACCTTTCCTCCTAGTTGCTCCTTCGAATGACTAGGGCATCTTCCCTAATCTAACCATCTTATTCTAGGTGCTATGTTTTAATATTTTTTGAAATTATGCTACTTTGTAACATAATCTCAAAGATGAGCAAAATATGGACACTAAAAATTGATCACTTTTGTTTAGTCAATTTACCCCTAATTCGACTAATTTCATATTCTCTATATTACTTAAATAATACCCTATACCTTATTATTTAAGTAATATTATATAGCTCAACTTTCATCTTAATCTATTTCTTTTATTATCTCTAAATACTAAACTAAGGTAAATGATTTAATTTAATTATTTATTTACATATATCCTGCTTTAACCATTCTATCCCATAAATAAAATAAATAAATCCTCACATGTCACATCCTCCAACTCCTCCACTTAATTTTTAATTCTAATCCTAATCTTAATTCTAATCCCATATTTATTTATTTAATTCCTCTCACATGTCGCATCGTCCAACTCCCCCACTTGCTTCTTAATTCTAATCCTAATCCGAATCCTCACCCAACCTACCCACTAACCATTTGCACATTAAGTGGGTTAACCCTCCCCATCACATCAAGCACATGGGCCTTGTTCCTTCAAGATACAATCTCCCTCTCAAGCCCTCTCCTTGTGCCACTTGGCACAATCTTGTGACTTAAGAGATACCAATCATCCTCAACCCTTGATCTCCATCAAGCAATCCTAACCCTTCATCCATTTTCATCCCAATCTATATGTGCATAACTTAATCATTTTATCAAAAGATCTCACTTATTTTTCATTGGAGTGTCATTATGGTCGAAATTTCTAATAAGCACACATCACAACTGTCATTACCGAGGCAATCTACACATCGAGCTCATCATCATACTTCAATTTCATTGAATTTGGAGAAGGTACGAGACCTTATCTTGATTGTTGCCTTGATTTTGTGTTTTGTTAGATTTTAACATCGCATTTTCTTTCGTTTAAAAGCATAAAATCACTCAGCACAATTAGATTCACTAAAATAACTTTATTACTCTCGTCGAGCGTCGACACACAAGAAGTAGATACGCACACGACTCTTACCACTAATCTAAATACTTTTAGTCAATATTGATGGGGAAGAAAAGTACTTTATTAATCATTGAACATTGACAGGCAAGGGAAAATTTTTAAAGCGAGCACGTCCGTCGTGACTAGTACTTCTAAATCTTGGCAGTCGTTATAGTGGGACGTGGCAGATTGATATGGATATACAATTATTTCTTGAGATTACCGAAGACCCATTTGAATTGGAAATGTCGTGGAACTTACAACCAAAGAAAACGGACAAGCGTGAAGAGCCGCGGAAACACACAATTTAAAAAGAGAATTGAATTTCTACAAAGCAGCACTGGAATGTATAGTTGATTTCAATTCTTTCTGCCATTCTTTTCCGTTGCAGCTCTTAAAATGGAAGAATTCAACCCTCAAACAACTAAAATTCTCTTCCAAAGCGATAAGAGATATCACGTGTTTCTGAGTTTCAGGGGAGAAGATGTGAGAAAAACTCTAGTTGACCATCTCTTTGAAGCTCTCTCCGTAGCAGGACTTCATGTCTTTTTAGACAGCCACAAATTGGAAAAGGGGGAAATTATTGGGTTGGGCTTAAAAGCAGCAATCAAGAGCAGCGCCATACGCATTCCCATATTTTCCAAAGGCTATGCAGATTCAGCGTGGTGTCTCAAAGAGGCCGCCGCCATGGTGAACACCCCGGGCTTGATCATTCCTCTGTTTTATGATGTGGAACCAACTCATGTAAGATATCCTGAAAAGGATACTAGTCCGTATAGGATGCCATTTTTGAAACATTATAGCCTTTCAGATCGATACCCACCAGAAGAGGTTGACGGGTGGAAGCTTGCCCTTCAACAGATATGTTCTTGCTCAGGCTGGTCCATGAGTATAACTGAAGGGTATGTAATCAACGTCACTTTCTCAAGTTTTTCTATATTTAATGGCTGGCTAATATGTGAGATCTATGCCAAGATTCAACTCAGTCATTTACGAATTTTTATTTTTTTTGGATTTGACTGTATAATTTTTTTATCAATAATCTCTCGTTAATATGAGAAACAAAATGAAGTGGATTGTGGAACAAGCTTCTAATACTTCATCAGGATTTTCCCCGCTACCATTGGAGTTCCCCATTTAATACTTCAAATCCAGGCGTTGCCCATCCCAAGCTTCGAGTGATATTACGGCTAGATCAAACCTCAGGCTCAGTGCCAGATAGAAATGTTGTCCGTGCTATCTAAAATCTCCCAGATGACATCTAAAATGTTGTAGCTTGGCATCTGGAGCACATCCTATTTTTGGTTTTGATGTGATTTTAGATCAAGATTGCTCTAGCTTATTGCCATTTGAATTAATCATCTTCTCCAATTGATCACATGCATGATTTTCCTACTGATCCTTATCTCGATTCGTTTCCCTATAGCAGTGCCAGATAGAAGTGCTGTCCGTGCTATCTAGAATCTCCAGATGACATCTAAAATGTTTTTGAGCTTCCAACTTGCTATCTTCCTTCTACAGACTGCATTGATACTGAACTATGAATCGCCCTCGATATCAACATTGGTGAGCGTTTTTGCTCGCAGAATTGTAATCCAGCAAGGAGGGCTTATAATTCCGTTCCATTGTTTGTTCCATCCTTCACAAAAATTGAAATAGACTAGACAAGAATTCTCATTTCTGATAATGCAGCTAGCGCCAGACTTACCAGGATTGCCACGAGTAGCGCCATCAAAGTTTAATTTAAGCACCATTGATTTTCTCTCTCCTAATTATTGAAGAGGCGATAATCCCGCCAACCCCATTAACAGGAATACTTGAGGTTGATCATTTCCTCATTAATCTATCATCCTAGTTTGTGAAAGGAGGAGGTGACTAGCGCGTTTTTCTCAGTTTGACCATCACTGCTTCTGTGCTTCATAGATTCTGACTTCTATTTTTTTGAACTACATCCTCTAGGCTTGATTCCTTTGCTTTAAAATTTTGACTATTGCGTTCTTTCCATATTCTTCCATATAACCATTGAGGGGCTAGCAATCCAAACACCGACCCAAAATGAATTGTGCATTCTCGGACAGCTTCAGAAACATTTTGCAATATCATTGGTTAGGGTACAATTCCGTTCCAAGCAGCCGCGGAGCCAATGCCAATAAGAGTTCACGAAGGGACAATTCAAAAGGAGGGGGTTTACCGTCTCCTTGACTTCTTCGCACAAAATACATCTTGACGGGCTAGAGGTACCAACAGAAGTCAGCTGGCCAATCGTTATTTTGGTCCAGCAAGATTTTTAGCTTATATCCCATTTTTATCGAATGTCTCTTAAATTTGTTTCCTGTCCAAATTAGTTTATTTCTTTTGAAAATATAAACGCTTTCCTGTTTGCCAGATCTGCTTTTAGATTTCTTTTTATCCAATTAGAGTGGGATGTTGTCCAATCCTTTCCACACGTATTCGCGTCCCTCCGCTTTTTCTACAGGTTCTAGGTAATCTATGACATTCTAGTTCCGGATGTTGGAGAGAAGCTCCATACATCCGATCAGAATTGGAAATTTGCCAATGGGGGGAAGTCGTTCCAAGAGTACTTTTAGAATAGAGCACCCGTCCACTGTATAGTGTAGACCACCTAAGAGAGATGATTTCTTATCAAACTTCGGCATTGTAACATAAAATGCCAAATGGGCGAACTCAGAGGGGGGTTTAGCGCTGTCAAAATTCTTGCCTGGTTGAGGAGTCCAAATATTTTCTTTGTAAAATTTGGCTCCATTTTGCCTCCGGGGCTTCAAACATTTTCCATATAAGCTTCACTCTGAGAGATACATTTTGCTTGATAACCTTCCTAATCCCCAGGCCACCGTCCTCGTCTTTGTAGGCTATATCCCATCCAACCAGGGTGATGTATTTCACCTCATTAGAGCCTTCCCATAAAAATTCTTCATAATTCCTTCTATATTATCGCTCAAGTGCTTTTGCCATGATGACAAAGAGGAAGGGAGAGATGAGATCGCCCTATTGAAGGTCCCTTACAGGCTTTAAGAAACCACATGGACTACTATTAACCAAAAGAAGAACGCGGGAAAGAGTTGCAACTATGAATCCAGCTCAACCACTCCGAACTGAAGCCAAATCTAGCAAGAACGCCCATCAAAAAATGCTAATTCACCCGATCATAAGCTTTAATAGCATCTAATTTAATTGCCATGCTAATCTGGTTTGTGGAGATGATTGAGTGGATGACTTAGTGAGCTATTATTATTCCATCAGTGATATTGCTGCCCAGGGTGAAGCCACTTCGATCTTCAGAAAAATGATTTTGAGCGGATTTGCGTTAAGTTCGGATATTGCTGTGTAGAAGGCGTTATGGCTGGAAAAGGTTTATGGAGCCGGCTTCTTAGGGACCAAAACAATAAAGGTGATATTTGTGTCCTCCAGAATTTTCCTCGATTTTCTTGAATCCTCAACTTCGTTCCAAAGATCTTAACCCACTATATGCCAGTATTTCTGATAAAAGCAGACTGAGAATCCATCAGGCTCAGGTGGCTTATCCGGGTGGATTTGAAAGATTGTAGAACTCACCTCTTCCATTGTGATGGGGACCATAAACATTTTGTTGTCCTCTGTAGAGATGATACTAGGAATGCGATCCAAGAAGAAAGCCTGGTTGTGCAAGTCTGAGGCCTCTTCTTTTGCCAAAAAATTACTGAAATGATTCACTACTTCCGTTTGGATATCTTCCAGCTAGGAAATGATGAATCTATCTTCCTAATTGAATCAATCTGATTCTAGGATCTATGGACCGTGGTAACATTGTGGAAAATTTTGGTGTTGAGATCATCCTCCTTTATCTAGAGCTCTCTCGATTTAGACTCCAATAGATTTCTTTAGGAAGTCTTCTAATTAAGAGTTTTATGCTCCACCTCAATCCTCTCCTTTTCTTTTGAAGATACTTTTAAAAGAATTATTATTCTACTCTTTTGAGCTATTTCTTCATTGCTATTAGTTTCTTCACTACAATGAACACGTTAGAGCCATTTTGAATATGAGCATTTGTCCACAATTGTGAAGAGAACCTGAAAGTGATCCAACCCCGACAATGGAAGGATCGAGGATTCAAGGAGAAGAGGAGATTGAAGCCAGATGGGGAAGTGATTGAATCTATCAAGCCTTTATGCTATATTTGTAAAACCCTTCCGACGATTAGTCCATGCAAATTCACCATTCTTCGGAGATATCCAACAAAGTTTTGGAAATCAATTTGAGGTTGGCTAGCCCTTGATAAACCCGCATGCTTTTCCCAAGAGGAAGGAATGGCATTGAAATCCCCCAGAATGAGAAAATCCTTAAAAAGAGGAGAAATGAAAGTTGAAATTTGACTCCATATTGTTGATTTATCCTCTATCTCGATAGGCCTGTAGACATGAGCGATTAGAAGAAAAGCTCCAAGTGAAGTTTTCACACCTTAGCCGTCATCCAATTTGGGAACTCCTGATTAACCTTGATCGAAGCTCTATTTGGAACCCGGATCATACCGATCCTGCCAAAGGCACTTTAGAATTTAAGCTCTTAAACCAAGAAGCGATCTTGGGAGAAATTGCCTCCCTTGGATCTCAGAAGATAGTTAACAATTGAAGCTTGGCCAACGGACAAATTCTTCACCTTTTTGCTTATTGGTTCTCCTTCCTAGCTTCTTCCCTGATTTCAGATTTGGCTTTGAAATTTTTGAGACGGTTTGGTTGAACATTCGAGACTCCGTCATCTTCAGCAAACTCAGATTCATACCAAACTCTTGAGTCATCTAAGTCTGTAACTTCTAGCGGTTCCTTTATTTCGAATGGAATAATCGCCAGGGCATTTTCGGCCTTGAGAGCAGAGCTTCCTGGTTTTGGCGGCGTGCTTGAGGTGTTTTCATTTGTCTAATAACGAGGGCATCAGATAAGCTGAACGCGAGCGGACTAAAATTGGCTTACCATTTTTCGTTTAAAGATATGCAGTGTCAATCCACCAGGGTTCATGATTAAGGACAGTAATACACTCTATTTTTTGGGCAAAGGTAGTGACAAAAACCTTTCGGAAACAGCTTGATATTCATACGCTCCTTCCAGTTCTCCTTAATCCATCCATAGATTTTGGCGCGAGCAGGCCAAACACCCACAAACTTGTCAGAACTTTTATGCCAGGCAAAGAATGAAAAACATGCACAACGGAAGTGTTTCAACAGAAGGAGACAGACATAAATGGAGACAGAAATATTTGCAACATTCTATTTCACTCAGAAAAAGGTTACAATAAAAAAAATTGTTTACATACGAAATTTTCAGAGCAAAAGCTCTGTACACATATACTACAGAAGCTGTGCGTTTTCTAGTGCACTGGCGCTTCTGCGCTACTGCTCCGTGTGAGATAGCTTCCGGCGCACGGGCGCAAGGCTTACTGACTTTCTTCTGCTACGGCAGATGCTCCTGAACTTCACTGTTCAGTTGCTCCTGAACATTCCTTCTGTTCTCTGTTCTGTCTCTTGCATAGAATAATATCATTTAATTCTTCTTTTGGCTTTTTAGCCAATACTCAGAAACTGCCGCTCAATATTTGAACTTACCTAACAAAATAAATTACTGCCAGAAAGTACTTACTGGACAGCAAGAAAGTCAAGACACGGCAGGGGGAAAGAGATCTGAAATTGATTCATCTGATAGTGCATTTAATGCACCTGCCGTTGGCTGCTCAAGATTAAAAAATCCAACAAAACTTGCCAGTGATACCTTCGTTTTAATTCAATGTCTTCATACTCATTTTTTATTCCGAGTTCTACACAATTCTCGCTGCTTTCTGAATTGGACTTTTTGAAGGAGCTAGCCATTCCTTTTTCTTTTTCGATTAATATCTTTCCATATATAATTAATATATATATTATAATATTAATAAGAAAGAAATATGAAATTATAGGGGGTCATGCTATCCAATTACTACAGTCTAAAAAAAAAAAAAAAGAAATATGAAAAATAGAGCAGGGATTAGGAAATTATTAACTGTCATGGACTCGTTTATAGAAGTAAATAATAAAAAGGAATAGAAGCCATTACAATATTAATGAATATAATAAGTCTAAAAAGTAATGTAGAAATTAAAAATGATACAAAATAAAATAAAAAATTGAATTAAAGTTAGTCCTAATTATTATTAATAATATTAAGAATAAAGTTAAATAAAAAAAAAATGGTTATTTAAAATATTTGAATATATTGTGAAAATTATGATTATTTTAATTATTAAATATAATTCAAAAATTCATAAAAATAAAGTTGTCATTAGAATATGATATGTATAAAAATTATAAAAGAATTATTATATTATTATAGGAGTTTAGAAAAGAGTTAAAAAAGGAATGAAATTAAAAAAAAAAAGACTTATTAAATAAGATATCAAAGGAAATGATGAGAAATATATTAAAACATAAATTTGTATTAATTTAGAAATAAATATTCTTATCTTTTATCTTAAATTTGATAGTCTTTTACATGTCAAAATATAATATTTAATATTAAACATATATTTTCAAAATAAACACAAAATTTATGTCTTCATATATGTAGTTAATAAATTAGTTTTTAAATAAAACAAAATAAATTTTAAGTAAAAAAAATCAATTTATATCTCTAGACATTTTTTAGATGGATATTCAAACAATTAAGAATTTAATAAAAAAATTAAAAATACTAAATAGAAAAAATAAAAATAAAAAGAGAAATCGAAAGAAAAGAAACTTAAGATGATATTAGAAAAAAAAGAATAATTAAAAAAAAAAATGAACATTGATGAATTTTGTAATGTTTGGATCATGGATGACATCTATACCTCCATTGTTCTAATTGTTTTTTATTTTATTTTAGATTGCTAAGATAATAAATACTTCTATTTTCAAGCTAGGCCAACATTTGAACTTAAAACCTCTTATTCAATGTTTGATAATTCTACTATTGAATTTGCAAACCCTCAACCTTTAGTATTATTGAGAATTTTATAAATTAATTAAGAGTCAATCCTAAAAAATAGATTGCTTTACTATGATTTGGATGTAGATTTATTCTTTAACATTAACTATTTATTCTAAAAAGCTCAAACAATGCTATGTTTCTAGCTTTTCTATCAAATAAAAACAGAAATGAAGAGTGAAAAATTGAAGATGATTTTAAGAAAAAATTAATTTAAGAAATTAAATTAAGATTCATTTATTAAGAGGGGCTGAAATTTTATACTGATAATTTAGGGTTTCATATTTATATGACAAAGTGAATGACATATTTTTCTTAAATTTTAAATTTTGGAGAAAAATATATACTATTTATTTGCACTCACTACTTCTTAGAATTTCATTTAGAATTTCTTAAAAAAAAGTCTAAACCTTTATTTATTTTGGAATAGAATTTTATTTTTTCTTAAAACATGAATCCATAAAAAATTTGTAATGGTTGGACAGTGACATCTATGTCTCCACTAAATTCTATTGTTTCAACTATTTTTTTAATATAGTTATTTAATTTTGAGATTTAATTTACTATATTTATTTATTTTTGAAATTTTTTCTTAGAATGTTAAGATATTAAATATTTCCATTTTTAATCATTAATTTTTCAAATCAGCATTTGAAAGGATAATTCTATTATTGAATTACCCAAACCCTTAATCTTTATAGTGAAATTTTATAAATTAATTAAGAGTGGATCTTGACTATTTTACTGATCCAAATAATTCTTGAATGTAGATTATCTCTTAGCATTAACTAGTTTTTCTTAGATGCTCTTTCATTATTTTTTTCCAGTTTTTCTTTCAATATTTTATTTCCTAACTTTTTCTTAAACCTTTGCACAAAAATAAAATTAGTATATAATGAATAGTATTTTTGTAATTCTATTGATCTACTCTAGAACAGAAATTTGTATTTCTTTTTTAATTGGTTGTAACTAAATTAGCAATGCGCAGCTTTGAAGCTCGGCTAGGAAAGAGGGTGGTGAATGACTTGATGAGGACATTGGACAGAGTGCCCTTAGAAGTTGCCAGGCACCCAGTGGGACTGGAAAGTGTGACCGAGGATCTCATTCAGAAATTGAATCTTAATTCAGTGGGAGGTGTGTTTAAAATTGGAATATGGGGTATTGGTGGAATTGGCAAGACCACAGCTGCCAGGGCTGTGTATAATCAAGTGTCTGGTGATTTTGATTCTGCCTCCTTTGTATTTAATGTCCGCGCCACTGCTGCAGATGCCACGGGCCTTATAAAATTGCAGAGAAAAATTCTTAAAGACGTAACCAAATATGGTGGAGAAGTGGACAGTGTTGATGAAGGAAAATCTTTGTTGAGAGATCGTTTGGGAGGAAAACGCCTGCTTCTCATTTTAGATGATGTGAATGATGTCATGCAATTAAATGCTTTGGCTGGGGATTGGCTGGCCCCTGGGAGCAGAGTTATTATTACTTCTAGAGACAAGCACATTCTAAATGTTGCTCGGGTTTCATCTGAATGCATCCTCGAGATGGTCGGATTGGAGATAAATGAAGGTCTCCAGTTATTTAGTTGGCACACTTTTCTGAGAGCATCTCCAAGTCCCGGTTACGAAGATCTGGCCAAAAGAATAGTGGAAGCTTGTAAGGGGCATCCTCTTTCACTGGAAGTGATCGGATCCTTCTTGTATGATAAGCAGAATGACACAGGTTGCTGGATAGAAGCTCTTCACAATATTACTCTCAACCCAGACATTCACAAAACGCTCTACATCAGTTATAGTGCTCTTACTGATGAGGAAAAAGAAATATTTCTAGACATTGCTTGCTTCTTCGTTAGAGAACACAAAGCATGTCCCATTATTTTCTGGAAATCTCTGTACAAGATGGTAGACACTGCTATATCTAATCTTTCTATGAAGTTACTGATAAAGATTGATGACAAAGGTGTATTTGACATGCATGACCATTTGCGAGATATGGGGCGAACCATTGCTGAAAAAGAAAAAGAGGGTAACCGCCTATGGGAGGGTGCCCATTTAAACAGCATATCCAACATCAATTTCTCTCGCCTTCGACTCAATGGAGGTACTCCACAGAGACTTGAAATGTTGTACAGACCTGGTCTTCGCTATCTTCACTTGCAAAAGCTGCACATTGAAAACACAATAGAAGAGATGATAGCGATGCTTCCTCCAGGTTTGATATGGTTAAGATTGGAATGCTGCTTCTTTGCAACTGCGATGAAGAGAACAAAAAAGAAGCCACATGGCGCCAGATTTGTTGGTAGCATTGGGCAATTGAAGATTATGCTACTAGAAAATGGGTGTTGCTTTGATGACCTTTCTACCTTCTCGCTACTTGGTAACTTGTCGGAGCTGCAGCACTTGGACTTCTCTGGTTGTCACATGTTAAATAATCTCCCTGATGCCATTGGCAACCTGTCACAGGTGGAGCACATGGACTTGTCTGTCTGTAAAAAGTTAAATAAGCTCCCTGATACTATTGGCAGCCTATCACAGCTGCAGCACTTGAACTTGTCTGATTGTCAAAAGTTAAATAATCTCCCCGATACCATTGGCAACCTGTTACAGCTACGCTTCTTGAACTTGAATTTTTGTTACATGTTAAGTAACCTCCCTCCTACGATTGGCAACCTGTCACAGCTACAGCACTTGCGCCTGAGAAAGTGTGAAAGCTTAAATAATCTTCCTGATAACATTGGCAACCTGTCACAGCTGCAGTACTTGGATGTGGGAGGATGTGCAAACCTAAATAATCTACCAGACAGCATTGGCAACCTGTCACAGCTGCAGTATTTGGATTTGTCTGGTTGTCGAAATTTAAATATAATCCCTAATACCATTGGCAACCAAGCACAATTACAACGCTTGAATTTGAATTTTTGCTACAATTTAAATAACCTTCCAGATTCCATTGGCAACCTGTCCCGGCTGCAGCAATTGGACTTGTTTGGTTGTCAAAAGTTAAATAATCTGCCTGATCACATTGGCAAACTGTCACAGCTGAGGCATTTGGGTTTGAGAGACTGTGCAAGCATAAATGAACTCCCTGATACCATTGGCAACCTTTTACAGCTGCAGCACTTGGACTTGAAAGGGTGTGTAAGTTTAAATAACCTCCCTGCTACCATTGGCAACCTGTCACAGCTGCAGCACTTGGACATGGGAAAGTGTACAAACTTAAATAACCTCCCTGATAGTATTGGCAACCTATCACAGCTGCAGCTCTTGGACTTGAGTTTTTGTTATGTCTTAAATAAGCTCCCTAATACCATTGGCAGCCTGTCACAGCTGCAGCACTTGGACTTGTCTGTTTGTCAAAAGTTAAATAACCTCCCTAATACTATTGGTAACTTGTCACAACTGCAGCACTTGGATTTGGGAAAGTGTATAAATTTAAATAACCTCCCTGATACCGTTGGCAACCTGTCACAGCTGCAGAACTTGGACTTGTCTGGTTGTAAGAAGTTAAATAACCTTCCCGTAAATGTTGGCAATCTGTCACACCTGCAATCTTTGAGGTTGTATGAATGTGAAAACTTAAATAACATCCCTGATACCATTGGCATTGGTCACTGCTGTATTCTTCGAGATTGAATATGCATAAACTTAACTCATCTCTCTGACACCACAGTCAACCTATCACAGCTGCAGTAATACATGGATTTGGAAGGGTACACCAGCTTGCAAAGCCTTTTAAAACTACTAGCAACTTTTCAGTTGAAAAAAATTTGGAAACTTTTGGGTTGCCAGAGCGTTTGTTTGTGGCACCATTGTAAACCACCCAAAACTTTGATTGGGACTGAAACCTTTTCATGGATCAGTTAGAGTAAAATTTAGGATCATTTATTTGTTGTTGGTGTACTCTACTACTGAGCTACCAGTCTACTTGGTGAGCAGTCCATGGTTCGACCGCGACGTGACTCATTTTCCAACAGGGACTACCTCATCAGGTGTAGCATTAAAGACTCTTATGGAGCTTCTAGTTTTGCCAGGACAGAAGTTGAGGCAATCTTGGTCCTTATATATGGTACGTAAATGTTAAATTTTCAGTGCATAAAATTGAATGCTGAAAGTGATGTAATGGAATGTAATTTACATTTCTGCAATTTTTATTATTTAGAATATCTTGGATTCTTACACATGTTAATCTCTATAGTAATATGATTCTTAACAAATATTTAGTACGGCCTTGAGCATTCTTAGACTTCGAATGTTTTTTTTGAATCACACTGATTATTATTTGGTACCTCAACTTTTAAATTGTAACCTTGTCCGGTAGAACTTAATAGGGAGTTGCTGCCTTTTGTTTTCAACAAACCAATCACCTTTCTTATTGTTCTTTTTCCAATATTAAAGTTACAACTCCCTTTTTATTTTACATTTTTTTCGTTTCTCTTTTATAAGAACTAACCGCTGTTATTTTGGTGTGCATATTTATAGACTTTGTGAGCAGTTCTATAATAGGACTTCATTACAAAATGGTTAACCTTCAAATGGTTTAAATGTCTGAGACTCAAGAGTGTCCATCTCAATGCCTCCCTCAGTGTAAAGGTGTCCTACGAGTGGTAAAAGCAAATTTATGTATGCCTGAGCATATCTGGTTGGGAAGGTCTTGTGCTTGATTGGAAGAAATATATGATTATTCAAATATTGATTAAGAGAGCCTCTTCTCAAGTAGAAATTAATCTAGGGAAGAAAATTGAATAAAACCAATTAATCTGAGAGTTTGAGTGTCTTCCATTTAATTTTTATTTGGGAAAGAAAATTGAAAAACATCAATTGATGTTTCATCTCAAATTAAATTAAAAAAATTAATGATTTAATTCTATCTTATGATTTTTATTTCAAAATACAATTTCTCACTGAAAGTTCAATTGAAGGTCACATTTACTTGTCCTCTCAAATTTAACTATAATGTTAAAATAATGAGAGTTAATATATGCACCTTGAATCTTTTTGAGATAATTGCAAATGATGCTAAATGACTTTGCAGAGGATGCCTTTTCACTGGGTTGCAGTTTTGGAGGATGGCAGATTAAAGTCAACCTCATACAATGATCAATGGTAAACTCTACTTTGCATAAACTTATATGCATAAAATTAAGAAAATAATATATAGGAAGGAATAAATGTTACCAGCTCTCTATGTTTTTAGCCGTCTTTGACAATGGATTATTGTAATCACTGTTTTTTATTAATATATATACCTTTTATTTTAAAATGAGAGGTTTATTGAAAGGTCACATTTACTTGTTCTCTCAAATTTATCCATAAAATTAAAATTATTAATATTAACATATATCTTTTCTATCTTTCTAAATTTGAAACAATTTGTAAATGATAATAAATGACTTTACAGAGGATGCCTTTTCACTGGAGTGCTAAAATTTTGGAGGATGAGAGATTGAAGTCCACCTTATACCACCACTATTACAATGATCAATGGTAAATTCTACTTTTGAATAAAGAAGAAAATGAAATATATTAGAAAGGGTAAATGTTATCAGCTCTGTATATTTTTAATTTCTGACTTCGACAATAGATTATAGTAATCACTGCTTTCTATTAATCTGTATTCAAATCCATGCAAACAAAAAAATATTTTAATTTTTCTAGTTTAGTAATTTCATTTTATTTTATGGTCGTTGCACTTAGAGTTTTCAATTTCTTATTTAATTGGGTGGGAGATAATTTTCCTGGGTACATTTATGATTTTTTTTTCGAAAAAGTAGAAAGATCAGGCCAGCCTTTCAGCTACTGCAGGAAGACTGCTCTGAGACGGGTGTCATGTATATCTACAACAACATATGCACTTGTCCATCTTCCAGACAACCAGGTAATTTTCTTGCTATATACAGGATAACACTGAAATATATTAGTAGAGCTGAAACAAATTATACTGTGTAATTTAAATCAACACAAAGGTGAAACCTTTCACTTAGTGAAGCTCAATCAGATTTGAATCTTAATCTGTAGGTCAGATTGTAATCTTCCTTTTTAAACAACCTACAGGAATTATCTTTTAGACAGCAGAAGTTTAAGGTGTAGACTACATGGTAAAATTATGTAAAATTATAATAGCTCAAGTTATACAAGTTACACAGTAAAACTATCTAAAACCATTTAATGGACAGAAGGCAGTCGATAAAACAACTAAACAAAGTTTGGAAACTTTATTTTAAAACTGGACACCTATTTAAAAACAAAGTACTAGAAGTAGAAAACATCTTGACCCAAAGCAGTTCCCCTATATCACAGGTTTTTTAACATTGCACCAATGAAACCAGCAGCTCCTGTGACACAGACTGTGCCTGTCTCTTCCTTGTATATCTGTCACAGCTGCAGAACTTGGACTTGTCTGGTTGTAACACCTGCAGCTTTTGAGGTTGTATGGATATGAAAACTTAAATAACATCCCCGATACAATTGATAGTGGTGACGGCTGCATTCTTTTTTCCCCGGAAAGGGAAACAAACCACCAGCAAACGTGAAAAATGAAAAGAAACCAGAGGTTTTGTTGAAACAAATCACTTGGGTCAAGTAAAAATTGCATCATCAGAAAAAATGGGAAATGGATTTGGGTAAATGCAAAACAATTTCGGCGTATCTTAAATTGTAGGCTTGCCCATTTGTAGACAAAAAGAAAATAGTCTCAAAAGGAAAAGAATGCTGTTCTCAATCATAGGTTTAAATCTTTGACAAGCGATAAAAAGACTAAGGGCAGAAAAAGTAAAGAACAATCAACCTCTTACCTGGTCTTTAGGTCTCTATGTGCAAGAGTTATTAAATGTCAAGCCAAGGTTAGAGGCTTTGGAAGTCAAAAAGCAGGAAAGAGACCGCAAAATCCACAAGATCTTAGTAGCCAATCAGTCTTTGGTGGAAGATAATAAAGTTTTAAAGGAACAGGTGGCAATGCTGCAAGAAGCTCTTTCGGCAAGGAAGCTTGACTGAAAAAACATGAAATTAGCTTGGAAAACCATGAAAAATTCAATAGTAACAAGTAACAGTGGGGCAAACTCTAAAACAACTCAGGGAGAGGTGTAAACAATTCAGCAAACAATCTATCAAAGAGTGAAATTAAAAAAAGGGCAGAGAAGGCTTATCAAAAGAAAGTAGAACATGGGCTCAAGTTAGTAACAGTCCTTTTAGCATGGAAGAAGAAGCAAATGCATGGGCTGAAAAGAATGCAAGCAAGAGAGTTCAAAGAAAGGCAAGTTAGAGAAACAAATGTAATTATTGAAGGGATAAGAGATTATGGGAAAAATGAAAGTACTTTCAATCTCTTAAGTGAATTCTTAAAAGACAAGTTGCATTGACAAGGGAAAATCTGCCAAGAAAAAAGAGTGGGAAAGATTTTTGAAGAGAGGGTTAGGCCTATAAAAGTGATCATGGCAAGAGTGCATGACAAACATCTTTTAAGGAAAAAAAAGCTCTTGAAGAGCTCACGCTTCTTCCTATACAAGGATTTAACCAATAGATAGCAAGAGGAGAGAAGGGAAGAAATGGCAAAATTAAGAGCAGCAAGAGATGAAGATTGTACAATAGAAAAACTTATATTGCCAAATTTTGAGCTCCACAGCAAGGTATGAAAGAAAACTGGTAACAAAGAAAAAATGTTTGATTCAATAGTAGGAAGGAAAGTAGCGAGGTCATTTTGGGCAAATAAGGGTGAAAACTCAGCTTTGAGTCTCGTGTGTCAAAATAAATAGCAATCAAGACCTACACAGGTTTACCTAAGTTTCGAGGGCCTAGTTTAGGACCTATTGTAGAAAATAGAGACAATTTGTCTCACGGAAATTTATGAAGGCTACAAGACTACTATGTTTAAAATTTACATGAAGTTGGTGGCTTGGAACAAGGCAGCGGGGAATGGAAGAGGGTATGGTGGTATAATGGTCTTAGTGAAAGAAAAAGAAGGGTGGATGATTCAGCTGTAAAGAGAAGACAAAAATAAACAAATATATTTGGTTCAAAATTTTAGAAAACGGAAATCACATAAGAATTACAGTGTGTTATTTTGCTCCACAAGTCTCAAAAACCTACAAAAATATGGGCTAGATAGCAAAGACCCATATGCATTACTAAAAAAGGATATTGCAACGTATTCTAAGCAAGTTCTCTTAGTGGGTAATTTCAATGCTAGGATTGTAAATGAACAAGCCAACATTCTTTGTTGTAAAGAGGATTGCAATCCTATTTGGCTTATAGAAGAGAGAAATCACCAATGGTTAAGATATTCACAAGACAACAGGGTTAGCAACCATTTTGGGGAGGAATTGCTTTCTTTGTGTGGTGCCTTTGACTTAATTATTTGCAATAGTTCGGATAGATGGAAGAAGTTTAGAAATTTTACATGCAATACCTACAATAAGGTAAGCGTTGTTGATTATGCAATTTGCTACAAAGCTTGATTAAAAGGATAGAGGAAGTTATGATTCGTGAGCATATTTGGGATTTAAAATCAGATAATAGCCCAATTTACTGAAGGTTATTTTGGCAAGAAAAGAGGCAGCATGGAAGAAAAACTCAATGTCTTTGGTAACCTCCTTCAAAGGGCGGAATTATTTTGACACAAGAAAATTGTATGATCTTCAAGGCAACGCTAGAGAGGTTAATTAAGAAGGAGAAAACTCATTTTCAAGGCTTCAATAGTTATGAGTTAACAAATATAATTCAAGGAGATCTTGGGAAGTGCAAAAGAGCAAAAACTAAGAAATCATAAACAAATTGCTTTTCGGTTAATGCTTGGTTTAATGAGGAATGCAAAATTGCAAGAAGTTTGAAAGCGCCCAACAAGCAAAAGATGAATATTAAGTTGTACAAGCAGAATTTAAGAAAGAAAAAAGCTGAATTCAAGAACACAAGGCAGGAAGAGCTAATCTACCTTGGAAATAATAACCCGAAGCATTTTTGGAAGGAGCTTCAACCAAGAAAGAAACAAATTGACTATAACATTTCAGCTAGTTAGTGATTTGAATATGCAAGACAACTTTATGAGTAGGAACCAGAGGTTGACCCCCCCCTTGGTCAACACCACAACAAAACTTTTCACCTTGCAAGAGGTTGAAAGCAAAGGACTTGGTTGAACTTCAAATGGAGTATCTAAATTTGGGGATAAGAACTCTCACGCCAACATTCTTGTAGAGCAATGGGGATGCAATTCAATACCAACAAGACCGAAATCATGATTTTCTCCAACAACAAAAAGAACTAGCATAAGTTCTACCTTGAAGGCAACAATCTTTAAGTAGTAATTGAGTACAAATACTTTGGGATTGACTTCAACAACAAGCTTAGTTGGGAGGGCTGCAAAAAGAACTTTGGTACGTTGGAAAGATTTATATGCTCTTCAAAATAGATGTAGAGAGGCAAGGCTATGGGATTGAAAAACTACTCAAATTTTTTTTGGACTTTTAATGTTTTTGGTGGTGCTCTATGGGTGTGTATTGTGGGCTAGCAGCACCTCAAACTCAAAGTGGAAACAAATTAAGAAAATTTGAACTACTTGTAATCAAGCACTTTTGAACTTTTAATGTTTTTGGTGGTGCTCTATGGGTGTGTATTGTGGGCTAGCAGCACCTCAAACTCAAAGTGGAAACAAATTAAGAAAGTTCAAAAGTGCTTGATTACAAGTAGTTCAAAATAAAAGGTTCAGTTCCTTATGAAATTATGATGAGTGAAATGAAGACAGCTTCTATTAAAGTAATTGTTATGGTGTGTCTCTTTAGATATTTAAAAAGAATTGAACAAATGGAAGTAAGTAGATGGCCTAAGTTTGTTTCATGACACCATGAGAAAAAGAAAGAAGACATGGATGAAGCAAAACAACAAATAGATAAGCAAATGGAATACATACTTGAATGCTTGCCCCACAAATAAAAAAAGATAAAGGCTTTTGTTTTGGATAAGTTCCAAAAGTGTATATGGGGTAACATGCTAAGGAGAAAGAAGAAATAATATCTTGAGGAGTTCAACCCACAAGTGATCATCAACAAAAAGTGTATATAGCGCTAGTATTCCATGGAGAGCCAAGATTCTTATTGCTTAATGTTGAAGAGTTAATATATGTAACTTGTATCTTTTTGAATTTGAGACAACTGCAAATGATGATAAATGACTTTGCAGAGGATGTCTTTTCACCGGGTTGCTTAAGTTTTGGAGTATGGAAGATTAAAGTTCACTCCATACCACCACCATTACAATGATCAATGGTAAACTCTATTTTTGCGTAAACTTACATGCATAAAATTAAGAAAAGAAAATATTAGAAGGGTAAATGTTACCAGCTCTGTATATTTTCAGTTTCTGCTTTTGACAATAGATTATACTAATCACTGTTTCCTATTAATCTGTAGTGAAATCCATGTAAATAAAAAATATTTCAAGTTTTCTAGTATAGTAATTTCATTTTATTGCATGGACATTGCAATTAAATTTTCAATCTTTTTTAATTGGGTGACGATAATTTTCATGGGTACATTTATGATTTTTTTTTTGGAAAAAGGCAAAAAGAAAAAAGATCATACCAGCATTTCAGTTACTGCAAGAAGACTATCTGAGACAGGTGTCATGTATGTCTACAACAACATACGCACTTGTGCATCTTCCAGACAATCAGGTAATCTCCAGTAACAGAAATTTTCTTGCTTGTCATTCACGGAGCACGGTTAAATTTTGTTTTTGTTAAGACTAGACTCCATTTGTCTTTCGACAGCAGCCATAGTCTTTATACGATCACCACTATCAGGCTATAAATCACCAAAGAACTGAGCAACCCTTCATTCAGCACCTGGCCATTTCCCGATCCAACCCAAGCCGCACATCAGCCTTATTCCATAGGCTTTCAGTTTATGAAAAAGGAACAATTAAAGCTGTGGTAGAATGTTTCCAAGAGAAGAAAAAACAGCATGCATCTACCAGGCCTAGAAGTTGGAAATCAGCAGAGGCTAAGCTATTTGCCAATGGAGGTAGGAAACTCTAATTCAAGTATATTTTTGAACTGAAGTGCTTTGTAGCATTTAACTGTATCTCTGCTTATCATGCAGAGTATTGATTGACTTAATTTATAAGTCTGAAAAATAGTTGAGGCAACTGTTAATCAAAATGATTGAATGGGAGACAAATTACCGCCCTTCTGAAAGTTCATGTCAGCACCCTCGGGAATGAGAGATGGACATTTTAAAGGTATTTCCTTTCTGCATTCTTAAATGCTAGTTTTTTTCCCGTTTATTCTTAAGAAATGAGTTATTTTTGCTCTATAGGCACAACAAAGCCTTTGGGTATTCTAAATAAGTATTCAATTAATTCTATTGAGTTTTATTGCCTGTATTGTAAAGGCATCCAGTTCCATAATATTTTGGTTTATCTTTCATTTTTTAATCAATCACAGCACAATTTTGACAGGATGAAGTAAGAAGGGATTCAGTGAGTACTTTGTCTGACTAATTTGTTCTTTCTTCACATGCAGACTGTATTTTGTAATGGTTATCTTTAACATCCATTTGCAAAAGAATTTGGACTTAAAGTCAACAACAAAGTTGCTTCAGCAGAAGCCTGGATACTACATACACCTTGGGTATTGATTCTGCTTGCACCTTCCGTTATCTTCTCTATTCATTTTTAAATAGTTTATTTTTATAAAATAACAGTGTTTAAAACTGAGTTTTTGGGACAGGCGACAGAGAACAGGGCACAGGGGACCTGGGGATGGGATTTCGGGGACCATGGGGGACGGTTAGTAGTAAGGGAAAAGAAGTTATATCCAATAACTATCCGATGTAGTAAGAGCAGATTATATGTCAATTGCTAGCAAATTGATGGCTATCTAGAGTTCTGATGAAAATTCCGAACAATGTTTAATGAACCTAAAATAGAAAAATGTGGATTAGATCATCTGGATTAACAATGTTTAATGAACCTAAAATAGAAAAATGTGGATTAGATCATCTGGATTCTGTTATACTCTTACAGATTGGCAAACCCTTGTGGAAAACATTCAGAATTCTTCTATCATGCTGTTTCGTAGTCATTCATCTGAATCAGATTGATTGGCAGACCCTGAAGCTGAAAATTTTGCTAAAACAATCTTCTCAAGTATCTTATAATAAAGCTGGAAATTTTGCTAAAAGTATCCAAGCTGCTTCTCAGCCTGACAGATCTAATTTTGGCGGCAATCCAAATATGAGCAAAAACGTTCTTACTTTTTATGATGTTTCCGATTTATAACTATACACACTAAAACCAATATTAACTGTGCCATTGAAGTAAAGTTTTCCTTCATATTTATAAACACATCTTGTTCCATGGACCTTGACACACTTACCACATATCCACCTGGACTTTGTAGTGTATCGTTGGCCCACTGTAGATTTTAGTTACCAGGTACTCAACCATCCCATTGACTGCAGCCCTGTCTCCAAGTTTTGGTAGATTGCACGGATGTCCGAGCAGACATCTTTAACAGAAAAATGCTAAGCTAAGTATAAAGAAACGGAAAAATGATAAGCAAAGTTTAATGAAACAGAAAAATGGGGAACATTCCAGGGGCATCACCCAAAATTAAAAATTTGTGATTGAGACAAGGTTGTCCAAAGCAAAAAAGGCACTCCAATTTTATTCTTTAAAAAAATTCTTGAATTTCAGTTACAACCTAATTTCTCTTTCTCAATTTTTTTATTTTTTTTCAAACTAAAACATAATGCATTAATATAGAGCTACAATCATTAATTTATTAAAATTAATGTATATATTGAATTAATAAAGATTAAAATATATATTTAAATAAAATTTATTTTTGCTATAATACTGATAATATTGATAGATTATATATAAATAATAATATTAATATCTATATAGCAATAATTATTGTAATAACAATAAAATTATGTTTTTATATAATTAATACACAGTATATATATTGTTGTTTGCTATTCATATTGATTAATAGTTCTCTATGTAAAATTTAATATTTATTAGTCATTAAAATCTAAATAGAAATATATTTAAAATTGATACATATTAATATTTAAATCTTAAAATAAATTTGTTGGCTAAAGTCTTTATTTGCTTATGTTCTTCCCATACTAGAGATTCATAACATTTAGTTGTAAGTTTTTGTTCAAATTTCATCCAATTTTAGTCATGAGCAAAACATGTGATTTTCAAAACCTTTGTGAACATGGCAAGATATTTTGGCAATGCCATTAGTCTTTGAAGCCTAATTATTCTTTAGAAAGATAAAGTATCAAAATCCAAAAAGTAATGGATCATATTATAAATATAGATCAGGACTCTTGGAAACAATTATTGATCGAAAGATATTAAGAATAATGATATTAATTGAGAGATCTATAATATTTTTCTATACATTTGGTAGATACATCTACAAATCTTTGTTGAATATCAAATAGCAAGATGAGTAATTCTTGAACAATAGTTGTTGACTAACCTACAAAAGGATTCTTGAAGCAATAGGATTAGCTCTTGTGTTGTTTATGTGTCTAGTTGTGAGTTTGCACCTCGTTTATAGCACTCACATGTGTTTATGTGTTGATTAGTGATTGGATCACAATGGTTGTTTGGAGTGCGATTTGTTATAGTGTTGGGAATCGAGTTTGCAGCGACATGCTATGGTGACAAGTGACATGCTCGCCTCTCACAATGCAAGTTCTAAATTATCTTCTTTGATCATAATCATGCTAGTGAGTTCTAACAAGGTTTTTATCAATGTGTCGATCCCCAACTTCAATTGTAAAGTAAAACTAGCATACATATATTAAATATTAATATATATATATATATATATACGCTGAGAGTTATCATTCTCTAATTTTCTTTTCTGATTGATTTATCTTTGTAATCAAATCTTTGATTTCTCTTTGTGATAAAAAATATTGATTTTTTTGTTTCATCAAATCTCTTTTATTTGATTTTTTTGTTTCGTCAAATCTACTGTAGTTGCACATGACTTCCACCTGCTTGTCATTTTAAATGCAGCTTCAAAAACTTTACATAGATTGTTGGATGCCACTGTAGATGCCTCTCGACGTAATGAAAGATGCTTGCAATGATGTTCAACATAAGTTAATTAAAGGTTTCAAAATCCATTTCAAGGCCCAACGAGTTTGTGGCAACTCGTTAGTAGTCAACAAGGTAGTTAGAACCACGATCAAAGCCACGTGTTTTGTCTCTAATGAGTGGTTTGGAAACCATCATCAAATGTCGATAAGGTTTTGAAAGTGTGAAACTTGGAAAAAATGTTGAGAAAATGTCTCAATCTTGCTTTATTTTTTAATTATTAATTGAAAATTTGTAATTATCTTTTAATTGTCACGAAAGTTTCTAAATGCAACTATAACAACTTGCAAAGTGTTTTTTAATTTTCAAATTAGAAAGAGCATGAAAAAGGGGAAGTTACATGTGAGCTTAGAAGATAAGGAAGATTTTTTAGTTTGCATGTGCACATTACTAAAAAATGGATAAAATCACAAGTTGGAAGAGGAAGTTTCTTTTCTTTTTGATTTATGCCTAAATGGTTTTAGAAACCATTCTTGATTTGTGTTTTCTCTCACGCCTATATATTTAGTGCTTGAGTTGAAGGGAAAACAAGTTAAGTTGTAAGTTGTTGAAGCAATGGAGTATTGCAGCGGGAGAAGTTGCATAGATGTAACTCATTTGAAGGATTAATACAAGTCTTAGATCTCTTTGGGTGTGGATTTTTTTCTTGAAAGGGTTTCTCCATGTAATTATTGAGTTACAGTTTGCATCTTTATTGTAATCTATTTGCAGTTTTGATTTATTACAATATGTTAATTTAGATGCATAAAATTATTTGCATATTTTCACTATAACATTTTATCATGTTTTTCAACATTTGGTATCAAAGCCAAGTTGACTTGATTAAAGAATGGGACGTCTCTTGGAGTGTTTGATTGGGGTTTTTGTTGCAGTGGGAGTGTGTTGTGTTTTCTTGTAGTTTCAAATTCAATGTGATAAGAGATCATGGCTAGCTCATCTTGATTGGACATTGAAAATTTTAATGGTATCAGGTATGAGATTTGGAAGTTAAAGATGGAGGGTCTCTTGGAAGAAAGAGATCAATGGATTGTTGTTAATAAAGAGAAGAAACCAGCTAGTATGTCAAATGAAGATTGGATTAAGTTAGATAAAAAGGCTCGTGACACTATTTTTTTTATGTTTACCTAATTTTGTTCTATTAAATTTGTCTAATGAGACCACTGCATATAAAAAATTGAATAGAATATGAGAGATATATCAAACTAAGAGTCTCATTAACAAGCTATTTCTGAAAAGAATGTTATATTCTCTTAAAATGAATAATGGAGACTTGATTGCAGAACATTTGAATTCATTTAATCTAATCTTAAGTCAATTATAGTCAATTGATGTAAAGATAGATGAGGAGGATAAATGTATTTAATTATTATGTTCACTACCTAAATCTTGGGATAATCTTATTGTTGCAATCAGAACAAACAAATAGAAAATTAAAGTTTTTAAGAATGAATAATGGTGGTGAATTTTGCTCTAGGGTCTTTGATGATTATTGTAAGCATGCAAGAATTGTTAGGCAGACAAAAAATCCATATACCCCACAACAAAATGGAGTGGTAGAGAGGATGAATAGAACTTTAATGGATAGAGCTAGAAGCATGTTGAGTAGTGTAAAGCTAGAACAACTCTTTTAGGCTAAAATAGTTCACACTGCTTGTTATTTGGTTAACAGGTCACCTAATTTTGCTCTTGTTGATAAAAATCCCTCTGAGTTATGGACAAGTAAACAACCATCAGTTTCTCATTTTAGATTTTTTGGCAATGAGACATATGTTCATGTTCCTAAAGAAAAATGTTCTACTTGCTTGATTTCAGAGCTAACAAATGTGTTTTTGTGGGTTATGGAGAGAACATTAACCTGGTTATAAGCTTTGGGATATTGTAGCAATGGAAATGTTATATTCTAAGGATGTAATTTTCATGGAGCCTAAGGAATTTAAAAATGATGAACAACCTCATGTAAGGCCTAAAAAAATGGTGCATTTTGATATTAAGGTTGAACCACAGAAAGATACACATGTAGAACAACCACAAGAAGATGCACATGTAGAACAACCACAAGAAGATGCACATGATGAACATGAAGTGAAGAAGGATTAGAAGAAAATTATGAAGAGGAACAACTAGAGCATCTTGTTACACCTCTAATAAAATCCACTAAACAACACAAACCTATTGATAGGTATGGACATAGTCCATCTGATTTTCATTGTGTTTTTTCTTTATCTTGTACTAGCAATGAACCTAGATCTATGAAAGAGGCCTTATCTTTAGATGAGCATGATTATTGGTTAGAGACAATGAAAGATGAAATAAAAGGCCTTGGAAAAATGTGACACGAGGGATCTAGTTGAGCTAGGTCTAAGGGGAGGAAAGCCATTGGATGAAAATGGGTATTTAAAAGAAATTTAAAGATGGTAAGTTGGAATAGTACAAGGCCTAGTTAGTGGCAAAAGGTTACTCCCAAGTTGAGGGAGTGGATTTTGATGAGATTTTTTCTCCTATGGCTAAACTAACTTCCATTAGATTCGTTTTGTCTATTATTGTTGCTTTTGATTTAGAACTAGAGCAAATGGATGTTAAAACGACTTTCTTACATGGGGATCTTGATGAGGAAATATTTATGAAATAACTTGATAATTTTATTGTGAATGGACAAGAACACTTGGTTTACATGTTAAAGAGATCTATGTACAGTTTGAAATGGTCACCAAGAATGTGGTATCAGAAATTTGATGCTTTTACATTGAACCATGACTTTATTGGAAGTGAAGAAGATCTTTGTGTTTATTTTAAATTAATTGATGATCGATTACTAATCATTGTCCTATATGTTGATGATATGTTATTTATAAATGATAATTGAATGATTCAGGAACTTAGGAGTCAGTTATCTAGTACTTTTGATATGAAAGATTTAGGGGCTACAAATTATATCTTGGGTAGGGAAATCAACAAGGATCGAGTTAACAAAAAAATATTGTTAAATCATAAGAAATAAGTTAACAATATTTTGTAGCGCTTTGACATGCATAATTGTAAACCAACCAGTATTCCTTTTCTAGTTGGCACTGGGCTATCTCTAGAACAATGTCCTTAAACAAATGATGAACTTGAAGATATGTATAAAGTTCCATATGTTAGTGTTGTAGGAAGCCTTATGTATGCTATGATTTGTACAAGACCTGATATTACCCAAGCAGTGGGAGTTCTTAGTAGATTTATGGAAAATCTTGGTAAAACACATTAGACTTATGTGAAAGGGATTTCAAATATTTATGTGGTCTGACTTCTAACCATTGTATTTGTTATCATGGATCTTATCATATGAGCAAGGTGATTGATTTACATGGCTTTGCTGATTTAGATTTTGTAGGTGATCTAGATTGCAGAAGGTCTACAAGTGGCTATGTCTTTACTTTGTTTGGAAAAGTAGTTAGTTGGATAAGAAAAAGACACCCTACACTTCCATTGTCCACTACAAAAGCAAAGTACATGGCTAGGACATATGCTTGTATCATGGAGGCAGTGTGGTTAGAGAGATCGTGTTTTGGTATTTGCTTTCAATGTAAACAAGTAAGAATTGGATGTGACAGTCAAAGTGTCATCTATTTGGCTAAAAACCCAATGTATCATGCTCACATGAAGCACATAGATGTTCAATATCACTTTGTTCGGGAAATGGTTGAGTGGTAAAGTCATGTTACAGAAAGTAGACACTTTAGAGAATGTTGCAAATTCTTTTACTAAACTAGTGAGCATAGAAAAATTTAGTTGGTGTAGAGAGGCCATGGGCCTCACTTCTTCTAAAGTTTGATTTATTCAGTTTCCCTTTTGCTTTTTGCAAGGTGTTAGACATGTGGGGGAATTTTGAGAAAATGTCTCAAACTTGCTTTGTTTTTTAATTATTAATTGCCAAATTGTAATTATATTTTAGTTGTCATGAAAGTTGGTAAATGCAACTATGACAACTTGCAAAGTGTTTTTGAATTGTCAAATTAGAAAGAGTAAAAAAGGGGAAGTTAAATGTGAGCTTGGAGAAGATAAGGAAGATTTTTTAGTTTGGGTAAAATTACAAGTTGAAAGAGGAAGTTTCTTTTCATTTTGATTTATGCCTAAATGGTTTTAGAAACTATTCTTGATTTGTGTTTTCTCTCATGCCTATATATGTAGTGCTTGAGTTGAAAGGAAAACAAGTTAAGTTACAGGTTGTTAAAGCAATAAAGTGCTGCAATGATTTAGAGGGAGAATTTGTATTGATGTAACTCATTTGAAGGATTAATACAAGTCTTATATCTCTTTGGGTGTGGAATTTTTTTCTCGAAAGAGTTTCTCCATGTAATTTTTGAGTTATGATTTGCATCTTTATTGTAATCTATTTTTAGCTATGATTTATTGCTATCTATTAATTTGGATGCATAAAATTATCTGTATATTTTCATTGTAAAGTTTTATCATTATTTTCAAAAAAAAAAAAATTCAAAAATGAGATTCGAAAAGAAACCAAGTATCATTGATATCGGGTTTTTAGCAAGCATCGACATTAAAGATGGCATTCACGTACGCACGAAGGTCAAAAATATTGAATGTCGACTAGTATAAAGAAAAAGTGAAATGCAGAGAAAACATTGTAATGGGCAATTGTCGAGAGCTAAGTACAAAGGCGAAATTACAAGGTGGATTCGGCAAGCAATGTAGAAAGGATCTCAAGTCCCATATAGTGTTGGGGAGCTTTTTAGAGGTAAACGTACATGGTTAAAATATTTCTCATAATTTATAGATGGAAATTTTTGGTTATTTAGACTAATTCCATGAAAAATTTCCACCACAAAATTAAGAATTAGTATTCCTTCGGATTTGTTTAGGTGTTTGCTAAAAAAATTGGTTTTCCTTGTTTGTAATCTAATTTGAACTAAAATGAGATAAAAATATTTGGGATATGAGGATTTGTCTGGTTTAGAGAGCACAATGCTTAAAATTTAGGATATGAAACAAGGGCATGTCAATCTTGACGAAATATGGAGAAGAATGAATGTTGATAATATGTTTCTAATTACACAAAAGTTGGTAGATAGTGGGTTATTGTAGGTAGCTAGATTTTTGGTGGTATAATACATAGACCTAGTTATGGAGCGCATTAATCACTATGAGCTTGAGACTTGAGAAGTGAAAGTTGTTGATAACAAAGCGATAGCTAGGTTAGATAAGGAATATTTCAACAAACTCCTAAGATTTCCCCAAAGAGAGGTGTTAGAGCACCTTGACACCATATTTTCTTATCAATATGTTGTTGAGAAGAAAGTTACATGTCACAATACAATTGCAAGGCATTGGTTGGCAGTTCCTAAAAGGGGAAAATCACAATTGTCGAAAAGGCTACATAGATCACATTTCGCAAACAAAATATCAAATTATATTATGTTTCTCCACAAACTAGTTGGTAATGAATGTGTTTATCATTTCGAGGAATGGATGTATCTTTTCATTATGGTCATCACTCATGGAGAGAAATTCATAGATTAGGGAACTATGATCAATGAAAAAATCACCACAAAATAATGCAATTTTAACTAAATAAGTCTTTTTACATGTCCAATTTATATTTTATGATATCATAGGTATGAGTGCATGGTCAAGGTAAGTTACGATTGGTAATTCTAATGAGGTCGCTCAAATATATGATCATTACCCACATTTACAATTGGAGAAGAGTTATAGATGTTGCAAGAGGGTGAATGATGTGTTCACAATATATGTGGTTTAGGAGCTAGAAGGTGATATAAACATGAGAATGTCTACAAAATCTAGCCAATTAATCAATAGATACATGAGCTATTTCATTCAATTTCAAAGATTCAAATATGCCTGAATTGTAGTATTTGATGGATTCTCATGGAAATTACCTAGGTATGTAAGCAATTTTTTTTATTGAGGTTTGTAAACAAATAAGTGAGTTGTGTAAATGGTGCAGAGCAAGGAAGAAGGCAAGGGTTCCTTTACCCATTGGTCTAGCTCACTATTAATGAAATTCATTATCTAATGCACTAAATATTGAAATAGACATAGTGAAATATACCATGAAATTCTTTGAGAGGACATTTCCTTTTGATAAAAAATATATTAGAAACAATCTACAATTGGGACCTAGTTTATATCAACTCCTGGCATTAGAAGATTATTGGGTTAATTGTAATAACAAGTTTGAGGTTAGAAAAAGGGATTAAATGAAACTTTTCAATTAAATAGGATATCCAAAATGTATAGGATGACAATTTTGAGTCTAGGTCCCATGTATTTTGTTCAAATTATATCTAGACATAGTCGATCTTGTTGATTAGTTGGGATGTTAAAGAGGTGAGAACCATATAAGAAAGAGTAATAGTGGTTTTGAGAAGGATAGAAGAGTGGGTGTTGAAAAAGGTTGTTGACAAGTTAGATGCAAAGCCTCTTTAATTGAAAGAGTATACAACCAAGAGAATAAGAGAAAGAAAATCCTTTTCCCTTGCATGTTTTTTCATCGATGAGTTGCCAATCTATAGGAGGAAATGGAGGAGGTGATGTTAAAGATCCTTCAAGGAGGAGTAATCATGGTAGAACATGCAAAGATGGCTCAAAGGGAAAGGAGAAGGAAGATAAGGAGAAACAAAAATTAGTAGCCATCCAAGAAGAGGTAGGGGAAGAGGGTACTATTCATATTCCATCCTCCCCTTCTCAAGGAACTAGATCTTCATTATCTTCATCTCATTCATCACTTGCTTCATAAGCTTTACATTCACTTCATAACCCCCCATCTTCACATGATTTATTCCCTCAATAAATCAAAAGCTTCATTCTCTACACCTCATCTAATAAGTTCAATATGATTTTCCCTAATATTGTTGGAGCTTCTTGTACTCCATCTAACACATCTTACTCTTGGCTAAAAAATATATTCTCAAAGAAGAGGAAAGTAGTTGAGCTAAAAGTTCCCCAATTTGATGTTGTTGATCTACTTCAAAAGTCACCTCAAACCAAAAGTCTCAAGACAACTTCCAAGTTGATGAAAGACTCAACATTAAGGTTTATAGTTTTGGAGGTTGTGTATCCATCTATGGAGAAAGGTGTGGATGAGGTGACCAAGAAGGATTTCAATATCATACTGATTAATTTAGGTCCTCCTTGGGATTGAGATATTCATAACTTCCAAGTGTTGATTTCCAAACTTGTCAACATGAAAAAGAAAGACAAGAAATATACATATGAGCTTAAAAATCAGCTAAGAACCTTGACTGCTTATCTTAAGTCGATAGTGGATAGTTCAACTTGACCATTGGAGAAAATTGATTCATGTTTCAACCCTAGTTCAAGAAGTGTGAAGGAAGTAATTGAGAATATATGTAGACCACAATGCTATGGTAGAGTAATAAAATATTGGTTGAATGAAATTATATCGGAAGGGTTGCAATTCACTTAAACAATGAGAAAATTATATAGTGAAATCCATAGCAAGAGGAAGGAAATTGATGATAAAATAAATTCCTAAAAGTAGGAAGAATTTTTTTCGTTAAGAGTGGATATGAATATTAAAGAGATGATTGAAATGGAGAATGATAAGCTTGTTGTGAAATAAATATTTCACAATGGCAACAAAAACAAGTGTGTCCTATGGATAAAAAGTATTGAATGAAAAATATAGGTCATCACATAGAGTATCCAGGAATAGAGCATGTTATAAAATGAATGTGGGAAATTGAAGGTGGATATTGAGATTGACTTCCTACTTGTTAACTCAGATGTATGCTATAATGATGGATCTAAAATCATTGTTGAACAATGTATCATAGATAATTTTAAGACAATGATTGAGAAATAATTCAATAAGGAAATGTTCACTATAGAAGCAATAAAAAGATTAAGTAACATCAATTCTATCTTGATGATTTGTACTAGCCATGCCCCAACATTCAAGTATAGAATGCATTGAAGTGTGTGAATGCAAGTGTAATAAATATCTTATAAATGATGAATATTTGAGAATGTATGTAAATAAAAGGAAATAAAAAATATTTAGAAATCATAATATAAACCATACTTAACACAATAATGTGATACTTGTAAATATATAATTACATTTAAAAAGTCCCTAATAGTGTATCCAAAAATAAATGGGAATTAACATGGGTATACAAATTTCACCAAATGTACAATAATATATTGTATGTTGCCCCTAACCAACCTTTTTCTTACCTTCACTCACCCAATTCTTCATCCCTTACCTTAACACTAAAAGAAAATTTGAAGCTATAATAACCATTTTTACATAACCACCATGAGAGAAAAATATGAAAAATAAGTATTCAAAATCCACAATGCAAAAGAACAACAAACATACCATAAGATATAACACTAGATATACCCTAAAAAACCCTCTAAAGGGAAAAATATAGCCTCCAAAAGTATCCACACCAATCAATGTATTATTGCAACCAATCAAATTATAATGCACTTGTAAAGTCTTTGCAAGGCTTCTAAAGCATCAAGCATTCTAGCCGTATATTTACATGTGAACAAGCAAATGAGAACCATGTAGCCACACATCCTAATCCATTCCTCCACATATGCAAACTATATGAGATTTTCCATCCAACCTTAGTCTACAACCCAGAGGTTACACAAGCCAACCTTAATAACTACTCATGTGCTTGATTTTGTAAAAACAAGCTTGCACAAAACCACTTAGTGGCATTACATAAACCATGTGCCTCTAAACTATGAGCTTACAAATTTTGAAATTATGGATGCACAATGTCCCTATCAAGCTACAACCTTCAAGAGGACCTTTTCCAAGAAGAAATTCACCCACACAAAAAGTGTTGCAACTTCGGCATGCAAATTGAGATTATCTGATTTATCTTGAATATGATTACAAATGTACAAGACCCTTCCTTATATAGACAAGGTTGAGATACAAGATGCATTATGATGTCGCCATGTGTCTTGATCTAACAACATGTGACAACATGTAAACCCTAACTAACTACCTAGGGAATGATGAACTGATTGAGATAAGTTCTAGATGATATTCTAGAAGGAATCTTATCTCCTAAATGCATGGAAAGGGGAATGACCCCATTATTAATGATTTTCCTAATAATGCAACCTAGGACTTAATTAATTAATTAAAAATCCCAAGTTAAACTTATGCTAGTGTAATTAAATAATTAATTACACCAACACCCCCTATTAGTGTAGCTTAGGGAGGAAATGAAAATGCAATGATTATGCAATGATGGAATGATGGGTCCCAGCTACATGATGGCCATTATAGGTACCCATTTACAAATGATATGAAATGCAATTAATCTCCCACAAACAGAGAAAAAGGGAAAACACACTAGGAAGAAAACCCCTCTCCAAAAAGGAGAAGAAATGCAGAAAAGTGAGGAAGGATGGAGAACTCCATGATACCCCCCAAGTACACCATCTTTCACATGGACACAACACAATCAATAGCCCCCCATAGGAGGGAAAGAGAGAGACTATGTAGCCCCCCCATAATGTGTGATCACCTAAAAAAATGCTAAGCTCTTGTAGACAAAACATAATCCAATGTCAACAAACAACTTTTCTCCCTTTTGGAAGAAACAAAACCAAGTAGAAATGCAGGGATGCTTCCCATTCCGGATAGGAATTGAAGGAAGGAAGAATGAATATGGATGATGATGTCTCTAAAAACTACTCATGTGTCTCCTTTTCCACTGAAGATGAAGATGCCACAATCAAGTTGGGTACATGCCCAATCAATGAAGAAGGTGACAAATCAGGACTATGTGGAAACTGATGCTGAACAAGATCCAAAGACTGCAATACAATGATCCTTCCATTGAAGGAATAGATGGAGACTAGATTTCCCCCTAGAATGAAGTTTCCTCAAAACCATTAAGAGAAGACTGAAGCCAATCCAATGGTAGATGTTGAAGAACTTTGACTCCATAATGAAATGGGAAGAAAGAAGGCTCATGTATGAAATATTTGAAGAGGAATCAAGTGCCTCCAATGTAGTCTCACCAAGATCAATCAAGGTCAAAACCAAGGAATGTGGAGACTCAAGAAAACCCTCCAAAGTAGAATCTGCACAGAGGAAAGATATACCCTCAAGAATTTCCTCCAAACCTATAGAAGTAGCCAAGTCAGTAATACCTGAAACAAAGCCATCCTATGATGTCAAGTCTGGAAAATTGAATGTGTCTTGATGAATGGAAATTATGGAAGCCTCAATCAATGAATCTGGACAAGGAATCACTGAATGTGCAGGTATATCAATAGTCTCTAATGGAGAAGAAAGAGCATCTAAAGAAACCTTGCCAACCTCTTTGGAAGATTCAAGGCATTCCAAACAATCAATCTCCTGCACAACAATATCACCATGGGGTATCTGAACTGTAGAATGAAGAGGAAAATGACATTATGAAACATGATCATCAGGGAATGGTGGAGTATTAGGATCTCCATATAGCTCCCAAATCTTAGTCCAAAGAATGTGAGAATAGTTACAATGATCAATAGCTTTCAAAACATCATCAACAACATGCATTGCAATAACCCTTAGAACATCATACCTTCGACAATTCCAATCAAATTTTTGGATACAATTATCAGGAGGAGGAACCAAACCATACAAATGTGGCAAAAAATGAAGTGATTGGAGATGGTTGATGATGAAATCTCTCCATTGTATATAGTTTCCCTTTCCCAACATGATCAGTGAAGGATGACTTGAAAACCCCATAGCAAATAGAAACTTCCAAATATGATGTGCAACTGAAATGATGTCCCTCAATGCAAAAACCTTTCTCCAATCTTCAGGATACCCAAGTAATAATAAAAATGATCAAAAATGAAAAAACACCAACGAAAATCACCTGGATTTGAAACTTAATGAAAGGAAAGGATTGATAAAAAAAGCTCTGTAATACCTTCCTGATGCCGCTGGAATCACTGAATTTCAATAAACGGTTGAGAAGATATGAGCCTTTAAGTCCAAATTAGGGTTTTGACAAGCAGATGAATGTAGATTTTAATAACAAAAAAATATTGGAAAATAGAGGACCCCACTAGAAAGTAAATTGAAATATCTTTCCAACGGTATCTTGTTTGTCGATTTTTGATGTTGCGGCGAGAAGATATGGCCCTTGGAAGATTTCTGCCCTATTAGGGTCTGGCAAGCTAATTAGGTGCAAAAAATAATCACCAGGGCTAAGAAAATTTTGGCCCTTGGTCTGTGATGTGACTGCAAGAAAAAAAGATGGAAAAAAAAAATTGACCCCCAAGGAGCGGCATCGAAGCAACAGATTGGAGGCAGATTGGTGATGCAGCCGAAATGTAGGCTGGCATCACTCAAAACATAGTGGAGCCCTTAGTTCTGTAAACGACCAACAATGGGGGCTTGGAACGACGGTCAAGACTGGTCAACAACGAAGGGTGGCCGGGAGATGATCAACAACAGAGAGAACAACACTGGTGTTGGAGAACTGGTTGTGAGCTCAGTACAATGGATAGAGTCGATGACAGGGCGTGGGCCTAATGGTTAAGGATCAAACAGTTCCAAAACCTGACAATAGGTGTACCTCTTGCAAAACCTTAGCCGACGGATTTTTTGCAAACATTGAATTAAATAGCCAACACACAAATTTTTGAATAATTTCAAAGAATTGGCAATTCAAAAATATTTAAATGTTGATTATATAAAAATAAATATATGCAGAAAAATCCACCCAAATAAAATGCCAATAGATTTAAAAATCAAACCCTATGCTGATGGAGGATATTATAAACCTTTAGAATGCCAACCAAGAATTAAAATAGCAATCGCCCAAAAATTTAATTTTTTGCCAAAACTATATGAAAAGATCCCCGATTTTTTTAAAAAAATGCTTGTTGATATAAAAAAAATTGCCATAGGGTACAGTAGCAAGGAATTGATTTCTTTTACTGTAGATCATACTTGACAAATGGTACATTTAGAAAACCCTAGAAAATACAAGTCTAATGGCTTGCAGTAAAATATCCTTGAATTTTACAAATAGGCAGGTGATCTTTAGGTTTTGAGGCCTTCTGAGTGCAACAGTGAGGTTGAAGAGAGCCTAATCTGCACCAGAAATCAGCTTGTTCCCTGAGCAGAGCCAACTAGCTTGCAAAGAAAAACCTTCAAGCCCACAACGAATCTCTCTAGCTCAAATTCCTTGATCTTTAGATGAACCTTCAGTGGAAAAGTTCTAATACCATGTTGAAATTATGGATGCACAATGTCCCTATGAAGTTGCAGCCTTCAAGAGGACCTTTGCCAAGAAGAAATTCACTCACACAAAAAGTGTTGCAATGTAGGCATGCAAATTGAGATTATTTGATTGATCTAGAATATGATTACAAATGTACAAGACCCTTCATTATATAGGAAATTTTGAGATAAAAGATGCATTATGATGTTGCCATGTGTCTTGATCTAACAACATGTGACAACATGTAAACCCTAACTAATTGCCTAGGTAATGATGAACTAATTGAGATAAGTTCTAGATGATATTCTAGAAGGAATCTTATCTCCTAAATACATGGAAAGGGGAATGACCCCATTATTAATAATTTTCCTAATAATGCAACCTAGGACTTAATTAATTAATTAAAAATCCTAAGTTAAACTTATGCTAGTGTAATTAAATAATTGATTACACCAACAATAAAATCATGCCCCCTCATTCAATTTTTGGTACTAAGGTTTTCCAATATTAAATATTTTCTCAATGTGACATTCACTTAAATGTTTATCTGACTATCACATACAACATACAATTGGCCCCAAGTATGTCTAACACATGTTTTATCCACATCTATTAGATGCACCACAAGTAAATATTTATTTTTACATTAAAAATATTATTACTCAGAGTGTATAGTACACCTTTTCCAACATTCTCCCACAGGTATATGTTTCATAAGGAGTCAAAATTAAACTTAATAAACAAGGGAACAATACCTATAGCCAACATGTACCATCAAAATATCCAAGTGCTCCATCAAGGTACCTACAAAAATAATCAAAGTAACCACCATCTCAAACAAAAACCTTCTCATCCTCAATCATTCTAATGCAAAAAATTTAAGATCATATCTAAAGGAGATGTCACACCAACTATTACATAAAAGCATGAATCTTACCTCAACTTAATATCCAAACATAAACATCAAATCAAATGATAACACATAGGTCCAAGTAGTTGCTAATAACTCATCAACATAGTTGGAATTGAAACCATAACTAGTTGCTAACACATCCAACTAGCTATACCTCCAAGCCAAGGTATATGCATCATAATAGGTATACCCTATGCCATCAACATATCTAACCCAAGCCATGATCACAAGTCCCTATATATACACTATCCTACACCAAGAAGTCCTCTGAGGTAATAACACATAGATATACAAACATGAAGACCTTCAACATCACACTATAATGAGAACATCCAAAAAAAGGCACATACATCTTGTAACTCTCACTATGTGGGTAAATATCAAATCTAAAATTAATCAATGCATCTAAAATTCCACCAATACCACTAATATAGAAATTATAATAAATATCATGTTAATATTATTTAATACTAAGGAACATCTACAATGATATACAAAATAGGACATTAAACCATTACAACATAAATATCTCACCACTAGTCTCCATATCTCTCCCAAGTTCTCAACATCATAAGAGAAAGAGATTAAAGAGCCTCCATACTATTACTGAAACAATAATCAAGTTAAATTATAATAAATGAACACAAACATAGTGATCATAATACTCCATGAAAACCTCAACTCTAATGACATGTGAACAAAAAGCTCTAGAAAGAAACATAAGACCATATAGAGAAAAATAAAAATCAAAACCATGTATCATGTCCTACAAATACCTCTAATTTCTCTAGCTATGATAAGTACGATCCCCTTCACAAAATGGTGTAGGGGCACCTAGCTCCATTATGTAATTAGGGGTCAAATGTTGGGATTTTGGTGTTTTGAGTCATAGTTGATATAATAAGGTCCATTTAGACCATTTATGATGTTTTTAGGTTCATGGGGTCAGTTTGAGTAAAAGTTGTCAAGTTTTGTGTAAATGTTGTAAATGTTGCATCAACAACTTTACAATTTTGGTTGTTTTGAGAAGTTGAATAGTCACAAGTTCAAAAGATAGTTGTGAACCATTGTGTTTTAGTTGTTTATGTTTAAATATGCTTTAATACTTTGAAGGAAGGTTTGGTTGGAAGATTTGGTGTTCAAAGCAATAATAGAAACTTCATTTTCTGCAATTTTTAGTGTAAATTTGCTGCTACAACATTCTGTACGATTCTGTACTGAGTGATTATGGTCTAAAATGCATTTAATTTGGTGGAGACATGAACTAAATTCATTTTGGATTTGATTTGGATTAATTTCATAAAGTTTGAAGGATTCTAGAGGCATTTTACTGAAAATGGGTTGGAAACCTTGATTTTGAGGGTTTGAGAGTAAGAATATGGAATAAATGACCATTCCACTGATGGAAACCTCTAAAAATCAGTGGAATGGTGTTATATAGATTGATTTTCATGTTTTTTGAGTTGGAAGGAGCATGGATGAGGTTTTGGGAAAATATGATGATGCCCTAGGTGGAATTTCTCGTGTTTTCATGCAATTGAGAGGTATAGGTCCTAGGGTTTGTTTAAAAGCTTTTGGGAATTACTTGTAGTGGTGGAAAACATTTTTTCATGTCATATTTGGTATGTTTGAAGTGTTGGTTTGCATAGTGGAGGTTTGGAGGTTGTAGAATCTATACTAGCCTTGCTAAAGTAGCTTAATTGGGCCTTAGTCCTAATGTAGCAATAGAGATTAGAGGGTTGAGTTCCAAAGAAACCACCCCTAAAAATTTTATATGTTTGGAAACTTGGAAAAGGGTATCTAGAATAGTGATTTTTTTTGGGTTTAAGGCTTTTTTTGAAAATTAAGTGGGAAAAGCACTGTTTGCTATGCTATTAGAGAAATAGTGGATTTGTCAAGGAAGTGTGAACAAATTTTGGATTTTGAGGTTCTAAAGACATTTTTAGGTCCTAACATGTCATTTCTAGTCTATCAAGGGTGCTCCATAGGTTGGATAGAGGTCTAGGTGTAAAATTCCACATTTGGTATTTGGAAGTCTTGTTAGGTGCATACCTTGTATGTAAACCTTGAACTTGAGAAGAAACCATTTTGTTTATTGTGTTAAGACTTTGAGGAAGCATTGATTGAGTGTGTGAGACCTTTTATCACATTTTTTTTCATCACAAAAACATAAACATGAAAGCTTCATCAACATCCAACTATTAAACTCAAAGGTCAAACATATCATATGTATCAATAGACTAACCAAGATGCGAGCCTCTCAAATTGAAGTAAGAAACCAAAATATTCATTCCAAAAACCAAGGGAATAATCCCAAATCTATCATCTACACTCCTTAAATAATCCCTCCACTATCCTCTACACTCTTTAAATAATCCCTCTAGAAATATCTATAGCTCAAGAATCATTCCCATGATATGATTAAGCACAAATCAAAATTTATATAAAAACAAGGTGGGCTATACCTATCATATGATTCAACTCTAAGAGAAATACGAGTGGGAATGATGCTTATCCTCCATTTGAGATACACCAAGCCACAATGACTCTCTCCAAGAATAATATCCTTAATATGTCCATGTTAAACTCACATCTAACCTAGATGTAGGTCCCTTAGTATTTCTACTAAAACCTCATCAAAGAGTAACCATCGCAACACACAGTTTGTGAGAACATGATATCTCTAACATCACATAAATATATTATAGACATATACGATTGATCATATAATGTTAATTTAACTCTAACACAACACATGATAATTATAAGGTCACAAACAAAATGGACACATCAATCATCTATTAAATTATCACAAATCATTGTCAAAGCTCCAAATGCATAATTGAGATCTTAACATGATGTTTTGATTTAAATCTCCTCAAAATAAGATCATATGTTTAAAATGAATGTATTTGGTCCTAATAGTACATGTATCATGCCAAAACTTTAATGAATATTGAAGATTCCATCATGGCACAATAACGTCCATCCTATAAATAAGGATCATTTTATAAACTAACAAATAATAATCAACACCTCAACCAAAGACTCCAGGAGTCCTCCATGGTCACAAGATGTCAACGTCTACAAATCACATGAAGATAATCATCTCATATAAGTGGAACTCAATATTTAAAAGAAACATTACAAGAAACAAGATCCAAGAGCTTATCCATAACACTAACAACCACTACAAAAAATATCTATCACCAACTAATGAATTCAAATCACAATAAAAGCTCCCACTAAACCATGATACTAAACTACACATGGAATCATGATAACCATATCCTAAATGAAGATAATTTATTTCCCACACACACACAACTACAACACCAACAACTAAAGAGGATAAAATAAAACTAAGATCTCTAAACTAAGAAAATAAATGACCACTTGTCATCAAGAATTAATCCAAAACCACCAATTGTGTATCTACATAAAAAAACATGTTGTGGAAAAACCCCAAGAATATAAGGAACCTCCATGACACTATGATCACCACCCAATGTACCTATATAAGAAACCATGTCATGTCAAAACTTCAAACATACAAAGAACCTACATGACACTATGATCACCACCTAATATACCTACATAAATAACCATGTCATTCCAAAGCTCCAAGTGTATAAGGTACCTCCATGACATTATTATTACCACAAATATTATATCCATAAAAACAGTCATTACATGTTAAAGCTCCAATAATACAATTAACCTCCATGACACCATGATCACCATGTAATAAACCTACATCAAAATTCCATTGAGTCTCACATTTATATACCATATATTCAATAACTACCTCAATTAACACTATTTCTTTGCCTCATAATGACAATCATACCAATAAACTAAGTGACTAAACAAGGCCAACCAAATAGAATATACATAAATGTTAAAATACCTATGGTATATATGGATCTCATTTGAGTTATTTATGCAATTTGTAAGTATAGAAACATACAACACTAGGACATGTGCACAAATATGGGGTACCAAAAAGTGTCCACTGCACTTTTTAGCCCCTACAAACAACACAAGTGTGCTATAGCTATTAATGATCAAAACAAAAAACAACATCAAAACTTCATTTTCACTCTTGCGCTCAACCAAGCTACAATTTGTGACTAGTTTAAAGCACATTTGTATTTTGGAGAGGTATTTCATCATCATTTCTCAACCAAATCACCGTCAAAATACCACCACGACATCACTAAGGTCAAAGGGGTAAGTTTTTAGTTTTCTAGTGTAAAAAAATGATTAGATAGATAGATTGAATTAGTTTTTTGAGTGGATATTATTTTAATTTTTAGGAGTTGATAATGTACCACCTATTGATGAAAACCATAATTCACCTCCTCATCAAAACCCTACTAAAAAATAACCACAAAATCCCCTCCAACAATGCCTCGCCATCCTTCAGTGACTCAAAAAAACATAATATGTCAAATAGAAAACAATAAGAGAGAGCTTGAGGAAATAATTGAAAATTTGAGAGATCTAGGAGCAACCAACTCCCATAGGTCTACCCTCATGATCTTATTAGAATCCATCATCTCTCACATTGTATCCATGAGTGGCCAAATAACACTTGGTCAAATAAGAGGGATGAACAAAGATAATTTTATGCAAATAAATTATCTTATGAACAAATTAACAAGAAAAATTAAAAATAACACTTGTCAAATAAGAGGGATGAACAAAGATAATTTTATGCAAATAAATTATCTTATGACCAAATTAATGAAAAAAATTAAATTCTAACTTATGTGCATTATTCACTGACTCACAAACCAATGCATCCTTACATGGCACTTGCAAGAGGCTCCCTATCCATTAGTGGTCCACCACCAAGGAATAAGGAATAATTTATGGGACAGGGGGTGGATGGTTTTGACTATCCTTTATTTAATGAGAAAAATTAAAATATAACTTATGTGCATTATTCACTGACTCACAAACCAATGCATCCTTACATGGCGCTTGCAAGAGGCTCCCTATCCATTAGTGGTCCACCACCAAGGAATAAGGAATAATTTATGAGATAGTTGGTGGATGGTTTTGACCATCCTTCATGCAATAACAATGATGTCCCACAATATTTTTTGAGGAAACTCTATTGCAAGTTTCTCCTCAAGGAGATCCATAATTATTTTGATATATAGGATTTCTAGGGTAGAGGTGGGGGCTCCACACAGGAAAGAGTAGGTCACAACATGCCCAAAACCAGGCATCAAGACCCCACTCTAGACCAAACTTTGAGAACATCACTATTCCTTCTATTGTGGAGGGTGATGGTATGTTTTCATTTTCTTGGCGTCCAATTTCACTCCTTGGTCTTTATTTTTGATTTGTTGGTTTTCTTGGCTAGGGTTTATTGGAAATCATCACCTTTTTGTGCTAAAACCCTAGAAAACCTTAGGTCTAAGTGACATTGTAACACTTTTCTTCTATTCCTTTGTTGACTACTTGTTTTGGTTGTTCGTCATTCAAGTTATGACTTATGGGTCTTTATTCATGTTTTAACTAGCCCATTCTGCTAAAGCTATTGAATAATACTTATAGCTTGATTGAAAATTTTCTCCAAAATATTAAAATTCATGTCTTTTTCCCTCATATCACTAATATTTGGCACCTTTTCCTAGCACATCCTTAAAAACAATATTTACATGCACATTTTTAAATTTATAACTTAAGCGCTAAGAGTTTGGCCTAGCATAGGAAATGTGTCAAGCCCTTGGTGTAGCACAAACCTTTTCCACAACACATTTTTGTGCCTATAGTGCATAGTGAGAATGCATTGAGTGGTGTCTATAAGGATTGGACATGTGGTGTTATCATATATCATCACTTCATTCATTTAGAGAACATTTTCATGAGAGGAGCATGTACAAAAAATGTGCTAGGCTTAATCAATAAAATAAAGACATATGATGGCCTCTGATTGCAATGTGAAGTTCCTTAAGATCACAATTCCTTAGACTAAGCCTGCATTACAAGATTGAGCTAGGCAGGGCTCACAAGATTAAAACACATGTCATAATCTTATCATTGCGCATAGCTCCTTTGGAGCACATATTTTTTCACAAAGTGCATAAGAAGAATGCGCTAGGCTTGCTCTATTATGGTGAAGATAGGTGTCACAATATAATTGTTGTGCATGCTCCCTTTGCATCATGCTTATGGATTCACAGTACATAATCAAATTGCATCGAGAAGGAACCATTAAGAGTTCAACACTTGTCACAAGATGAATTCAACACTTCACTTCTTTAGAGAACATTTTCATAAAAGGAGTGCATATATAAAATGTGTCGGGCCAAGTTAAATGAACAAAAGAAAGGCGTCAACATCTAATTCTGGTGTAAGGCTTCTTCAAAGTGTATTTTCGTGCTCTTGGTGCATAAATAAATTACACCAAGGGGATGATGTCATAAATGGACACTTTGCATTCATTCTTTTTAGCACATGGTTATTTTGGAGTGCAGTTTCATACCATCAATGCATAAAAGAATTACACCTAGCGATAGTTATAGAGATGTTGGCATGTGTTCATCCCAAATTTGACTACAAAGCTTCTATGTAACACAATTTCATGAATTCAGTGCAAAACTCAGTTGCACTCAGGGTGACAAGAAATAAGCGGGGCACGTGCCAATTCTAGGCTTCAACACAAAGGTCCTTCATAATGAATTTTTACAAAGGGTGATTCAAATCAAATATATAGTGTATTGAGGGTATGCACCAACCATTGATCTTATTTGAAAGTTCTCAGATCAACAACTGGAATTTAGACAAGAACAACTAGTTGTTGATGATTAGTTTCATTCGCACAAACCATTATTCAATAATTAAAGATCAAATACTAGTTTTTGAAGGCAATAAAGCATAGAATTATTTTGTTTCCCATCACATTTGAAGGTGCACTCAATATTTTTGAAGAATAGAGCTCCCAAAGAATGAATTGCAAGCAAAATAGAATTAGGGTTTTTAGACATTTTCATAGGTAAGTCATCTAATCATCTGCAACTATAGAATTATCTATGAATTGTCAAAAGGATTGTGAAAATGAAGGTTTTTCAAAAGGATAAAAGAAAAAACCCTCAGAATTATAGTGATTATGTGAAAGCCCTAGACAATTTAGAAATTTCCAAAACCCTCAAAATGAGTGAATTCAAACTTATAAAATCGAAAGGAACTAAATGGTTTATGGAGGATGATTTAATGAAGCAATTACCTAGGTACGCTAAGAGATTGAAGCATGCACAAGGGATGAGGGTATTAATTTAGATAGGTTATAGGATTTGGATTCATAGGTGAATAGCGTTGTTATCCCTCAATATGGTTGGACATTATTTAAATGTGGCTACAAAAGGAGTAAATATAATAGGTCAATGTCAAACCTATGGATCCAAGATTTGGGAAAATTGTTCTTTCCAAATTCCTTTGTCAATATAGAATTGATTAGAGCCCTAACACAAGGCTATGATGAAAAATAATTGAGATAATCAAAAGCTAGAAGGGAGCCCCTTTGTTGGAGATTTCTAAATAGCAAATTATTGAGACATTTGACCTAAATGTGTCTGCAAGTGTGACTATTTACTTTGGTTATCTCAGGAGAGAGAGAGTGGGAGAAGTAAAAGCACAATTTTAAAGTACTGCGGATTCTACAACATAGGAGAAGAGGTCCTAATTGAAGAATGGTAAGATTTTCCAAAGATGAAGTTGAGCTCTTTGACTTTGATATCTTTGAGGATTATTTTGCCAACACTTATTTTGCTTTGTGCCCAGTCTTGGGAGAGGACTATAAGTTGAATATGCCAATTTATATGATGATGTTGGCTACTGACATCCAACACAGATATGTCAACAAATTTTTTGTTTATGCTTCCTTCATTGCTGAGGGGATACACAAGTAATTGAAAAATTTAAAAGACCCTAAAGTTGGTCTATATTTCAAGTGGTATTCTCTATTAATGCATATATTTCTTTATAGTGAATCTAAGATATGGAAAAGACCACTAAATTTGAAAACACATGATTTAGAAGGAAAATATTACCAGTCCAAATGTGGAAACATATTTTGGATTCCCACTGTAATGCATCAAACTATTTGGTTTTAGAAAATGTTTTTTTATGCAGGATGTATTAACAAATCTTGGCCTTAAACCAAATTATAAGATTTTAGAAAGGATTTTCAAGTTTCTTAGGCCATTGCAGTATGATTCAGAGATGAAGACTAATAAAAATTGGGGAGATTGGTATTTACATAACAATTGCATAGTATTCAGGGTGTATGGTACACCAGTTCAACCACATTGCCTCCCCAAGTATGTCATAAACATAATGACCTTCATGAGAATATTGTGGCATATTTTAATGAAGCTGATAAAATTCATTTCAAGATAATCAAAAAGGGATCCCTGATTCCTAAAGGAATGAGGTTTTCATATTTTATTATAACTTCTGAGGGGCTAGATATGTTCCCAACAATCTTGCAAGCTTATAGAATGAAAGTGAACCCCGCCAATAATTGTGATCCTAAGGTGTACATTAATAAAATGAGGTTAAAAGGGGGTAGATATGAATTCTATCACCAATTTCATGATTGTGATGGTGTTATTAGAAACTGTTGGAAAAATGTGTCTCAACCTTGCAATTATATATGATTTATTGTTGATAGGATGTATATATATTTCCTACTTACACCAATAAGTGTATAAAATGTCAGGAAAGAGCAAAATGTGAGCATGTTAACTTTTTTAGGAAACTTCTAAAATGGATGACATACATTAAATAATGATGTATTCTAAATTTGGACCGTTCATTATTAGGTTTTAGATCTAATGGCAGATATTTTGTTGGCATATCTTTCCCTAGAATGTAGTCCTATTTTATGAGGGTGTTGTATTATGATTGCAGTAGAGAGACAGTGGTGTATTATGAGAGTCTGATAGCAGTCATGTTATCTCTAGATCTCTGAGTGGTGATACTCCTTTGAGAAGCTTGCTCTGCGAGTATAATGTAATCTTTGTGATTTCTGAATAATATATTGGGAAAATTTTGGAGTGTGGGGTTTTTCTCTCAAAAGGGTTTTCCCCATGTAAATCACTGTGTCATGGTATACATGATATTTATATTATTTATGTTTAAGTTTCTATAGTTGTTAAAGATCTGTAAAGTATTGCATGATTCTCCTCTCAATATTAGTGTAGGAAGTTGTTACGCTACCTTAGCTCCCTTATAGAAACCTCCAGACTAATGAAGTAGAAAGGAAGCAACAATGGATCTTCATGGTCCAATCTAAGGAGAAAAGGATAATTAATAATCCCTCCTACAAGAGCCCCTTTGCAAATATAACAAATCCTACTGACAAGATGGATATGTTTTCCTATTTTGAGAGTGACACATACTTTAAGAAGAAACTTGTTGGGAAAGAGGCAATGAAGATGGAAATTAAAAAACCTACCTAATATTGATCAATGCATGCTTCCCCAAGTTAGTCAGCTCCAATTGTTACTCAACCTTTGGTTGATTATTTAGAAAATATAGATGAGGAGGAGAGCATTCAACAAGAAGACACTGTAGAAAATATGCTAGGTGATGAAGAAGTTGACCAAAAATTCCCTTCCCCTCAGGTAAACCAAGGAGATGATCAAGTTACTGACAATAGACTTGTAGTTGAATTTTATAGTGATGAATTGCTCCTTGATATTGTCAAAGTTTTAGCTTGTACCAAATTCATGGATGGTGATACCCTTGTAACTTCCAAGGAGTTCAAGGACTTCATCATTAAGGTTAAGGAAAGTGAATTCAATGAAAGATTAAATCAGGAAAATGAGGGAGCAGATCCTTTAAGATATGAAGAAATTACTGAGCAAGTCCTTCAAGAAATGGACTTTGATACTTTAAAGATCATTCTAGGGGAAGGAAGAAGAATAGTAAAGGAAAGTGTAATCCTTTTGCTACTAGAGTGGGATATTGCTTCAACCTTTTCTCTCAACACAATCAAGCATCAAGATGAAAATGCATTCACATTCGATGAGTAGGTTGAGAAAGCATATTTTGGACCAAGATTCAGTCCTAATCTGCAAACATTGGCTATATGGGTAATGACCCCTGTTACAAATAAACTAAGAGTGATTGGTTCTAACTTGAAAGATCATAATAAATGTGATAGTTAAAATAACATTTGATTCATCAACACCACAAGTAGCAACTTTAGTTGTGCATACAATCATGTTTAGTGTTGAAATTGCCAAAAGGTAGGAGGAAGAATATGAAAGGTTACATGCTAAGCATGTAAAACTATAGGATCAATACAATAAGGTGGTAGCTGAGCTCCCGCCACATCAATTGAAATTTCAGCTCGGGAAAGAGATACTTTGTCTCTCAAAATAAAGGAATTGAAGGATCAGTTGAAACAAAGTAGGGAAAGAGAAAAGAAAGCTAAAGTAGAGGCTAAATTAATAACCATTGTTCATATTATTGATGATATTGTAGGTCATAGGATATCATGTGTCTTGCATAAGATTGAGGGAGCTTGGAGTGCATTTGATGGATTTCAGAAAGCCTATGCCAAGCATAGGAAAATTCAAAGTAGCTTCCAAGATGTGCTAAGTAGGTGGATCTTAAGGGCCACCTCAATAAAGGAAATGATAAAGATGACATATTTTGATGGAAGTGTCCCCAAGAATTTGGTATAGATAAGTGAGTAGATAGAATTACCAAGGGAGGTTTGTACTTTTCAAACTAAGCTTGATTACAATTCAAGTCAAAATTGAAGATGTTTGAAAGCATGGAATAGGGAATTATGCCTAAAATCATGGATAATTCAAGTTCAATCAAGTCTTTCAATGTATGGAAGGAAGATTTTGTAGGCATAATCCCCTCACTGTCATAGTACATTTATAAGGATGCAAAACCAAAATTATCTCTCTTAAGTAATTCAATAGATGATCTATTCAAGTTGGAGACTAATTTGGACATTTTTGCAAAGGAGACCACAGTAATAGTAGATGAAAGATATAATGCTCATTATAATAGTGTAGAAAATCTTGAATTTTCAATGGCGTTCAGAAGAAGAGTATAGTTCATGGGTGGAGAAATACATTGAATAGATATTTCCCATGCCCTTGTCTTTTTGCAGAGGCGGGGCCTATTTTGTCCTATGTGGCTTAGTTAGCTTCCTCCTTATATGTTTTTGAAGTTGTAGAAGGTGATGGAAAAATGCAACATAGTAATTTTACTTCTACCTTTCCTCTTTCATTGTTTTGGGATCAACAAGTATCTTTTTCAATGACATATGCAACTATTTTTTGTTATAGAAAAAGATTTGTTTCTCCCCACGGGGCAGTTCTAACTTGTTTTATCTGATCCTTAAGGAACAAGATTTCCAAATGAAAATGATACACCTATCCATGGCTCGAAGCTTGTTTGCTCCATTGTTTTTATAAAAGGGAATTCAAGGCCATTTTGTTGGGATCATGGAAAACTTTGTAAGCAGAGAGTTTTGTTTATTAGTTTGTACGTTTCTAGTCTAGGTTTTGATAAGAAAGGATGTCAATGATTGTTAATTTTGTATTATAGTACTAGCTCAAAATATTGAATATAATGACAATTTGATAGTCAATTGTCTCCTAATTGTACATTTCTTTAACATTTATGAATACAATTTGATCAAGGATCATTTTATGTTCATCTTTTTAGGTTTTCTATAATTGAATGTTTCTTTCATGGCTTTTACTCAAGGATTGAATTAAATTTCTTTTGTGAGTGTAGCATCATAAATTATCACCCTTGATAATTTCACACTATGCTTTTCTCCCCTTAAGTTATTGGACCTAATTGATTGCCTAATTTCCTAAATTATGCATTCCATGGCCCATTTTAAACTATTACCAACAAATTGCAAATGAGAAACAAATGCATTATTTTAATACTTTGCCCCTAACACTTTAATTTCCAAAAAAAAGGTTAGGACATAGTCACCTAGGGAAACTTAGTCCCCCTATTTTGGCTCTAAATTAAAATATGTTAGTGTTAAAATTTTATTGTTTGAAATTCAAATATCCAAAATCAGCTACCGAGATTTAAATTTTGGGAAATTAGAATAATTGCATATAAATACCTAGTTATTGGATCATTTGAAAAGGGAGGTGAAGACATCTAGAAATTATTGGAAAATTTTGTGATCAAGCAATTATCAAGCAATTCAAGAGAAAAATTTCAAATATTTATTATAAAAATTCAAGATCCAAGCATCATGTCAAAGTGTATGTAATTTTATTCATATTTATGTTATCATATTGTTTGTGAGATCTAACCCTTGTATGTCTTCAAGCTAATCAAGCAAGCAACATCCAAGCCTTGAGGAGATTTGTATGACTTCAATCCTTTATGGAAGCCATTGAATGGTGGTGAGTTATAACACTTTGTTGATTCATCATTCCTTCCTATCATTTATAATTTTATCATTGATAGTGCCATTGTGAAAGTGGAAACACAACATAGGGTTTGACTAATGTAAGCCCCTAAATGACACAACCTTTCCTCTCTCTTTGAATGTGCAGGTTTCAGATCTGAAGAAGATTGGAGGAAGCTTGAAGATCAATTATTTATTGCTGCATTCAAACCCTACACATTGTCAAAAAATGAAAACTCAATTACAAAATTATTTAGTAGTGATCTGACAACGCAACAAGCGAGGAATGAAAGCTATGTTTTGGATCCTAAGGACTATAATCAAGAAAGAAACATCCAAGTCTTGAGAAGATTTGTATGACTTTGGTCCTTCAAGGAAGTCATTGAAAGGTGGTGAGTTGCAACAATTTTTTGATTCATCATTCCTTCATATCATTTATCGTTTTATCATTGAAATTACTATTGTGGAAGTGGAAACACTAACACAAGGTTTGACTAAGGAAAGCCCCTAAATGACACAAAATTTCCTCTCTCTTTGAATGTGTAGGTTTTAGATCTGAAGAAGATTGGAGTAATCTTAAAGATCAATTATTCATTGTTGCATTCAAACCCTACACATTGACAACAAATAGAAACTCAATTGTAAAATTATTTGACAATGATCTAACAATGCGACAAGTGGGAAATGGAAGCTCTGATCTAGATCTTGAGGACTATAAAAATAGATCTAAATTTTAGTCAAAAAAGGACACTATTTCCCTGGCTGACTTAGTCCTTCATTTTCAGCCCCAGATTTGAACCATGGGCGCATAGTACTCTGCTCAATTTATTTCTATTGTCTAAATTTGTCTATGACTTTTTTTGCTTACTATATTTGCATCAAAACATTAATTTGCATCATTAGAATAGTCATTGTATTGCATTTCATCCTTAAGTCCATTTCAAATTTAGTCAAGGGCCGGTTGACTCACCTTTTAGGTTGTAAGTCAATCATATATCTTGTCCAAATCCATCAAGCCCCCATTCACAATCATACCATTTCTATCCAAGCCTTGAGGAGATTTATATGTATTCAATCCTTCAAGGAAGCCATTAAATGGTGGTGAGTTACATCACTTTGTTGATTCATCATCCCTTCCTATCATTTATCCTTTTATCCTTTACATTTCCAAGCCTTGAGGAGATTTGTGTGACTTCAATCCTTCAAGGAAGCTATTAAAGGGTGGTGATTTGCATCAATTTGTTGATTCATCATTCCTTAATTCCTATCATTTATCCTTTTACCATTAACATTTCCATTTTGGAAGTGGAAACACTAACACAAGGTTTGATTAAGGCAAGCCCCTAAATGACACAACCTTTCCTCTCTCTTTGAGTGTGCAGGTTTTAGATCTAAAGAAGATTGGAGGAAGCTTGAAGATCAGTTATTCATTGTTACATTCAAACCCTACACCTTGACAACAAATGTGAACTCAATTACAAAATTATCTAAAAGTGATCCGATAGTGCGACAAGCAAGAAACAAAAGATTTGATCTAGCTCTTGAGGATTGTGAAAATAGATATGATTTTTCAGTCAAAAGGACACTGTCGCCCTAGGTGACTTAGTCCTCCATTTTTAGCCCCATATTCAAACCATAAATGTAGAGTACTATGATTAGTCCATTTCTATTATCAGAATTTGTCTGTGACTTTTTATGTTTACTGTATTTGCATCAGAACAATAATTTGCATCATTAGCCTAGTCATTGCATTGCATTTCATCCTTAACCATTTCGGATTTGGTCAAGGGATAATTGACTCACCTTTTAGGCTATAAGTCAATCATATATCTTTTCCAAATCCAGCGAACCACCATTCAAAATCATACCATTTTTATCCCCCACATTTAATGATAATTGGAAAAAGGTGCCAAATCCTAAAGAGTGCAAATATCCAAAGGTGTTTCCCTTTTTCCAACAAAACAGTGAGAAATCTTAAATGTTTTAGGTGTGTGCAAGGATTGTTAAGTAGAGTTTATTGAAAAGTTTTAAAAGGATGGAAATGTAAGTCATTATTATTAAGCTTTAATGGAGTTAGAATGAATGTTTTTGTATGAATTTTCAATTGTGTTTCCCTTGAATCCATTGCCTAGGTCTAAGGCATCGGTTTATACAAAGGTTCTAGTTATATTCTCCATGGTCATCAAATATACAAACCAAATTTTTGTTTCAACCAACATTTATTTCATAATAATATTCAAATGTTATTAGATTTAGAATGCAAAACATTCCAAGAATTTAGCATTTCACTTGTGTTTATTTGTAAATCTTGGTCAAAAGAAGAGAACATATTTGTTTAAAGCAATATCCTTCATAAATTTTGTATAATCCTAGTTGATATTGCATAGGACTACCCTCCTAGGTTTTGTAGAGCCTAAAGTACTAAGGAGAAAATTGTTTAACTATTCTCTTATTCATTGGCCAACCCCATAGAACAATCGAGCATAAGAATTGGCTATTCATTTAGATTTTTTTAGGAATCAGTTGGAACTTAAAGCACAAAAATAAACTAACAAAGGGTATTGAGGTGGAGTCCCTAGAGTCCATTAGCTCACTAACTCAAACCCTTATACAACACACTAGGACTCTTGCACAAGGTGATGTGGGTGAGCCTTCTAGGCCTTGACATCCACCTCACTTATGTCAAAGCTATAGTTATGTTTATGTTTATGGGTATGACGATGATAAGGATGCATGTGGCTAGGATGCACCTATAGTGGATCAGATGGTTGTGACAAATGATATGTTGAAAAAAAAAATTCCATTGATAGTCAGGTATATTTCAACAAGTTCAAATTCAATTTGTTAAATTTTATTTTAAAATATAAGATTAACTAAATTACTAGATTGATTATAATAAAAGTTTAGGGTCATTGTGTTTACACTACATCTGGAAACCCTCCACCTATTGATTACATTACAATATCCAATCCACATGTATGTAACTAGTAAAAAATAATAAATAAATTGCATGAATAATGTAACCTCATATGAATAGAAATCTTGTAACTCACATTAGATGTTGAAAAAGTTAATGTCGGGCCTTCAACATCAACACCCGCCAGTCAATGTTGTCATCCATCTTCCACTAAGGTTTAAGGTTGTGTTTTTTTAATCATTAATAGTTTATAAAATAATGTTAGGTAGAGTTTGTTAATTTAATAGTTTGCATCTTCTCTTGAGTTTCCTTCATTCTTAGAGGATTCATGTTTCTCACTGCCCTCAATTATGCCATCTCAATTACAATTTCCTATTCACTCTTTATTGTTGTATAAACCTATAACATTTTGTTGCATGTACTTGCAACATCTCCTATACAACTCCCAGTTATTCCCTTTCACTGCATCCATTAGTATCATCTCTTCACTATTTTTTGCTACTCCCCCTAGTAGCATCTCTAAAAATAATCTAGCTCCACATTTAACTTCATGCCTATATCCATCATTTATTAAACCTACTTGTAACATATTCAATTTAACATTCTAAATATGATCCTTTGTTGCACTCAATCATACCATATTAGTTACAACTATTTATTGCTCCTTGAGAATTCTCTCATACATTTACTGACCTTTTCCTCAAGTGGAAAGATTCCTTGGTTTGCACCAAGAACCTATAGTATCTTCTTTATTATTACCTCTTACACATACTCCTCCATAGATGCACTAATACATTCTTTCTTGTGGAGCAACTCTTTGACCTTGAGTGAACACACCTAATCCTCCATGCCTTACTTTTAGAATGTTTCCCTTATAGTCTCATCCTCCATAATGAGGATTTCTCATCATCTCTCATTGTTGTGATGTAGATATACAAACAAAAATGTGTTAGAATAAGCATGGGCCTTATTGTTTCCATCATTTCTAAAATCCACCACGGTTCTCTTCTTGACATCTTATAACCCATGGGTTACCTCATCCTCCTTTTCCATGACCATAAAAATACTTCTCCCCTCTAATATACTAGCCATTATGTGTTATGTGGGTTTGACATTGTCTAGTTTTTCAACTATTTGATTCTCACATGATACCTCTACCCACTTATTTCCTCTCAAGGTAATATTCTCCCTACTCTTCTATTGTATAGTCTTCTTCTTTGTCCCAATTATTAAGAGAAATGATGCATGCTCAAGGTCTCTCCCTTGGTCATTCTCTAAGGCACATAATTTTTTAGTCTCTCTCAAGGCCTTCAACACTATCCTAAACTTCTCCAGAAGGATTACTACCAAAACTTATATTTCTCTTCTTCTTGGTAGCATCTCAAATATGTGCATACAAATAAATTCACTCTAGATCAATGTGCTACCACAATAGTGGTTTACACTTTCTAGGAGATCTTGATTTTTGCTGAAATCACATATTTTTAGAAAATATAATGATTTAAGCCTTGAAAATATCCATTTAAAGGATTCTAATTGAAGAGGTTTTGATCAAACCACCTTAGACCAAGCCCCCTTGGATAGAACCCTGCTAGTTTTAAACCATACCTATAACGGAGTCTCCTTTACACCTATCAAAATGTTGATAAAAATGCCACTTTTGAGTTACCTTTTGGGGGATCAAATGAATTCATTTAAAATTTATTTTTTTGTATGTATTCCATATTATAAGATTCCAAAAAATTATAATTTTAACTAAATTTAATTTGATTATTATATTTATTTTTTTATTTCTTGTGAATGTAGGTTTTTCACAGAAAATCAAGCTCTTTGTTTTGCACATGTGGAAAAATAGCATATTATAATTTTTTTTGAAAAAAATATGAGTGCACCATATATTGAAGTCCTTGATCCAACAAAAAAAATAAATTTAATTTCAATACATACAAAAAAATTTACGCGTTATACGGTCCGCCTATGTCTAAATTGTAATTGGTTTGACTTCGAAAATTGATTAAGGAAAAAGTATTCAATAAAACACTATGAAACCAATTGAAATCACTAGATATCATATTTCCAAATCTAAATTTGAAAAAAATATAATTTTATCCTTCAAGGAAAAAAAGATATCCGTTATATGGTGAGCGTCACTCATTAAAAATGTTGTTTATTGAAAAAAACTAGTTTTCAAAGGAGATGGAAAAAGAAGTGCAATCTAATTCCAAAAATTTTGAAAAAAATATATTTAGAATCTATAGACAAAATTTCACAAATCACTAGTTTGCATCATCTTCAAATTCCTCATGGTTTAGCCGTTATAGGTGCCCGAAAGTGAAGATTTAGTTAGAAAAAAATATTTCAGTGTCCAATTTGGCCAAAAATTGTAAACCAATATTGTGGGATCACCTATCTCTCCTAAATTTATAGCTCAATATAATACCATTTTTTACTAGTGGCTATGGATGCCTTTATGCCAATTTAATGGTGCCACTCTATTTGCAATTTTTTAGGACCCACACACAAGATTGTAGAAGCCAAATAGGGTTCCCCTTTTTTCTATAGATCACCTTGCAACAAACTAACAACCTATGACATCATACACCCTCAAGGACTACCACTCTATATTTCTTAAGTCCACTCTTCACCATTGAAACCTTTTCTCACCATATCATTTGCACTCTTTCTCAATCCTATTTAGTTCTTAAAATCTTCATGGTCTGCACACTCATTTGTATTTCTTGTCTAACTCATAACTTCCCCCTTTAGTTATCTCTCTCTTAAATATCAACACACTAAACACTCATGAATCCTATATATTCTTTTCCTTTTACCTTGCACACTTCTTGTTGTATATCACTCCAACTTAACGACCTTCTCTATCATCAATTTTATCTTGAATTTTCCTATGCTCCTCTCTCCCTTGAAACCTTCTTCTCTCCCACACCTTCCTTCTCCTTTACATTAACTTAGTTGTTCTACCTACAAATTCATAAATTCCTTACGTAATTTTTATATCAAACCTTCACTTCTTTACCCAAAAAATGTTTTGCTCATGTATGCCACCTAATTCTCTAAATGTTTGAACTCACCTGCCTATCCTTTCTTGTTGTGCCATAATTCTTGCATTCAATACTCTAAATGATCAAATTTCCCTTAGATATGGCACTATCCTTCTCCTACATGATTGATCCTCCATTAATGTTGTCTGAGTGTATAAATAGCCTATATATAAATTCTTAACATTGTTTCATTTTTTAGATGTTGAAATAAGTTGATACTTCTCCTAATATTCATACCACAATGGAGCATGGTGTTGATGCAACAATATTATCTTCGATGCCTTTAACAAAGGTATGATTTGGATTAGTAAATTTTATGTTATATTTATTGTTTTATTTATCTACTAGTAAAAATTTGAATGATATTTATTTGTAGTTTACTTTGTATCTTGATTCTTGCCACAATTTTTCACAACTCCGTATTTTGAACATGCCTCTGTTACAAATAAATGAAAGAAAAAAATGATTTAGAGTGATTATGAGTACATAATAAGTGATTATTCTATTACATGTCATTCTATAATTGATTTTTTATATGTTAATTTTTATCGTATTAGGTGGAGTTGCAAGCAGGTTTTGAGAGGAGGTCAAGCTAACAGGCTTGAAAGAACCATCATCGCTTGCATCTCTATCAACTCAAAATTCAAAGGTGGCTCATGATTTATTTCACTTCCCTAGAGGGAAGTGTCTACATTAGGGTCCTTTATTGTATGCCTATATCACACACACACACACACACACACACACACACACACACACACACACACACATATATCTATTGTGTTACAGATATGTGACACTATATGCCTAGATATGACTTTGTTGTAAGCTCATATGGATTTAGTGTACATATATTATACTTTGACTGACATATAACACTATATTCCTATATGGATTTTTGGTTAATACAAATATGTTTTACCAATGTTCTCCATATTTTATATAAATGATTAATTGAATAATTTAATAATTACACAAGTAAATTTGAGATCTTTTGATTTGATTAATTGAATACATTTCCAATTATTTTATTATTTAATATTGTGCAGTGAGTTTTGTCGTAGTAGTGCCCCAGTCGCTGAATTTCCCATAGGGTTGTTGGAGAGGTGCAAGCTTTGAGGATCAACACTACCCATACAGGGTAATTAACTCTTCATGTATTTTCATGATTATATATTATGAGGTCTTGGTTGGTCACTTTTTTCGTAGTCTAGATAAAATCAAAATTAGAAATGGAATCAAGAAGTGGGGACATATTATAAGTATGGTATAACTTTTCCCCTTGGCCTATCTCTAACAAGTATGCCCAATTTAATGATAATATTATAAATTAGATGTCACATCAATTACAATGGGTTAAGATTAAGTTAATTGAGTATGCTATGCAACATCAAAGATAAAAAATAAAGTCACAAGAAAAAAAAACCTAATATAAGTTGTGTGACATGGGAAATAAATAACTTAGACTAAGCATTATAGATATTTTGGGCATCAAGAAAGGAGGGGGGAACATGATAAAGCATAAGTAGTATCACTATGCACATGGATGAGTCACCAAGATGACTACTAGAAAGACAAAGCAATGAAGAATGAGAAGACATAACTCTAGGTTTTGCACCATGATAGAATATGAAGAATGAGCATCTAAGAAAGGATAGGTTTTCATGTGATTTTCTAGGCTAGTATTATTATTATTTATATGTATTTAACCACTCTATTTTCTTCAGAACACTTAGGTAGGTCATCTACCAACAACTAATTGCACCGTAATTCCCTAGTTGAACACCTAAACAAGGCTTGGCAAGTAAATCTAAGTAATAAATAGTGGCATGAAACATTCACCTCAAACTGGTCCTCTATTCTTGACCCAACAAAGACTTGTCTAAGATGGTTAATAATATTACAAAGAGTCCTTGTCAAGTGGAAACATGATGAAATTAAAATATGTAACATTTCTAGACTCCCAAAAACTATTGAACATATATTCTTTGAATTTTTGTATGAAAATGAAGTTTGGAAACTCCTATGAAACAACATGTTAATCTAGAAAACTAATGGAAAAATTGATTGGAAAGATGTCCTTCTATGCAATGATAAAAATCTAGGGAAAGAGATTAATTTTTTTTGGCATTGTCTTTCTAATGAAATCTTGTGGCAATTATGGAAGGCAAGAAACAATGAAAATTTTAATGGGCAGAGGAGGATCCTTACTGAGTCTGCAAAAAGCATCATCCTTTTTAACATTGCTTTGTAGGTTGTGTTGACCATGCATTTCCCAAAGGGAAATTTCCTCAGGTTCTTGCAGGATGAGATACTACTTGTCAATCAAAATTTGGTCAAGTTTGGGCATAACTGGTAGGTGGGTCAACCTAGTTTGGCCACTTTTATGACTGCACTGGACAATATTTAGAAAGAGTTCAATGGGAAAAGAAAGGTCAATGAAGAGCAACACCAAGTGAAGGATCCAAGGTTGCATACAAATGAGAATCTAGAAATTGAGGTGTTCTCTAGGGATGAAATTATGGTAGCATAGACTCTTGCAAGGTGGGGTGACCTTGACTCAAGCAGTGAGAGCTGAAACATGTGAGGTGATGGCTACATGGGACCCTCTATTTGTACTGGTTACATAGATCTTCCTAGTAAATAGAGTATATAGGCATATATATATGGTGTTATGGCCTCCTTTTGTATAGCATGCACATGCCACAATTTTGGGCTTAAGCACATGGGAGCATTAACATTTGACAATCAAGTTGTACATGATGACATAATATTGTAGTTGATAATGTTGATAGAACCATTGTATAGTAGTAAAAAATATACTAGAGTTCAATATTTTACAGGTTCAAATACATAATTGTAGTTTATTGTTGGGTGGGTTGGATTCAAAAATTTTGAATGGGGGGATAACTATCTGTTGATACACATGGATACAACATGAGCTTTTGTATTTTTTATTCTTATTGCCTTAACTATCTCTAATACAAAAAAAAACACTTAGGTAGTTGTGTCATTCAAACATATGCCTACATCTTATGCACTTTATTGAAACTTAGTTAGTTTATTTTAAGTTATATCCTATCTATTATCCTAATTTTTTAATTTATCTTTCACTTATCATGCTAGATAAGATTTAGTTAACTACTACCTAATATGCTAGTTCAACAATAGTTAGGTTCCACCAATCATGTTAAATTATATTTAGTTATTTTTCATCCTTCATACATTGAATAGCTTAACCTTTACTCCATATAAGAATAGGCTCATTTTTACTATATAATTGATGCAAGCATTATAATTAATCATTCATTCAATTAATGGAGTTGTACGTCTATTATTTCTCCATGTTCTTATCATCTTGCATGATAGATCTAGGTACAAGGATATGCCACTTTAATATCTAGGTTTTCCTTTTTTTATTATCCTATTTTCCTTTTTATTTATCCTATTTTGACACCCATAAAGTTATATCTAGGTTTTCCCTTTTACTTTTCCTATTTGAGCACCCTTAAATTTGCTAGTTTCAAGAGATTATGGTTGCCCTAATCCACACAATAATCTAATGTCACACTAGGAAAATCATAACAATATAGTTTGGAATGATCAAGATAGTCGGGGTACAAAAAAAGGCCTCCCCTAGTGTTCACCCATCCACCTCAACATGTTCGTGCAATCAGTTTAGCCCCATGAGATGAAGAATGCAAAATGTGCCTCTTGACAACTTTTTACTGAATGCAACTAACATTTTTTGCAACTTATGAAACATTGTCACCATGGTCAAATGACTTAGATTTACAAAAATCAAAGAGGTTATTGTGGAGGGACCCTACATGCACCTTAGGTTCAGATGGAATGTTTGTAGGTGCCATGGATTCCAAGAAATAACCTATCATAATTTGACAATTTTTTTGCTCTTAGGGATCTTAAGAGATTATGTTAAAATAGGATATCCCAAAATGATTGTGAAAATTGGGGTGAAAAATAGGACCTTTCCTAGCATTCACTTGTGTGCTTGAACATGTTGGTGTTGTTTGTTTGACCCCATGACACATGAAATAGAATTGACATTTTTCACAACTTTTGAAACATTATTTCTATGGTCAAAAACCTTGGATATTTAAAAAAATGAGAGAGGTTAATGGGTGCTGTCATAATAGTGGTTTACAATTCCTGAGAGGAACGAATTTTAGCTGAAATCACATATTTTTAGAAAATATAATGATTTAAGCCTTAAAAAGTTCCATTTTAAGGATTCCAATTGAAGAGGCTTTGATCAAATCACCTTAGATCAAACCCCCTTGGATAGAACCTCACTAGTTTTAAACCATACCTATAAATGCGTCTCCTTTACACCTATCAAAATGCTGATAAAAAATCACTTTTGATTTAGATTTTGGGGATCAAATGAATTCATTTAAAATTTATTTCAAATGATTATGGTATTCCTCAGAACAAGCTATCTAATGAATATAATTTTAATATGTTTTGGTTTTGTTATGTATTTGTTTTTTAAGTTTTATTAAACATAGGTTTTTCATCGAAAATGAATTTCTTTGTTCTTCACATGTGGAAAAATAGAAGATTATCAATTTTTTTTTTTGAAAAATATGAGTGCACCAGATATTGAAGTCCTTGATCCAACAAAAAAATAAAATAAAATTTTGACATATACATAAAAGTTACGCGTTATACAGTCGTCTGTGTCTGAATTGTAATTCGTTTGACTTTGAAACTTGATTAAGGAAAAAATATTCAAAAAAACTATCTAACCAAGTGGAAGCACTAGACATCAAAGTTAAAAATCTAATTTAAAAGAGGTATAATTTTATCCTTCATGGAAAAAAAGTTATGTGTACTCCCCAGTGTCGTCATAAAATATTGTTTTACGAAAAAAATCTATTATTTTCATGGGAGATGGAAAAAGTGGTGATTGATTAAAATTTTAAAAAAAAAATATTGGGATCTTATGAATTTGGGGATACTGGTTTGTCTTCGATTCACTCGTGGTTTGTGGTTTTGAGTGTGAGGAAGATTTAGTTAAAATGTAAAATTTCAATATCAGTTTAGCCAAAATTATAAACCACTAATATAGGATCACCTAATATGGAGGGACAGATTGCACCTATAGGTTCAAATAAAACCTTTTATACCACATATTTTGAGAAACAACTTCGTCATAGTTGACATTATTTTACACTTAGGAGCTCTTAAGAATTACTAAATAAGTGTAACTTTAAAATGATTAGAAAAGGTTGGGGTGTGAAATAGGACCTTTCTAGGTTCTGACCATCCGGTTAATGCTAGTGCTATTGTTTTGGCCCCATGATGCCGCAGACAAAATATTTAATAACACGGCATTTTCTTGAATGCAGGTGACATTTTTATAATATTTGAAGAATTGTGTACAATCCAAATGGATTGAAGATTTTAAAAATTGAGAGGTTATTGTGGAGGGACCATATGTTATGTTGTAGGTTCAAATAGAATATTTGTAGGTTTCATGAATTTTGAGAAACATTATGTCATAGTTCAACAATTTTTCGCACTTAGGTCTCTTAAGAGATTATGCCAAAATAGTGTAGCTTAAAATGATCGAGACAATTGAGGTGTGAAACAAAACCTTTCCTAGCATTCAATTGTACACATAAATTTTGGCACAATTTGTTCGACCTCATGATGCATGAAATAAAAATTATGCTTTCATGCGACTTTTCGTTGAATGTAATTGACACTTTTTGCAACATTTTAAAAATTGTCACCACAATTAAATGGATTGGAGATTTTAAAAATCAAAAGAGGTTATTGTGGAGGGACCTTATGTAACCCAATAGGTTTAGATGATTTTTTTTTGGTGTCATAGATTTTGAGAACCAATCTATCATAGTTTGGTAGCTTTCACACTCAAGGCTCTTAAGAGATTGTATTGCAAAACAATCGAGTGTCTTGGGGAAAAAAAATAGGCCTTCCCTAGCATGTACCCACCCACTTGGACATGTTGGCATAGTTAATTTTTTCCACAACACACAAAATACAAAGTGTGGCTCTTGACAAGGTTTTACTAAACACAATTGATGCTTTTACAACTTTTGAAAAATTGTTGCCATAGTCAAATGGATTGGAGATTCAAAAAAATGAGAGAGGTTATTGTGTAGGGACCCTATGTGACCTTGTAGGTTCAAAATAAATATTCATAAGTTCCATGTATTTTGAGAACCAATGTATCATAATTTGGTAGTTTTTTGCACTTAGGGCTCCCAAGAGACTACACTAGAATAGTTAGCCTAGAACAACCAAGTCTCTTGCGGAATCAACAAAGGCCTTCCCTAGTATTTACACACCCACCTATATGTGTTGGAATGGTTAATTTGTTTGACAACACATCTAATGAAAAGTATGGCTCTCAACAAGTTTTTACTAAACACAATTGACGTATTTTGCAACTTTCAAAAAATTATCGACGTGATCATATAGATTGGAGATTAAAAAATTTGAGAGAGGTTTGTTGATGGTCCAAGTGGCACAGTAGCAGTTAAACATAATATTGCTATTATGTTTCTCTTGAAAGAGAAAGACAACACATGGATATCTTAGCTCCCAAGGTCTTTATAGTTGGTTCTCAACTGTGCTGATGTTGCTCAATGGTCGATGTAACAGTAATATTCAAGGAGCCTGCTGGTGTTGATCTTCTGGATTGTTCTGAGATCAACATAAACTTAAACCTACTCTAACTAGGGTTTTTAAAGAAATGAAAAAAAATATAGATCAGAGCTTTGGAATAGAAAAGAATGTTAATTCATCCAACTTAACCAGACTTGTTACCCTTTAAGGAATTGCTTAACTAAAACTGCAGAACAAAATTAACTTGTGATTGACACACAATTTCATTCATTCACAGTGCTGATTTCAACAGTAGATTGCAAGTCACCATTTAAACAAAACATAAAATCAAATTTCATTCCTTGAAAGCTTCTCAAATCAAATGATTAACCCAAGATAAACAACATTCTAGAACACAACATGAAGTAGATTTTTATCTGTTTGCTTCTACTACTAGTGGAACAGATAAGCAACATTTACAAATCTGGCACAATCACTAGTGTACAGAAAATCCATGACTCCAAATTGTTTCCATCTATACTAAGAAAACTAAAAGATACATTATTGTCTCTGTTGAATCTAACTCCTAACTAAGAAGACAAAAGAATCTCCCATTACAAAGAATTAGGATGCAACTTTTTCTCCTCTAACTGTAACTATTCCTTCTATTCTAAAACTTCTACTTCTACTAACTCCCTAACTCTAAAACTTCTTTTCCCTCCTTTTCTAACTCCTTTACAAAGAGGATAAAATGCCATATATACAGAGTGTACCCAAAAAGAATGCGCTGGCCCCCTGTTTTAGGGTTTACAAAATATCTCATTTGGTTGCAGGAGGGTTGACACTCAGATCTTTTGGATAAAGTTGATCCTGCATTAAATGTGTATCCCTACTGTCCATGTTGTTGAAAGATTATTTCGGGGATGATCTTAGATCTTTTGCAGCTGCAACATTTACTTTTGGCCTCCGTGTCCACCTTTGAAATCCATCAGGGCCGCCTTGAGTGCTCAAAAAGATCACCATCCTTCGCTGAGACCCTCATTTCATGTCGGCGAGACCTTTCGGTGAAGGAAATACCTCTCGGCGAGATCTTATCAAGCTCAAATTTATTTTGGCAAGAGCCTACTTGGTCAGTGAGACATCTCACCAAACTCAAATTTTCCACCGAGACTCCCCCGGCTGGGACCACCATTCCATGTCAGCAAGACCAGTCCCCTTTGCCGAGACATTATACCGAAGGGGGAACCCTTCGATGAAACCTCCATGCTTCAGCCATACCACCTAGTGAATACAAATATTTCTCCCTGATGCGTTCCACTTCAGCAAGACTCTTCCTCTTCGGTGGGACCTTATTCCGAACCTAAATCCTTCGGCGAGACATCGCATGGTTGTCGAGAGTTCACAGCAACCCCAAATCCTTTGCCGATGTTACCCTCTGTCGCCAAGACCTCACCTCTTTGGAAAGACCTTATGCTGAACCTAAATTCTTTGACGAGACATCCTACAGTCACCGAGATTTCACAATGACCCCAAATTCTTCACGGACACTGCCCTATGTGCAATCGGTTGACGAGACTTTAGCATGTTGGGGAGACATATGAAAACCCCCGACGATTAAAATTGTCTAGCCGACCGGGGCATTTCAAAATGAACAGAACCATCGCTAGTCGGCAAGACATCTGGAAGGTCTTGCCAACCTTTGCCTTAGAGGAATTTTATGCCAAACTTGATTGGGGGGAATACTTTCCAACTGAGCTCTTTGAGAAATATCATGTGCAGGATTTAATCCTGCATTCAACAAAGAGAACCATAGTAAGGATCACAGAAATAGAAGTTAATTAATCAAAATCGTCATTAAAATGAATCCTATGTTAGTAAGGTGCCACTAAATCTTTGAACAAAATGATCATACAAACAGTTCAGGTTTCAGGTCCACCCACGGAATCCAAGCGAGGGAGGAATTTCGAAGAATTCTGAGCTAGGTGGATTCCAATGGAATAAACATGAAAACACCTGTCAGAAACTTAATTCAATCATTATCAATCAAGGAACAACATGTGAAATCTCAAAATAGCATAAATCAATCATAAAATGCATCATCATTTGCTAACAAGTCCAATTACTCCATATTTCTTCACATTCCATAAGATTCCGGGAAAATCCGCATGGGACGGATTCCCGCAAGTTTGGAAAAAACAGGGAACAACGGATTTTGGGAAAATCCAGAGGAGAAAGAAATCCACGAAGAAGGTGCATCTCCGGAGGTCTCGAGAATTTTAGGAAAATCCGTAGGAGAAAGAAAAATCGGGGAAATCCAATCCACGCAGAATTTCGCGAAGACCAAAAATCCCCGAACCTAGCACTCAGCCAGAGTTTGAATGAGATCTGAGAAAATTTGGAGGAGGAGAAAAATCACGAACTGGGGAAAAAACCCGAATCTTTCCCAAAACCTAAGGTTTTCAAAGTGTAACTTGGGGAATCACTTAGGAAAAGCAAGATAAACATTTAGGCTCATGCCAAAGCAAGATCATTCCTCAAAACTGAAGGACCAAAACAAAACAAGAGTGAAGAAAACAGAAGAAGAAGGGGGACCCGTTTTGTTCTAGAATAAAATGGGGTGGTTATGCAAGGCATAACAAATGGCGACTCGGCTGGGAAAATGGTTTAACCATTTTCAAGAAACTAAAGGATTCAGCTACCCAAAACTCCTGGTTTATGAACATCACAACTCCAGTTGGGTCAGTTTTAACAACCAAGGTTGAGCTAGAATCTCAAATGCAAACCAACATTGGCTACCCCTAAATCTTTGTGTGTGCTTGATGGTGCATCATCTCTTTATAAAATTTTCCTCATCTTTCGAACAATGATGCACAAGGTTTGAACTACATGAGTTGATTCCCTTTAGCTGTTGTACAATGATATCCTGGGCATTGCTCTACTGCTAGTCAAGCGTCCATAGCCCTGATGAAGATACCTCTAGTTTTCTCACAACATTGCTCTACTGCCAGTCAGGCGTCCATAGCCCCAGTAGAGATACTAGAATCACCCATTCATATTGAGTCCTCCTTTCTCTTTAGATAGTTCTCTTTCTTTATTTTTCTTTTTTCTCTTGGAGTTTCAGATATTTCATTCAATTTTTTTTTTCAATATGTCAGATGTTTAACATCTATTCTGGGTTGAAAACTACCATGGACCTCATAACAACACTTGGGAATCAGATTTTTCACTCAAATCTTACAACACCATAGTCCTAGGACAAATATACTATTACAAAGGGAGAAGATCTTGATGATTTGTGATAGATTCAAAGGAGCTAATGAAGGTTATTTACTTTGCACCTTGTTTTCAAGACTTTCCACAACTCTTACTGATAATGGGAATAAAACAACAAATTTAGGACAAAATCACTCAATCAGAAAACCTAAAAATATCTAAACCACTTCTCTCCTAATAACCAAAGTATGCTTCAAATAACAGCCCACCATTTCAAAATGGAAAGAACAGAGAAGTCCCAAAGAACAAACAAGACAGAAACCAAACAACAAAGGAAATGAAAGGACAGAAAGAAAAAGACAAACAAACAAACAAACAAAAAACTTATTTACAAACAGAAAAGCAAATTATTTACAAACAGGAAACAAACCAAGGGAAAAGGAAAACAACAGAACAAAAGAAAACTAACTAAACCAAAAACCAACACTAACCAATCCTAATCCTAAACTAACTCCAAAGCTAAGTCTTACAAACACAGAACTGTAAATTTTTTTACATTGACTTGACTGATTTTTCATTATGTGCAGCAATCTTAACCTACTAGGCACAATTCTAAACCTAGAAAATTTATCTTTATACTCAGAAATATGAAGCTTATGTGCAATAAGTTCATTCTGAGGGTATAAAGCTTGAAATATTATCAGTTGTGGGTTCTCAGCTTTGTCATGATTTACCCACAAACACATTTTACTATTCCCAATGCCATAATCAAACTAAAAATCATTGAAAAATAGAGGATAATGAAAGGATACCACCTGATTCAGAAGATTTTCAGTTACTGCTGGAGACTCGTGTAGTATGAACTCCTTCTCTCGAGGTCTCAACTCATGGAACACCACTAAAGTGAGGTTTGTCTTGCAGCTGGGATATTCACTAACCAGCATCTCTGTATTCATCTAGGGTATAGAGTAAATTTTTTTCTGGATTTCTTGAGATGAAGTCTTACTTTCAACATTCTCTTGAAACATGTCACCCCCCAGGGTTTGAGAATCTGTGTCCAGCTTATCACCATTGATGTTAGGGATACTAGCACATGGTGAACAAGGATTTCCTTCGAACTTATTTGAATGCATGGAGTCAAAGTCAGGAAAGCACTTTCTCAATTCATATTCCTGCACATCATCAACAAGAACATGCCATTCAGCATCAAATTTATCCGTATTAAGATAAAATTCATTAGTGGATGCTAAGCAAGGACTTTCTTCCAACAACACATTTGAGTAAACAGAATCAAAATCAAGAAAATACTCCCTTGTCTCATTCTCTTCATCATGTTGAAGAGATTCAACTTCTGAGATAACCTCTTGGTCTTTTTCTTGGCATTTCTCTGCTTCATGCAAATGTACCCCATCATGAATTTCTTCAGGGAACACTTGACTGATCTACACATCTACTGGAACTTCTTCCCTTAAAATTTGATTTTGGAATTTAAGTCCTTGTCTTTGACCACAAGATTCATCGGCAATCTCATCTTGAAGTGTGTTATCTGTTTCAGTCCGTTCGCTACTTAAATCAGCAGAGTCATCTTCTTGTGTTAACCCACCAAGGTGTGTTTCTTCCTCATCCACCATCATGAAAGAATCTATGAATGCATTGGTGAATCCATTCTCCACTTCTATCAAGTCTGCACTAGGTAGAGGAGTTTCATCAGTTGTTGAATCCATCTCAATGCAAGGATCAAGGTCATCAAAATATAGGGAAGAATTAAACCTCTTCACACAGTTACCCTCATCATTTTGGATGGACTGATTATCATTTTCATGTGTGCTAGTTGTTTCATTCTCCTCTTTGAGGGGATATGTACTCCAAGGATCTTCCATAAGTATTCTTTCAACAGTGATCAGTTGCTTGAAATATAACTCCATCCTTCCTAGGAAGACATGGCAGTCCATCTGAGAGTGTTGATTAGTTCGATGTATTCTACATCCACTTGGCCCAACAAGTTCTAATACTTTCAAATCTCCCAACTCTTCTAGCTTCTCCTTTATTTGATTTTGCATATGAGGGATATCAATCCAACATGAACCATGTTCCTTTGTCCATTCTTCATCACCCTGATTCTCATCTTGATCAGAAGAGTTGTTCAAATCGTTGGAAGATATTGTTCATTTCTTGTGACAACAATCCTGTATTAATACCTCATCTCCTTCAAAGCCATCGTTAGTACTAACATTTTCAACAAAGCTAGATTCTATCTTGAGATTTCCATTATGCTCCAAATTTACATCCATTTCATGCTTTTCACCAAAAAAGTCATCAAAATTATATTCTGGCTTATCAAATGTTTCATCCACAACTTCATTGTGATGTAATGGACTATGCTTTGGAATATGACTGAAAAAGAGATGATATGGTCACAACTTCATTGACAAGTGGAGTACATAAGTCTGTGATTGGATTTTGTCGAGAGAAGTTCTCCTAGTGGTCTTGTGTGCGATTGACCTGATATGGGGTGTTGGGGAATGTGGTGCTTGGAACCTTGGGAAGGTTGTAGCTACTTGGTAAGAATGATTGCACCTGGGTAGGGATGGTGGGTGAAGTGGAATAAGGTTGCAGATGATGGCAGTTTGCTACCACAAGAGGATTATAACCCTGAGTTTGACTATTTGAATTTCTAGTGTCACCTCCAAATTGTGCCAATAAGAGAGCTTTGTTCAATGCATCATGCAAGGATGTATCCTCACCACAACGCCTAATTTTGGTTGTAAATGAGGGGTTTAAAGCCCAATAATAATGTTCTATCAGTATATGATCATCAACAACCAAATCTAAAGATTGAACCCTTTGATACATAAACAAAAATATGTGATTGAATTGATAAATGTGTTCTAATGGTATCCTTTTCGTAGTTGCAAATTCATGTAATGGGTGTAGTGCATGTGCATGAGGATCAAACTGTTCTAAAAATAAGATTTCTAGTTCTATCCATGAACAAACAGAATCTGGTGGCAGATTATCATACCATTGCCTGGCTGTACCTTCAAACATTTTGATGAACAATTGATAGACGACATCCTCATGCTAAAATTTGAGAAAAGTGAATACACGCCTACAAATTTCAACATGTTCAGAAGCATTTTTCCCACTGTTAGGGAAAAATAAAGGAAGCCTATCATATAGGTGACTAGGGATTTCATGAACAAATCCTAGTATATACAAAGGGATACCCATTGGAGCTGGGTCTTCCAAGATCTAACTCACTCCAACCCACAACGATCCAAAATTTCTCAAGGCAACCCTCCCTCTAGTGCCAGTTCTCTGTTGATGGTCCAAGTGGCTGTTTCTCCTGAAAGAGAAAGAAAACACATGGATGTCTTAGCTCCCAAGGTCTTTATAGTTGGTTCTCAACTGTGCTAATGTCGCTCAATGGTCGGTGTAACAGTAATATTCAAGGGGCTTTCTGGTGTTGAGCTTTTGGATTGTTCTGAAATCAACATAAAATTAAACCTACTCTAACCAGGGTTTTTAAAGAAACAAAAGAAAAGATAGATCAGAACTTTGGAACAAAAAATAATGTTAATTCATCCAACTTAACTAGACTTGTTACCCTTCAAGGAATTGCTTAACTAAAACTGTAGAACAAAATTAACTTGTGATTAACTTACAATTTCATTCATTCATAGTGCTGACTTCAACACCAGATTGCAAGTCACCATTTAAACAAAACATAAAATCAAATTTCATTCCTTGAAAGCTTCTCAAATCAAATGATTAACCCAAGATAAACAACATTCTAGAACACAACATGAAGTATATTTTTATCTAGTTGCTTCTATTGCTAGTGGAACAGATAAGCAACATTTACAAATCTGGCACAATCACCAGTGTACAAAAAATCCATGACTCCAAATTGTTTCCATCTATACTAAGAAAACTGAAAGATACATTATTGTCTATGTTGAATCTAACTCCTAACTAAGAAGACAAAAGAAGCTCCCATTACAAAGAATCAGGATGCAACTCTATCTCCTCTAATTGTCTCTATTTCTTCTATTCTAAAACTTCTACTTCTACTAACTCCCTAACTCTAAAACTTCTTTTCCCTCCTTTTCTAACTCCTTTACAAAGAGGAAAAAATGCCATATATACAAAGTGTACCCAAAAAGAATGTGTTGGCCCCCTGTTTTAGGGTTTACAAAATATCTATTTGGTTGCAGGAAGGTCGACACTCAGATCTTTTGGATAAAGTTGATCCTGCATTAAATGCATATCCTTACTATCCATGTTGTTGAAAGATTATTCTGGGGATGATCTTAGATCTTTTGTAGCTACAACATTTACTTTTGGCCTCCGTGTCCACCTTTGAAATCCATCGGGGCTACCTTGAATGCTCAAAAAGATCACCATTAATACCAATCCACCTCCTCGCTAGTAGACCACACAGCTGTCCCTAAGACTCGTGGTTCTTTCTTTCTCTCAGCCTTCCTTCACGTTGACCACCTTCTGGACGCAACATCAGGCTTGCCGTTAGATCTTCATACCATTGTTCATTGAGCTGCTCCATCGACCCACTCATTGAGCAGATCCACACTGGTTGCATTCTATTGATTTCTTTCACGGGGGTCAACTGGTCAAACGTCTAGGGTTAATCTTTAATTCTTTGGATTGGCTGAACATATGCCACGCAAGGTTCCCAAGCGGTCAAAGGTCATTCAACCAAAATCGCATGTTGGTGAGACACTAATCATGTCTTGCCGATGCAATTATACCTCATAGTAGCCATCGACATGACACATGACGGTTGACAAGACCTCCCATCGAGCTGCGTAAGTCATATTGATACCAGAAAACCTATCGGCAAGACCTCCTAGCGAGCCTTTCTTTTTTTGGTGAGCACACCCATGTTGGGAAGACCTTACCTCAAACTCACGCCATGTTGCTGAGAAATCCCTGGGTCGGCGAAACCTTTCATCGAGTGCATTCCACTACACCGAAGGGAGAAAACATGTCGGCAAGACCACCACTAGTCAGCAAGATATCATGCTGAGTTCTTTCATTCCCCTCGAGCTAACTCCTTTCTTTTGGTGAGACCCCGTCGGGTCGGTGAGACATCTTATCAATCAACAGGACCTTATGGCGAAGGTAGACCACTCTCCCTGATGCGATTCCATTTCGGCAAGAGTCCACCCTGCCGGTGAGACATCTTGCTGATGCTACCATCCTTGGCCGAGACCCTCATTTCATGTCGGTGAGACCTTTTGGGGAAGGCAATACTTCTCAGCGAGATCTTATCGAGCTCAAATTTCTTTTGGCAAGAGCCTGTTTGGTTGGTGAGACATCTCACCGAACTCAATTTTTCCACTAAGACTCCCCTGGCTGGGACCACCATTCCATGTTGGCGAGACTAGTCCCCTTCGCTGAGACATTATACTGAAGGGGGAACCCTTCAGCGAAACCTCCATGCTTCGGCTAGACCTCCTGGCGAATACAAATATTTCTCCCCGATGCGTTCCACTTTGGCAAGACTCTTCCTCTTTGGTGAGACCTTATGCTGAACCTAAATCCTTTGGTGAGACATCCCACAGTCGCTGAGACTTCACAGTGACCCCAAATCCTTTGCCGATGTTACCCTTTGTTGCCAAGACTTCGCCTCTTCGGTGGGACCTTATGTTGAACCTAAATCCTTCAGCGAGGCATCCGACGGTCGCCGAGACTTCACAACGACCCCAAATCCTTCACCGACACCACCCTATGTACAATCGATCGATGGGACTTTAGCATGTCGGGGAGACATATGAAAACCCCTGGCGATTAAAACTGTCTAGCCGGCCGGAGCATTTCAAAATGAACAGAATCACCACTAGCCTGCAAGACATCTAGAAGGTCTTGCGGACCTATGCCTTAGAGGAATTTTATGCCAAACTTGATTGGGGGGATACTTTCCAACTGAGCTCTTTGAGAAATATCATCATGTGCAAGATTTAATCCTACATTCAACAAAGAGAACCATAGTAAAGATCACAAAAAAAAAGTTAATTAATCAAAATCATTATTAAAATGAATCCTATGTCAGTAAAGTGCCATTAAATCTTCAAACAAATGATCATACAAACAGTTTGGGTTTCAGGTCTACCCACAAAATCCAAGCCAGTGAGGAATTTTAGAGAATTCCGAGCCAGGCAGATTCCAGCAGAATAAACGTGAAAACACCTGTTAGAAAATTAATCTGATCATTGTCAATCAAGGAACAACATGTGAAATCTCAAAACAACATAAATCAATCATAAAATGCATCATCATTTGCTAACAAGTCCAATTACTCCATATTTCTTCACATTCCATCAGATTCCAGGAAAATCTACACATGACAGATTTCCGTGAAGGAGGAGACATTCCCACAAGTTTGGAAAAAACAGGGAACAACATATTTCAGGAAAACCCGGAGGAGAAAGAAATCCACGAAGAAGGTGCATCTCCGGAGGTCTCGAGAATTTTAGGAAAATTCGGAGGAGAAAGAAAAATTGGGAAAATGTGGTCCACATGGAATTCCGCGAAGACCAAAAATCCCTGAACCTAGCGCTCAGCCGGAGTTTGAACGAGATCCGAGAAAATTCAGAGGAGGAGAAAAATCCCGAACTGGGGAAAAAACCTGAATCTTGCCTAGAACCTAAGGTTTTCAAAGTGCAACTTGGGGAATCACTTAGGCAAAGCAAGATAAACATTTAGGCTCATGCCAAAGCAAGATCATTCCTCAAAATTGAAGGACCAAAACAAAACAAGAGTGAAAAAAACAAAAGAAGAAGAAGGGGGACCCATTTTGTTCCAAAATAAAATGGGGTGGTTATGCAAGGCATAACAAATGGTGACTTAGCTAGGAAAATGGTTTAACCATTTTCAAGAAATTGAAGGATTCAGCTACCCATAACTCTTGGTTTATGAACATCACAACTCCAGTTGGGTCAGTTTTAATAACCAAGGTTGAGCTAGAATCTCAAATGTAAACCAACACTGGCTACCCCTGAATCTTTGTGTGTGCTTGACGGTGCATCATCTCTTTATAAAGTTTTCCTCATATTTCGAACAATAATGCGCAAGATTTGAACTACATGAGTCGATTCCCTTTAGCTATTGTGCAATGATATCCTGGGCATTGCTCCACTGCTATTTAGGCATCCATAGCCCTGATGGAGATACCTCTAGTTTTCTCATAGCATTCCTCTACTGCCAGTCAGGCGTCCATAGCCCCGGTAGAGATACTGGAATCACCCATTCATATTGAGTCCTCCTTTCTCTTTAGATAGTTCTCTTTCTTTTTTTTTTCTTTTTTCTCTTGGAGTTTTAGATATTTCCTTCAATTTTTATTTTTTTCAATATGTCAGATGTTTAACATCTATTCTAGGTTGAAAACTACCATGGACCTCATAACAACACTTGGGAATTGAATTTTCCACTCAAATCTTACAACACCATAGTCCTAGGAAAAATATACTATTACAAAGGGAGAAGATCTTGATGATTTGTGACAGATTCAGAGGAGCTAATGAAGGTTATTTACTTTGCACCTTATTTTCAAGACTTTCCACAACTCTTACTAATAATGGGCATAAAACAACGAATTTAGGACAAAATCACCCAATCAGAAAACATGAAAATATCTAAACCACTTCTCTCCTAATAACCAAAGTATGCTTCAGATAACAACCCACCATTTCAAAATGGAAAGAACAGAGAAGTCCCAAAGAACAAATAAGATAGAAACCAAACAACAAAGGAAATGAAAGGATAGAAAGAAAAAGACAAACAAACAAACAAAAAACTTATTTACAAACAAAAAAGCAAATTATTTACAAACAGGAAACAAACCAAGGGAAAAGGAAAACAACAGAGCAAAAGAAAACTAACTAAACCAAAAACAAACACTAACCAATCCTAATCCTAAACTAACTCCAAAGCTAAGCCTTACAAACACAGAACTGTAAAAATTTGTACATTGACTTGACTGATTTTTCATTATGTACAACAATTTTAACCTACTAGGCACAGTTCTAAACCTAGAAAATTTATCTTTATACTTAGAAATATGAAGCTTATGTGCAATAAGTTCATTCTGAGGGTATAAAGCTTGAAATATTATTAGCTGTGGGTTCTCAGTTTTGTCATGATTTACCCACAAACAGATTTTACTATTTGATGATCAATTAGGTAATTGAATGATTTTCTTTGAGAAAAGGGATAGAAGAACTATTGATAAATGCATGAAACTAAAACTAAAACCTCGGCGATGCACCTAATTGATATTTATGAGCAGATTGATTCACAACTGATTATTACGGAATCTATTTTCACAACTCAAATTGGGAAATCTAATTACATAAGTGTTTCATTAGAAGGCCTGACAATCCATTCTTAATGAAGGAAAACTGATATTTTCACAAACTAAAGGAGAGGATAAATTAACAGCACAACTTATGATCTATAATTAAAATTGCTTTTTTGTGTACATGTATTCATGAACGTGATAGGAATTTAAAGGCTTTGAAATCAAACACACTAAATTCGCATCTTAAACATTCAATAAATACAAAACTCCTAAATCTGAGAAGGCTAATACTGAATAGCCATAACGAAAAGAAGGAAACTCTGCAAAAATGATAATTTGTAAAGCTTTAAAAAACTGTATTAAATCTAAAATGCTGAGTTACAAGATAGTCTTCCTTGTTGAAGGCAAAGGCAGAAAAACCAGAACTAGAATGAAAAGATAAACTTTTTCAATATATACAATGAGAATGAACACACTTCAAAAGTACATGAATAAGCAACTGAAAGTCAATTTCAGTGAGAAAGTGACAATTCCAAAGTGAAAAACGAGCAGAAGCAAAAATCCTTGAAAAAAAAAGGTTCAAACTCATGCAAAAATGAGTGAACTCAGTCTCGAACTCGCATTCATGAAGCGTGCAACTAATATGCAACTCAAACTGAACTGGAAATCTCTAAACGTGAGCCAAAACATGCAAAAATCCTCCTTGCTTTAATCAATTCGCCCATGATAACTTGATGATTAATCTTCAGTTGCTAATCTGATGTGGAACTGAAAGAAAATGTGCAATGAATTTAGTCTTCAAACTGATATCAATCTTCAGTTGCCCCTTATAACTTCTACATGGATTTGTTTGAAAAGGAAAACTTAATCCACCTTTTATTATATGCTAAATATTAAAGAAAACATATTATTATCCTTAATATTTAGCTAAAAATTCAGCATTCTCTAAACCCATGCAATATACACTTAAGTGGAAACTCTATATATGCAAAATCAAAAAGTCACGACCCCTTATTACTCCACTCCATGCATAAACTTCAAAATGCATTAATCAATATAGATTAATTGACCACCATGCATATTAGACTCATTATAGAAAGGCCGACCATCAATAATAGCTTGAAATGATTATGCTTAAGATAATAATTCAAACTCTTTTGACTTAGGCGAATAGACAAAGACACCATCAAACCCTAAAGTCATTATTATCATTTTGCATCGACTTCTGCCCTTCGTGGAGCTCTGTTGCGCCACCATGGTTTGCTGGTGTTGAAGATCTAAGACTTGAAAGCCAGCGATTTCATGTTGCCTTTGTCAAATTTCCATGAGATTCTCAAAAAATAAAATAAAATTTGGTAAGCCTTTTTGCATAGATCTGAGCACTCTTGTTCATTTTTGAGGCATTTTATTGTATTCTTAGGCCGCGGATTTAACTAGTCTGATGTATATTTGTTGTGCTTTCATTTCTCTGCTGGTCACTATTTGACTTTGTCCGTTTTTCCTTTTGACATCTTCTCAGAAAACACAAACTCTTAAATATCTCAGAGCTTGAAACTGGGTTTGTTGAAAGTCTGTATACATTAAAAATTTCTTCAATATGGTTTCAGCTTAAACTAGTCTGATGTATATTCTAGAAACCCTTATGTATTTTCTATATTTGGGCTTAGCCACAGACTTATCGTGCTTCTAGTTTTCAAGAGTTTCTCCTTTGTATTGTCATCATGGGTTTCGATGGCTTTGAATGAGCTTGGGATTTATTTATTTCATAAGCTCGAATATTGATCTCTTTCCCACTCTATGTGACCAAAGGCTTTCATTTTACACATTGGCTCTTGAATGCTCAAAAATCTTATTCCCTCTTGTACTCACTCTAGTGTTTGACCTGCTATCTATTATTGTCATAATTGCACTCCTGAGTTTCATCTCCTACAGGGGCATATGCTCATCATTTAATATATAATGCATTTCACAAGCTCATTTGTCCGATGCAAACTTACATCTGATGGTGTCTTTTAAAAAAAAAAGTTTTGAAGCACAAGATATTGTTTCAAATATATCCCTTTGTTAAGGATACAATCAACATTTTTTCTACTTAAACATAGTGTATTGATTGTGCATACTATTGGGGATATTATAACGATGCTCCATCTCTTTCTTATACATTGAGACTATTGCTTGATATGAATCTCTCATGTATGAATGCTATTTATTCACTTGACTATATAATGCATCTATTGAGCACTGTTATTCTCTTTTGACTCTTTCTTGCATATTCAGATAATTTGCATATGTGGTTGGCTGTCCTCCTGACTGAGAATTTAATGTATTTTTGTTTTTACTATTTTGTATGCACTATGCTTCATATGCAAAAATGATATCCTATTGCTGATTATTTTGATCATTGGTCATTTATGTTGCTGTTGAAAACTTTGGTTTGATTACTGGCTGTAAAAATGCTCATGACATCACTGTGATAGCGATTACCTTTGTTTTGATTTGTAAAGCTTTTGATAACATGGATGTTTTCACTGCTTTGAGATTTACCACCATTTTATTCGAACCATTTCTCATGATCCTGCATTATGCTAGTTTTTGTAGCATACTTGAACTTTATGATGAAAGCTTTCTTATGCTTGGATATGAAAGGTTAAGAATTGAAACTATGCCACCGTTGATGAATCAAACTTCTCATGATTTCTTATTTGTATACCCTGCACCTTCAATACTATCTTGGTTGACATAAAGGGTCATTTTTCTGAAGACTTAACTATATTCTAGGCTGATAAACATGAAAGGTTTTTCCTGTTGTCTCTTGAACTCGAAATTGTCTTAAAGCTGCAACCCTTTGATTGTGAGTGTATTGATAATCTTTTCAACAGTGACAATGTTTCTCCAATGCAAAAACATGACAGTATATGTTCAATCTTGCACAACTTTAATTCTCTCATAATTTCCAATTTATAGCATCTTTTGAAGTTTTGAACTATTGGAGTGATTCATGCTATGGCTGTGATATTATTGTTTGTAACCGAAGTTGTATAATCTGAGAGCCTCTTTCTCTGCCTCTGTTGCAACTTGATGGTTTGTTGCTTCACTAATCTGAAAAGTCCTCCTTCTTCATGTTTTGATTGTTCCTTTCAAAAAGATGACTTGCTCAATCTATTTCTATCATAATGAATTAAAGGCTGCTTTCTGTGAACTTCTCCTATGGCAGTAGTCCTATTTGATGACTGTTTTGAATGTTCATGATGACTCTCATGTATGAACTTGAATGAGAGAATACCTTCATACCTTCTTGATATGCCGGGCTCGACCCTTGTGGGAGCCCGTTTTTCCCCACATAGCTGATGAAAATAATCTCGAACATGATGAACCTGTTCCTGCACATTGAAACAAACAAGTTAGGAAAAATAAAAGAAGCTGAAAGCTTTCCTCTTGAGTTTTATGTCCTTTGAAATCTGAAATCATCTGATGGATGCCTGATCAAATGTATACTATATTTCTATTGGTAGCATAGGTACATGATAGGATTTGATTCTCATTGCTTAGAGACCATCTCTAATACCATATTTCATCATTCTTGCAGATGCTTTTGGAGCTTGGAGCTGGAGCTGGAGTTGGAGCTAGAGCTAGAGCTACAACTAAAGACCTCAACTTGTCAATGATTCGTCATTCCAGGCAATGACGAATCACTTTCTACCCTATGCATTCTTTACTCTCAGTTGTATAGTTTACTTTCTTTTCTTGTATCTATCATTTGATTGTGCAAATCAAATTTAGTTACTCCCGCGGCTTGTGCAGGACTTCAGCCTTTCCAATATGAATTAAACCAACATTCTTTTATGAAAATTTATGAGTTCTTCTATTACAAACATTTGCATAATCAAAATTTGAAATTCAATGAATACTTTTAGCATAAATTTTGCACCTTTCTGTGATAAATGCAATTCAGCTCCATCTATTTTGAGCTGTAGCTAAAAATAGGTAACAGTGTGCATAGCATGCATGTCCACATTAAGTATGAATATGGATTAGGCTCTATATGCATGACCTCATTTAATATGGAAATTATGGAATCAACCTCTATGGTTTCCTAGTATACTTGTATGAATCAAGATGAGTAGTTGATGTTCAAAATCCTATCAATGTACTTACTATGATTTTATAATAAACATAAATATTTTTGGATTTTTGTGGTGAATTTATTATTACAAGGTAATATCCCAAGATAATAGTTCTTCCCCAAACTTTAATTTTTAAAGCCAACAAATATATACATTACAATAAATTAATCATTAATCTTGAGCAATGGTTTAGAGGTGCATAGATGGTGGCATATTTTAGTGCAAGATGTAAATTTTTATATTAGAGATGATATTTTTAGTAGGAGTTAAATCAAAGAAGATTATGTTGATCAAAATTTTAACATAATAGGTGATAGGTTGAAATAACCTTGAACCATCCAAATTACTACTCATATGGTAGCCTATAACCCATAAGGGGTTTTTTAGATTTTTAGTGGCACTTGGATGTTTTTGTCTTATATAATTAACAATCAAAGCCACATAATTTAACTAAATGTCATCAACATTATTCACGTCTATGCAATAATATAAGACAACACATTCTTCTAAATTCAATAAGCTCTAAAAGGTTAAAACTAAATGAAACCCCTATGACCTGAGCTCTATAATGATTATGCACAAAGTGTTGGTGTAAATAGGTGTTTTACCTATCTAGGTCATATTTACATGTTAATTCCACTTAGGTCCTAGAAGGGGATCTTTCTAGATAGTGTTGGTTGTCACTAGATCTTATCTTATCTTTTGAGATTTAATGCTTGTGTCCTAAGTCATTTAATATTTTTTGAGGTAGTTGCCTCACTTTATAGGATTAAGACACATGTCAATATCTTGTCTAATCCTATCTCACACTTTACCTTTATAAGAAAGGTATCATTTATACATCATCAAAAAATTTAGTTCAGTTGAGTAAGTCAATATATCACTACAATCTTGAGTATTGGATTTTGGCCATATCTTCTATCCATTATTGCAATTTCATGTTGTTTCTTTTCCCTCTTGTAGAAGGTTGTTTTTGATTTTTGTAGGTGATCCTAGAGGCTTGAGTCCTTGAGTGACTAACATGGTATTAGAGTTGTAGAATTGTAAAACCCCTTCTCAAATATGAGGGTGGTTTGAGATTGAGCTTTTATTAGGTGCATACTAGGAAAAAATAGATCTCACGATTGAGTCCAAAAGACCCAAAAACCCCTATTTTCATATAAAATAATTGATATTTAGGTGAAAAAAATTTTGGGCCATTTTTGGGGTTTTCATATTTTGGGTGAAAAATCCATCCATACAGTTGTACGAAATCCATACAATACGAATCCATATGGTCTGTATGTGGTTATATCAGGTGCTATCAGGTTTGCAAAGGTATCAAAATCTTTGCAAAATATTCTTTCTACCTCAACCCTTGCATCATTGTTATCTGACGATATGACTTTGAGATACAACTTGGTAGATTTAGTACTTAATTTTTTTTTTAAATTGATTTTTTTTGGGTGCCCAAACATTGCACTTGATCCTATGTGAGCACCTAGGGCTTAAAGCCCATCGGGGGTGCATGATCAGGGCTATTTCCTGCTAAGTGGTGCTTAAATTTCTATATATATATATTAAAAAATTAGCCCGATAGTCATATAAAGGACCAAGTGCTAACCACCTAGGTGCTTAAAATTTTGTCCCCCTAGCCCAAATTGGGCATTTTTCAAAACATCATAACTCTCCACCAAGATGTTAAAATTTTGCAAATGAGATATCGACGAAACACTGGTTCTAAGCACTTCATGATGGTGCAAGCCATATATTTCAAATTCTACCTTGAAAGTGAATTTTACTGTTGGTTGAAATTAGATTTTCCTTTTTGGACCTCTAAGCTCATAATTTTTTGTTGGATTTTCCAATTTTCATGATTTTTGTGGTGTTGGAAAGGTATTGAGGAGCTCTACATTTCTATACATGTATTTTTTCCAGATTTAGTCCAAGTTTTTGCAAATTTTCATTTTGGTTGATTGCTTGGAAGTAATACAACTTAGAGAGGTTTTATCTACTTAGGAAGGCTTTATTTTCAGTGTAGACCATATTAGGAAACATTAATTTCATTTTGAGGATCTCATTTTGAAATATGTTATATTTTCCATCTTTGATCCATCTTAGCATTGTAAAATTTGGAACACAATTCTAGCATTGTAAATACACTATATATAAAGTTCCACATCATATTATTTGGGATATTATTGATTGAGTGATTTGGGGGGTCTCTTGGTGTATTATTTTGATCTATTTTCTTGTGCTCTTCCTTATATGTGGATCATTCTAAGGTTCCTTTGCTAACATCATATAACTATTCAACATGGCATCAACATGCATGGATTGTTCTAATGAATGAAGGTCACTCTCTATATGCTGAAAATAAGGTACATGAACCTACAAATGATGATAAAAAGATGAAATGGATGGTTGAACATACCAAATCTCTTGGATTTCTTTGTAAACTAGATTTGTTATTTCAAGCTGAATCATGCAAGAATTCTCATGAGGCTTGGGGCATATTGCAAACATTATATGGTACTACATATGAAGTAAGAGGCTATCAAATTGATAATGAACTGATAAAACTTGATGCTAAGAACTTTGAAAACATCCAAGACTACATCATTAAGGTTAATGATCTAAGAGAGCAATGTAAAGCATATGGAATTGATAAGAAGGACATTTAGTTGGTCTATAATACATTAGACAAAAATGGTTTTGATTATGTTGATTTTGTTTCTAGCTTTCATTATATCGCTTTTGTTTCAAACTTTTATACTCATAGGCTGACTATGGGGTCTACATATACTACACGTTTATTTGCATCATTTTTTGAGATGTTAATACATAAGTAACAAAAACTTATCTTGATTGGCCTCATCAAGTCATCTAAATCTTAGGCATTATTGGCTAGTCAAGTGAAAGAATTAAAACATACTGATAAGGAACATAAGAAATCTAAAAACAATCCACATTCAAATCAACCAAAGAATAAATCCTCTTCCAAAAATAAAAAATCCAAGAAGGATAATCCTACTTGTTCATATTGTAGGGAGCTTGGTATGATGAACATTCTTTTTATAAGGATATTGATGGATTGAAAAATCTTCTAAAAAAAATCATATTGATTTTCCTTCTATAATGTCATAGTCAACTTCTTCTTCCTCAAAATAGTCTAATAAGGACAAATGTCATGTTGGTTTAGTTACTACATCAAGAATAAAAGGAACCATTCTTTGTGCTTTTTCTAGTCTTGGATTAAGGAGATGACTTCTAGATTCAGAAGCATCTCATAATATGGCATCTTCATAATCAATATTATCTTCTTTTGAGTCTTATGCTATGTCTCCTATTCTAATCATGGGAAATAATACATACACGAGTGTATTTGGAAAGGGGTCTATTGCTTTTGGAGAGGGAACTTTCAATGATGTTTTGTGTGTACCTCATTTGGAAAACAATCTTCTTTCCATATATCAAATTACACATGGTGGAGATGGGAGGAAGTGGATTTCACTCCTAATTCAGTTATCATTAGAGAATTGGTAAATATTATTGCTATTGGGATGGTTGATCATTCATCTTGGTTGTACACCTTTGCAGATTTTTCTTCTGATGATGATATTGTTCCTTCAGTTGTTGATCACACTTCTAGTGTGAACCATGATTTAGAGGAGAATTTTGGCTTCTTGAACTTGGGAGTTCTCAAATTGGATCCCATCCTTGAGCCTTACATTTCATCTCCTCCAATTTCTATTACAATTGATGATGCTCATGTTGGCATAGATTTGACCTCTTGTGATTCAATGTAGTAGGATCTACATTTTCTTCCAACTACATCTAATTGGGATACATACTTGAAAAATATTGTTGGTTTGTTATTTGAGTCCCATATTTCAAGTTTAGAAGACACCATTTATTTCATACATATTCTCTTTTATGGATATGATCCTTATTCAGTTGTTGTGAGTGAATACTTTGACCCTCTTATTCATTCTCTACATGATTGCTCTTTGTAGTTTGACATGAGTGTGGATAATTTTGGATAGAATTTGGAGGAGACATTTGTATCTTTGGAGTGTGTTCTACACCCTTCTCTAGGAGATTCTAAATTGACATATTTAGTTGTGTGGCCTAGAATACCTATTTGGATTGTCTCAACTTTCAGTATCAATATGGGGACACTTGAGCATAGTTCATATACATCACATATCATTCTTCTTCCCACATATTCCTTTTAGGAATAAAAATACATCTTACATATTATCTTGGTTTTGTCTCTCCCTAAGGGGAGGAATGTTTTTCGGTGAGATTGGATCATCTTCAACAATCAATGTTGGGATTCTACCATTGCAAGAGACTCACCATTGAGGGGGGTTGCATAGTCTCTCTTCTTCTCTCTTATAGGGGGTCTTTTTCCTCACATGGGGTTTCGTTCCTCTCATTCATCGTTGAGATTATTTTATATTTCATCTCTCTTGGGGAGGAGTTTTGTCTCATTGTTTTTCTCCTTTTCTCCATTTGTGAGAGATTGCATTTTCATTTATACACAGGTTCCTAACATGGCCTCATAGCTGGGACCCATATTTGCATTCTTTATATAATAATACTCCCCAAGTTGTCCTTAAGGGGGTGTTGGTGTAATTAGGTGTTTTACCTATCTAGGTCTTATTTACATGTTAATTCCACTTAGGTCCTAGGAGGGAATATTTCTAGATAGTTTTAGTTGTCACTTAATCTTATCTTATCTTTTGGAATTTAATGCTTGTCCTAATTCATTTAATATTTTCTAAGGTAGTTGTCTCATTTTACAAGATTAAGGAACATGTCAAGATCTTTTCTAGTCCTATCTCACATTTTTCCTTTATAAGAAAGAAACATTTGTACACCATCAAACAATTTAGTTCAGTTGAGTAATATATCACTACAATCTTGAGTATTTCATATTTTCCATATCTTGCATCCATTATTTCAATTTTATGTTCTTACTTTTCCCTCTTGTAGAAGGATTTTTTTGGTTTTTGCAGGTGTTCTTGGAGGCTTGAGTCCTTGAGTGAATCTCACATAAGTTCCAATGCTAGAAATTGTATAGCCTACATTTTTTGCATTATGCTTACACTCACTTTAGTGTCCATTCATGAAGCATTTTTAGGGATACCAACCCTTATCTTTTCTCTCACCAATTTATCAACTTCTATGTCATATTTGTATTATTTCTTGCTAATATTTTGTTGTCTATCTAAAATTTAGGAATTTTCTCTAGGATGATAGCATGGTGTGTAGATGTATGTGTGGCATGCTAGTGTTCTAAGAATTTTTAAATGCTAGATTATCATCTTCTTTCTTAGGTGTCTTCCCTTACCTATTATAAGGTCCATTAATTAAAAAAGATCATATGTGCTCAGATGTGGTTATTCACCTTCCTCACAAGTCTTATGCAAAGGGAAATTTTGAATTTGAATCATTCACATGAAACTCTCCTTCTCTCTTGCTTGGATACTCTTCGCTAGTTATCCCTTCATTTCTAAAACTTATCTTAGGTACATGCTACTAAATATATTGATGTTTCTCAATTTCCCACACTTTCTATTACTAAATAGTAATGGTTGTCTCTTTTGTACATTGGTGAACATCTCCATTATTCCTTTTAGTTTTTACCTCTTTCTTTGTTTATCACTCATTTCATTATTATCATTATCAAATTATTTGTGAAATTTATTACCTATTTTCCAAATATACCCATATTAGGGTGTTTCTTCCTATAGACTAGGAATTAAACACTTATGTATTTATTTTTAAATTGGATCTTATTAATTTTAGTCTCGCATAAGCTTAAGGACACACAATATTTACACTATTCCTCATTTCATTAACTTATTGTGGAGGTTAAATGACCAAACAAGGTGCTTTAATATTTGGGGAAAGCTCTAAATTAGTCCCAACCTTTTCATATATCCTATAATATGTGCTTAGAGGGCTACAAATCTATAAAAAAATTATCCTCCTCTTCTCTATCACTGTACTTTTGATTTTTTTTAAAATAAACACGTTAGGGATACCATAAGAGTTTGATGTGGAATAAATAGGTGCACAATCTTGACACAAAATATTGGTAATCAATAAGTTGTATATTAATAACACAAATTAATCAAATCTAATGTAGAATCACAAGAGTGAAATTTATAGGATTTTTATGTACACAAATTATACAAAACCTTCCCACAATCATACAAATTTAATTCATACATACCATGAAAACCTAACAGAAATTCATATGTAAATAAACACACTAGGCATGCTAATACACAAGAACGTGATGATAAGAATCTTCCAAGGAATCAACTCGATGAGGACAATTGTGAAGTAAAGTTAAACCTAGCAAAATTATATGATATTCATAGATCTAGAACTAAGGATGAAATATCAATTTGGACAACTCATAAAAATATGTATAAATTCATTGAATCACAAGGCCATGTAGGTATGGTGGTTGAAAGCCTTGATGAAGATGGTAAGTTTATCAAATCACGTGACCTCAGCTACAAGATGATTTTTATCCAATTTATCTAGAAGCCCTCAAAAGATGTTCTTTAGGTCAATGTGGGGAATTTATGAAGTTAAGGGCCTCTACCCTTGTCAAGAATGGGTGAGGGGTTCAACTGTATTGCAAACTTAGTGGTTGTACTTGTAGAACTTTTAGGTATCTTTTATTATGTTGTGGTATATATATACTTTATGAAAGGTGTGGTTAGTTTTATTTCATGAATGATATACTAAAAATATTGGTATTGTGATTATTTTAAAGCTAGTGAGAATTATAAATGTATGTTTTCTTTAACAAACAACCTAGTAGTCAAAATTATAATACTTATAATAATCATCTATAATGAAATCAACCTATGTACATATTTAAATAATTATAAATGTAAACAAGAGTATTGCATATAAGTATCTCATAAAATACATGATTGTAGAGAAGGAACAAACTTTTACTCATACAAATATACATATCTAATCATGTACATATGTATAATTAGCTTGACTTTATAAATTTTTTCATTTACAATCAAATGAAGGAACCATATAGATTTGCTTTGCTCTTTATTGTGTCAAGTATTGCCTAATAGTCAAACTCATGAACCTTCTAAAATTTCCAATTCAATGACCTACCCCATATTTTCATCAAATGAACATTTGATTCAATAACAAGGTTAGAGTAATGAAGAATCTTTTGATGCATATAAAATTCCTCAAACAACCACATATCAAAATTCTTAATTGAGTATCTTCTAAGCCATGTTTTAGCAACAACCATTGACCCTATAGGATACTTGATGTTTTCTCCGTCTATAACAAGGGCCTCCAGTTTCTTTTCTTCTTCAACACAGTGACACAAATAATAATCCATTCCTTCTTCATTTTATTTATCATTAATAACTGCAAAACATGCCCTACATTGATATATGTATCCAATTAGATTAATTTAGTCAACAATACAAAAAAACTACAAAATAAGATAAAATATTAAATTTTATGAAATTATTCATGTAGATATTACCTGGTTGAACTAGATTTGATATGTGTTCAAATTCAATTGATCATTCCATGTTTGTGAGTTGTTGTGTTTTTGAGAGTCATTATGTCTCAAGTGGGCTTAGACTCCTTGTAAACCATTCATCAATCCACTTTCTTGGGTCTATAATATAAGACCCCAATTTTTAATATTTTTTTTGATGTTCTGATTGTTGCTTGAGGGTTTGTTGTGTATGTTTTTCATAGTATTTCATGTGACATAGATCATTTTTGACATGCCAATAGAAAGATAATAATATGCAGATAATAACATATAAAAAATAGCTTGAAACCAAACACTTTCAGACTTCATTGCTCAAATTACAATATCAAAAAATTACAGTCATTACCAATTCATTACAAGCTCAGGAAATTCACTTTTAGACCTAGTTTTAGAGCTCCAAATAATAGATGTAAGACTCCTTCATGACACACCTTTCACCAAAGAGAAGGGCTTTCAATACCCAAATAAACTCACCATAGTCTCTACTTCAGTAGCTCCAGAAAATGTTATTTGCAACACTCAACAAGGCCAACCAGAATCAAAGAAGACACCCAGAAATGGGCACTAGGTGTAGAAGGGTGACTTGCTCTAGTAATTCCAATACTCCTCCAAAAGATACAAACCAATGCTTGATGTTGGCACCTAGATGAGAGCAATCAAAGAACCAATACCCACGATGAAACTTTAACCTGTTTGAAAGATATGAGCAAATAACCAGGTTCAGGTCTAGATGCTAAAGTGACCATAAAATGATAAAACCTCTCCATAACTCCTTGAAATTCATGCCAAAATGAGAGTATCCAATCACAAACCAAAACCAAACTGAAACTCATCAAAAGTACTCAAAGATCTTCATTCTAAATGACCGTAACCTGCAACTTGAAGCTTAGATTGTAACTCTGGAATGGAACCATGCTTTCACTAGATAGGGTTGGCCTTGCACTACTGAAATCAGCCCAAGATGTCAAGGTTTTTCGTCCTCAACACTCACTTTCAGACCTCTTGGTGAAAAAATAGCAGCATCTACTTATGCAACCAAAATCATCCCTGTCAAATGAGGCCTCCAAATGAACTTTTAAAAGCTCAATAACAAATTAGGGTGACCATCTAAGAGGAAACCCTAAAACCTCCCTTAAACCCATGCCCAAGTAAAAACCTTTGCTTTTTTTTTTTTTTTACTTCATTCCTAGCCTTGGGCGTCCATCTCCTATTTAGCCTTCAAAAGTGTTTTTGATGCTCTTTAAAATAAATTTAAGTTATTGACTTAGGTTCCATGGTACTTTTTTATGTCCCCTTTACCCTCAACTTAAAGTTATAAAGTAACTTTAGATTAATCCAATTTCGAAGGGAAAATAAAATATTAAAATATTTCAACCTTAGCAACCTGAAGCCTCAACTGAGAATATGTTGTTGAGAGAAACCTGACAAGGTCCAACTTACCAAAAATAGACTTACTATTTTTAGATTGTACTAAAAATAGTAAGTAATACCAAAGGATCAAACTGGAGAGATAACTAATATGCTCAATGGCTCACTAAAGATAGTAAGCATAGTATTGGATCCTTGCTAAAAATAGAAAATCCCTCCAAATACCAAAAACCCCACACAAAGAACTGGAACTGACTTCCCTTACTAGAACCATTTAGCCTACAGGAACTCTAGAATAGGCTAAATGTCATATGCATTGCAAAAAGGCTAGGAGGGGACATTATAGTTTGCCATCCCCAAAAATTGCTTTTCCTCAATAAATCATAATGTTGGATGTTGTAATGTCTACTCACTCTCCCATATAGCATCCTCAACTGGTAGGTCCCGCCACTTCACCAAATACTCTGTGATCACTCTCCTCCTGATGGTCCTCTCCCTGAAATCAATAACTACCTTTGGAATAAGCTCCAATCTACCCTCCTCATCCAATAGGGGAAAAACTATTGAGGGTATCACATTGTGCCCATGTGCCTTCTTAAGGTACGATACATGGAACACATTGTGCACTCTACTCTCCTCAGTTAACTCCAGCTCATAAGCAACCTCTCCAACCCTCTTGGTAACTCTGAATGGGCCATAAAAACATGGTTTCAACTTCTCTACTCCACTCTTTTTGAGAGTGGACTATCTGTATGGCTGTAATCTAACATAAACCATGTCACCCACCTTGAACTCCCTCTTTATTCAGTGTTGATTATTATACTTCTTTTGTTGATTTTATGCATGTTGAATGTTCTCTCTCAAGGATCTCATTATGTCTTGACTTTCCCGCAAGAAATCGTTGGCCCTAGGAACTCTACAATCACCAAAAAACAAGTCAATGAAGCTAGGAGCTTCATAACCATACAATGCCATGAAGGGTAACATCTTAATGGAAATATGATAAGTTCTAGAGTTATAGAAAAACTCCCCCAAATGCAACCATCTAACCCAAGCCTTTTGTTGTCTTGAAACATAGTTCCGTAGATAGCCTTCTGCCCATTTTTTTAACTATCTCAATTTTTCCATCTATCTTGGGGTGGTAACTAGTGTTGGGAGTCAACTTAGTACCACAAATTTTGAACAAATCTTGCCAAAATAAACTCATGAACTTGTTGTCCCTATCACTTATGATGTTCTTTAATGCCCCATGAAGCCTAAACACCTCTTTGAAGAACAAATCTGCCAGCTGTAACAATGTATATCCTATTGATATGGAAAAAATGTGAGAAAATTTGGTCAAACAGTCTACTACCACATAGATTCAATCCTTCCCTTGCACCTTGGAAAGCCTTGCGATGAAATCCATTGAGATACTCTCCCACTTTTGAGTAGGAATGGGTAGTGGTTGTAGTAGACCAACGGGGTACATGTGCTCATTTTTTTTTGGCACACTTGACACTTACGCACATACTTAGTGATGTCATATTTCATGCCCTTCCATGAGAATCTCTCACAGACCTTCTTGTATGTCTTATAGAACCCCAAATGACCAGCCATAGGGGTGTCATGAATTTTTTTTAGAATCTGCTCTTTCATCTTAGTTTCAGGCACCAAAACATTCTCTCCTTGTAGAAGATCAATCCACCCTTCACATTATATTTTTCATCAACCAAAATGCCATCAAGAATGATGTTTGTTAAAGTGTTCTTAGCAGAATCTACTTGGATTTTCTCTTTCCAATCTATTGCAATCTTAAAAAAAAAGCATAAATGTGGTCTCCTAAAGAGTATCAGCCACTACATTACATTTTCCCTTGACATATTCAATGTCAAAATCAAAGACTTGAAGTTTGCTTACCCATTTTTGCTGCCTCTCACTGAAGTCCTTCTGGCTTAGAAAGTATTTAAGGTTGTTATGATCAGTTTTAACTACAAATATGCCCCTAATGAGATATTGCTTGTACTTGGTCAAAGCATGCATGATGGCCAACATCTCCTTATCATATATAGAATAATTTTTCTCACCTCCCCTTAATTTTTTTCTCTCAAAAGTGATGGGATGCTTGTTCTGTATGAGGACAACCCCTATACCTTCACCAAATGCATCACACTAAAGCTCAAAAGGTTTAGTAAAATATGGGATCACTAACACTGGAATTGAACTCATCAAAACCTTAAATTTATCAAATGCCTTATGTGTTGATTCAAACCAAGAGAATGCCCCTTTCTTGGTCAAATCTGTAAGTGGGGCTGCAACCTATGAAAACCCCTTAACAAACCTCATGTAGAACCCACATAGCTCAAAAAACCCTTAAGTTGTGTCAAATTTTTGGGTTGTGGAAAATCAATTATTGCCTTAATCTTCTCAGGATCTACATGCACACCATTAGCACTAATGATATGACCCAAATATAGCAACTTTGGCATCCAAAATTCACATTTAGATTCTTTAGTAAAGAGGTGTTGCAAGAATGAAGGCGTTTTCATTGATGTCAACTAGTCAATTGGTTATCAACTGGTTGTTGTTGTCATTGATGTCATGGATGCAGGTTATTGGCTATATATGTCAAGGATATTCAAAAAATTGTAATGAAGAAAGGTTGTAGTTGTTCAATGGTTGCTCTGAGTTTTTCTCCGAGTTTTTTGCCTATGTTTGTGTGGTTTATATATATTGATCATGGTTGTTGGAAGCTGCTATATCCAAATTTTTGGCTTTTGATTCATTGTACAGTGCGAGTTGTGTTCACCAGTTGTGAACTATAGTTTTCTATGTTTCTAGCTGAGGTCCGAGAGAAATTTTGTTGGTCCGAATTTCCTTTTGGTAAATTCTTATGACTTGCATTTCTAGAGTTAAGTTGTTATGATTGTGTCGAAGACAATTTTGGTGTTTGGAAGGATTGGATCATGCTAAGGGTTGTGTATGCTTAATTCTTCTATTTTTTCTACACTAGTTTGGCTATCCTTGTGTTGAACACTACTTTCAAAGTTGATGAAGTGTGTTGGGACCTATTTGGGTACTCATAAAGCACGTGTTTGGGTCGCCCTCATTCTAATTCCACCCTAGGATGTTTTGGCACCAAACTAATTTGAATTTAATGATGCATGGCCGACTTTGGATATGTTTCAAAGTTGAAGATGGTATAAATGCATGATGAGTTAGTGGTAAAATATATACAAAGAGATAAGTGCAAATAAATAGAGCAGATAGATGTGAAGAAAATGTGAATTAGTGTGAGTATGTGATGTGAGTGTGGCAGATCAGTGTGAGTTCTAAATGTTGAGTTGCCGGATGCAGTGAGATGAAGGTGTACTCTATCATTCATGTATGTCTGCAAGTGGTTGAGTGAATTGTGGTGGAAATATCTATTGCATTGAGATTTTCTTCTCTCTATAACATATCTCTTCTATCTTCTTTGTATCTCTGTGGTAGTGAACCCTCTAAGTGGTTAACCCTATTGGATAGTGAGTCCTTGTTTTGGCAGTGAGCCTTTTCTCAAGCAATGAGCCTTTGTAATCAGTTTTGATATTCTCTATAGTATGAGCTAATCCTCATCGTGGTTTTTTCCTTATTGGGTTTTCCACGTAAATCTAGTGTTACTGTGTTTGTGTGATGGTTTTCTATTTCTGCACTTGCACTTAATGTTTAATCATTTTAGCAGAGCTAAGGATTTATGTTTGATCTAAGTTTTGGTGAATGTTTTAAAAGTTTAAATTTTCTACAACTGATTCACCCCCCTTCTCAGTTTTCTTATTCCACAATTGGTATCAGAGCTTGGTTCCTTGGAGAAGAGCTTAACCACTTAAGGAAGGTTTGAGATGGTTGGAAAGTTACTTATGAGTATCTGAAGTTCAATGGAACTAATTATGCTATCTAGAAAATATTGATGGAAGAATATATTGAGTATTGTGGATATGATGTGGAGAAAGCTTACAAAACTCCCTACACTCCTGCTAATGGTTTGAGTACAACTAATGAGATCAAGGAACATGAAGCAAAAAATAAGGTGAAGTTCATTCTGAAGAATAGTCTTGTTCATTCTGAGTTGATTAAAGTTCAAAATCTAAAGACTGCTAAAGAAGTCTGGGATGCTTTAGAAAAGGTGCATGAAGGTGATAAAAGGGTCAAAGAAGAAAAGTTGCAGAATTTGGAGACACAATTTGAGCTCCTACATATGTAGATGAAGATGAGAATGTTAAAGCCTATGTAAAAAGATTGGATGAGGTAGTAGTTGGAATGTGAGGACTTGGTGCTACAATAGATGAATCCAAGATTGTAAAGATTCTTAGAACTCTCCCTGATGCTTACAGTGAAAAGGTATGTGATATTGAAGAACATATAGATTACAAGACTTACACTAAAGATCAATTGTTGGAAACTATGACATCTTATGAGATGAGAAAGTTGAATTTGAGAAATGGATCCAAATTAGAAATTGCTTTTAAAGCTACAAGAGAAGAAAATTCGAATGAAGAAAATCTCGATGAAGTAGAAGCTAACTTTGTGAGAAGGATGAAGAGAGGATTTGATGAGTATGAAGGTAAGTTACCATTTAAATTCTTTAGTTGTGGAGGAATAGGTCATTATGCTTCAAGGTGTCTTGAAAGAGCTAAGAATAATAAACAAAGATATGAGAAAGAAAAGAAAGGTAAGAAGATCAATAGAGCATATTATGTGAATGAGGATGCTAGTATATCTGATGAGGAATTTGATTATGGAGATCTTGATGACAATGAATGCTTGTTCTTGGCTATAAAATATGAACCTACTTCTACTAATTCTAAAAAATAGGCGAAGGAATGCCCTTCGGAGAAGGAGAAAAATGAAGGTACTGTAATCTCTGCCCTACGTGCTAAACAAGAAAATAACTATTGGGTTGTTGATAGTGGTTGTTCACATCACATGACTGGTGATAAGATTAAGTTTTTTAAACTTGAAAAATATGATGGAGGTGTAGTTATGTTTGGAGATGATATTGGTGCTATGATTTGTGGGATCCTACTATGTTAAGGGACTAAGGCATAATCTCTTGAGTATTGGATAGATGTAAAATAAAGGATATAATCTTGTATTTAAGGATGAAAGATGTGAAATCAGGAAAGATTCTAGAACAATGATTGTTGCAAGAAAGAAATCTAAAGGAAATATCTATCAACTTAAGGGTGTTGATGGATGATACTTTATGATTAGATTAATGATAGTTGGTTGTGGCATTGAAGAATGTTTTATATGAATTTTGATAACTTTGTGAGGATTAGTGGAGTTCACACTGTGAGAGATTTACTAAGGATTACAAAGCTTGTTAATGCTATTTGTAGGAATTGTCAGTTTGGAAAGCAAGCAAGAAATCATTTTAGATCAAAGGAACAATCTACTATTGGACTACTGGATTTAATTCATATAGATCTATGTGCTCCTACAATAGTGAGAAGTCTACAAGGTGAAAGGTTCTTTATGCTTTTGATTGATGATTACTCTAGGTAGACATGGGCTACATTTCTTAGAGAGAAATATGATGCATTAGATAGGTTCAAGACATTCAAAGCTATTGTTGATAATGAAGTAATTTTGAGGATAAAGTGCTTAAGGTTTGATAGAGGTGGTGAATTCAACTCCCATGAGTTTAATATGTTTTGTGAAGTTCATGGAATAAAAAGACAATTATCTACTATGAGAACTCCTTAGCAGAATGGAGTTGTTGAAAGAATAGAAAAATTCAAGAGGCTACTAGATCAATGATTATTGAGACTAGTCTACTAGAAGTTTACTGGAAAGAAGCTATTCACATTGTTTCTTATGTATTCAATTGAGTTCAAGCAAGAGAAAATAGTACAAAGACTCCCTATAAGCTATGGTGTGGAAGAATTCCTACTGTTAAGTATTTCAAGGTATTTGGAAACAAATGTTATATCAGATGGGATGAAGAAAATTTAGGAAATTTTAATGATAGAAGTGATGAAGACATTTTTCTTGGATATTCTACTAAAAGAAAAGCTTATAAATGTTTCAATAAAAGACTAAGAAATATTGTAGACAGTACAAATGTCAAGGTTGATGAAGCAATGAAGAATTCAATTGATGTTGATGGATTGTATCTAATGAACCTGATTGCATAAGGATTGAAGAAATTTAGGAAGAAAAGGAGAAGGATGAGCAAGAGAAGTAGAATGAAAGAGGTGAAGCTTTGGTGGTGTCCACCAAGAAACCTAGATATGTGTAGAAAAATCATTTAGAAAGTCAGATCATTGGAGACAAGACAAAAGGAGTATTGACAAGAAGCAAAGTTGTTGCTGGTGAGGTAAATCTATGTTTGCTTTCTGATATTGAACCGAATACTATAAGTGAAGCATGTAAAGATGAGCATTGAATGGAAGCTATGAAAGAAGAACTTATGTAGATTGAGAAGAATCAAACTTGGGCATTGGTCCCAAGACTGACAGATAAAAACATTATTGGATCAAAGTGGGTATTCAAAAATAAGTTGAATGAGAATGGAGAAGTGGTCAGAAACAAAGCAAGCCTTGTGTGTAAGGGTTACTCACAAGTAGAAGGCATAGATTTTTAGGATACTTTTTCTTTGGTGGAAAGAATGGAAGCTATCAAGAAGTTCTTTATGTTTTCTACTCATAAATATTTCAAGGTCTATCAAATGGATGTCAAGTCTGCATTTTTGAATGGTGAGCTAGAAGAAGAGGTCTACATGGAACAACTAGAAGGATTTCAGTTGTCAGATCAACCAGATATGGTTTGTAGATTGAAGAAAGATTTATATGGATTGAAGCAATCTCCTATTGCTCGGTATGCAAGGTTAGATAGGTACTTGATTCAACAAGGTTTCAACAAAGGTATGGTAGATAGTAATTTGTATTTTAAAATTGAAAATGAAAAAATATTGATTGTGGTTGTATATGTTGATGACATTATTTTTGGAGGAAATGAAACTATGTGTAAGATGTTCATGGAAGAAATGCAAAAATAATTTGAGATGTCTATGTTTGGAGAGATGAATTTCTTTCTTGGGCTACAAATTAATTAAACAAAGAAAGGAATTTTTATTTTATAGTCTAAATATGTGAAAGAAATGTTGAAGAAGTTTGGGATGGATGGTTCCAAACCAGTATGCACTCCTATGGTGACTAGTTGCAAATTAGGTAAAGATGATGATTCACCTAAGGTTGAATAGAGAAAATATAGATCTATGATTGGTGGACTATTGTATTTGACTGCTATTGGACCAAATATTATGCATGGTGTCTGTCTTGTGACTAGATTTCAAGAAGATCCTAAGGAAACACATGTTGTTGATGCTAAAAGAATATTCAGATATTTGAATGGCACTCTAGATTATGGCTTATGGTATCCTAGGGATACTAACTTTACACTAAGTGCTTATATAGATACAGATTGGGTTGGATGTGTAGATGACAAACAAAGTGCAAGTGGTGGTGCATTCTTTCTTGGTTGTAGATTGGTGGCATGGTTGAGTAAAAAGAAAGATTCAGTTTCCTTATCTACTACTGAAGATGAGTATATTGTTGCTGCATCTTGTTGTACACAAGTTTTATGGATGAAATAGACATTGAAAGATATCATAGTAGTGTATGATGATCCTATTTCTATCTTCTATGATAACACAAGTGTAATTAACATTTCAAAGAATCTAGTGATGCACTCGAGGACAAAGCATATATCTATTAGGTATCATTTCTTGAGAGAGAATGTTGTGGAGAATGAAGTAAAGCTTGAGTATGTCCCTACAAAGGATCATATTGTTGATATATTTATGAAGTCTCTTCCTAAAGATACTTTTGAGTATCTCAGGGAGAAGTTAGAGGTCATTTCCCCTCCTTTCTTGAACTAGATGCATCATTCTGGTGGGTCTATGGATCTATCTTTCTTTTGGACTAATGTTTTAGTGGCTACCTCTTAGGGGGAGCAGGTAGTGTCACGTGTTGTCATTGTAAGAGTATTTTTTTTTTAATGTCAAAGGGGAAATTATTATAAAATATCTTTTTCCTTTGTCATTGATGTCAAAGGGGGAGAAGAGTATCATGTGAAAAATATTATCTACAAAGGGAGAGAAACAAAAAGAAAAATCATGAAAAGTGTATTCAGAGCTAGTATGCTATCTTTGATGGTTTTTCACATCATGTGTTTCCATCAATGACAAAGGTGGATATTGTTGCAAGGATGAAGGTGTTTTCATTGGTGTCAACTAGTCAATTGGTTATTAGCTATTTGTTGTCATTGATGTCATGGATGTAGGTTATTGGTTGTATATGTCAAGGATATTGAGAAAATTGTAATGAAGAAAGGTTGCAGGTGTTTAGTGGTTGCTCTAGGTTTTGCTCTGGGATTTTCTCCTATGTTTGTGTGGTTCAGATATGTTGATCATGGTTGTTAGAAGCTGCTATATCCAAATTTTTGGCTTTTGATTCATTTTACAATGCGAGTTATGCTCACCAATTGTGAACTGTGGTTTTCTATGTTTCTGGCTGAGGTTCGAGAGAAATGTTGTTGGTCCAAGTTTCTTTTTGGTAAATTCTTATGACTTGCGGTTCTAGAGAAAAGTTTTTATGATCGCGTTGAAGATAATTTTGGTGTCTAGAAGGATAGTATTGTGCTAAGGGTTGCGTGTGTTTAATTATTCTATGTGTTTTACACTGGTTTGGTCGATCTTGTGTTGAACACTACTTTTGAAGTTGATGAAGCGTGGTGGGACCTATTTGGGTCCTCATCAAGTGTGTCTTTGTGTCACCCTCATTCTAATTCCACCCTAGGATATTTTGGCACTAACCTAATTTGAATTTAATGATGGATGGTCAGATTTGGATATGTTTCAAAGTTGAATATGGTATAAATACAAGATGATTTAGTGGTGAAAGATATACAAAGAGATAAGTGCAATTAAATAGAGTAGATAGATGCAAAGTAGAAGTGAATCAGTGTGTGTATGTGATGCGAGTGTGGAAGATCAGTGTGAATTCTAAATGTTGATTTTTTGGATGCAGTGTGTTGAAGGTGTACTTTATCATTCATGCATGTTTGCAAGTGGTTGAGTGAATTGTGGTGGAAATATCTGTTGCATTGAGATTGTATTCTCTCTATAACATATCTCTTCTATCTTCTTTGTATCTCTGTGGTAGTGAGCCCTTTGGGTGGCTAACACTGTTGGATAGTGAGTCCTTGTTTTGGAAATGAGACTTTGTAATCAATTTTGATATTCTCTATAGTGTGAGCTAATCCTCATTGTGGTTTTTCCCTTATTGGGTTTTCCACATAAATCTATTGTTACTGTGTTTGTGTGATTGTTTTTAGTTTCTGTACTTACACTTAATATTTAATCATTTTAGTAGAGTTAAGGATTTTTTTTTATCTAAGTTTCAATGAATGTTTTAAAAGTTTAAATTTTCTACAACTAATACACCCTCCCCTCTTAGTTGTCTTGTTAAATAAGAGGGACTCACTCTCAAGAATACCAAACATCTCATCCAAATGTATTAAATGCTCCTCCCATGATCTACTGTAGATGAGAATGTCATGAAAGAAGATAAGAACATACTTATAGATCTGCTTGCTAAACACCCTGTTCATGCATGACTGAAAGGTGGTTGGTGCATTTTCCAAGCCAAAAGGAATGAAAAGATACTCAAAGTGCTTGAAGTGACATCTAAAAGTAGTCTTCTCCACATCCTCCTCCCTCCCTCTAATCTAAGGATAACTTGATCTCAAATCAATCTTTGAGAAGTAAATCACCCCATGCAACTCATCAATGAGCTCATCAATGCATGGAATGGGATACCTATTCTTGATGGTCTTTTGTTCAAAGCCCTATAGTCTACATAGATGTGCATAGTCCCATCCTTCTTCTTCACCAAGACAATTGAAGAAGCAAATGGGCTCTTACTAGGCTAAATGTGTCCCATCTCAAAAATCTCATGTATGGCCTTCTCTATCTCATCTTTATGCCTCTTAGGATGACAATAGGGAGTGGTCATAACTATCTTGGCTCCCTTCTCAAGCTCTATTACATTCTTAATGCTTCTATCAGGAGGCCTCCCTGGAGGAATACTACCAAACACCTTGCTTCTTTTAGTAAGAAGCACATGTACATCAGGTGGATATGTCCTCTTACCCTCTTTAGTGACTATAGGCATAATGATGCATTTTGCTTCCCACTTAACCTAGTCATTCCTAAAAATTCTTTCCATGTTTCCACGCGTGGCCCTCCATTTGGCATACCTCTCAAAACTACATTCTTACCCTTAGATTGAAATTTTAGCTCCATGGTCTAAAAATTTAAAGTAATCTTCCCCAAATAGCGTAGCCACTAAATACCCATCACCACATCCATGTCTCTTATGTTCATTGCATAAAAATCCTCCTTCATCTCATGATTTCCAAACAACATGCTCAATTGAGGAACCATATTAGTGAACTAAATAGAAAACTCATTAGCTACCATAACACATAATCCACTCACCTCTTGTGTTTGAAGGCCTCTACGTGCAACTAAGCACTCATCTATGAAATTGTGAGTAGCCCCTCTATCAATCAAAGCCACCATACGCTGCCCATGGAGCACTCCCCTAATGTGAATAGATTTATTTTTGTAGAAACCATGAAGCTAAGATAGCTTCCCACCATTTTCCTCCACCTTCTCACCCTCTTTTGAATCTTTTTCATCATCACTTTCATCTGTAATAGCTTGCTGGTCTAATTTTTCTGATGCTACTTCTTCATTAGATTGGTACTCAATAAGTTGTGTGTTAGCCTTGGATAAGAATTTATGACCTTGTGTAAGCACAATCCTTTCCTTCTAAGATCATTCAAATTCTCACTATCTATCTTGGTATATTTTTTTAGGATTCTCATGCTCCTTTGTATTGATTTTCTTGTCCTTTTCATTTTTTTGCAACGAACCCTTTGACTGAAATTTACTCTTGAAGGTTGATATCTCCATGTCTCTAACCTTTTTGATGTCTTCTTGAAGGGTAGGTCGGTTAAAGGTTTTGATCCAACATCTTAGATGATCAAATAGACCATCTATAAACAACACTACGAGTCTTCTCTCTGAGATATCTATCACAAGAACTGATAACCTCTGAAAATCTGCAATGTAAGAATCAACTATACCCCATTGTTTTAACTGAGCTAGCTCCTTGAAGTGAAATTCAGGGTCCTTATCAAACCTTTCAATCAATATTTAAGTGAACTCATGATAAGAATTTATTTGAGCATGTACCATTGTCACCATTCCATTATATCACCATTCATGAGCAATACCATCTAAGTGTATGGAAGCATATTGAATAGACTCAACCTCCGGCATGGGGTTTAATGTGAAGTGTCAAGTTTTTGAACCCATGCTCTTGCTGCCATCTTTCTAGAACCATCATACTATGGGAGTGTTAACTTACCAAACTTCCTACACAAGTCATTGTGTTAGTCCATGTTACCTCTTGTCTTTGTATGCCTCATTCTCAAGTCAGTGTCCTCTCTAAGAGAGATATCTTGCTAAAACCCAGGCCCTGCATCATGCCAATCCTGTCTAAACTATTCTTGTTGTTCAACTAAAGTGAGCTCAGGATTTTCTGGTGCTTCTACTCTTGGTGGAAAAATGGGCATAAGGGGCCTTCCCATTGCTCTCACATTATTCTAATTACCAAATCTTTGCTTCCCTACTCCATTATCCTTTCCCATTTGATCCATTCTTTGTATTAATCATTCTATTTACTGATTGGTTTCAAGCGATTGTTGCTCTGCTCTAACTTGTCCCCTAAACAAAGTATCTAGCAAAAAAATCATTCTATTTGGTGGTGCCTCATTTCTCTCATCTTCTCCTCTCCTATCTCCCATGTTTTTAGAGATAGATGACTCTACTGAACGATTTTTTGATCTAGATGACTTAGTTGAATAAGTTTCAGACCTAGATGAATCAACAGTTGATGTCCAGTGCTCCCAACAACTCTCTTATTTATTCCTAACCCTCTCTTGATATCTCCTTTTCCTATCACTGATGCTCATGAATCAAATATACCACTGGATGCCAAGATCATATGTGCTTTGATACTACTATAATATAAGACCCCAATTTTTTTTAAAAACTTCTGATGTTCTAATTGTTGTTTGAGGGTTTGTTGTGTATTTTTTTCTTTGTATTTCATGTGCCATACATCATTTTTGACATGCCAATAGAAAAATAATAATATGCAGATAATAACATATAAAAACTAGCTTGAAACCAAACACTTTCAGACTTTATTGCTGAGATTACAATATTAGAAAATTAGACTCATTACCAATTCATTACGAGCTTAAGAAATTCACTTTCAGACCTAGTTTTTAGAGCTCCCAACAACAAATATAAGACTCCTTCATGGCACACCTTTCACCCAAGATAAGGGCTTTCAATACCCAAACAAACTTTTCATAGTCTCCACTTCAACAACTCTAGGAAGCGTTATTTGCAGCACTCAGCAAGCCTGACTAGAATAAAAAAAGACACCCATAAATGGGCACTAGGTGCAAAAGGGTGTCTTTCTCTAGTGATTCCAATACTCCACTAAAAAATACAAATGAATTCTTTATGTTGGAACATAGATGAGAGCAATCAAAGAACCAATACCCATGATGAAACCTTAACCCGTTTAAAACATATGAGCAAATAACCAAGTTCAGGTCCAAATGCTAAAGTGCCTAGAAAATGATAAAACCAATCCAAAACTCCTTGAAACCCATGCCAAAATGAGAGTATGCAATAACAAACCAAAACCAAATTGAAACTCATCAAAATTACTCAAATATCTTCATTCTAAATGATTGTAAATTGCAACTTGAAGCTCAGATTGTGACTCTGGAATGGAACCACTCTTTCACCGGCTAGGGTAGGTCTTGCACTATCAAAACCAATCCAATATTTTAAGAGTTTTCATCCTCAAGACTCACTTTCAAACCTCCTGGAAAAAAACTAGTAGCATATCCTTATGCAACCAAAATCATCCTTGTTAAATGAGGCCTCCAAATGAACTTTTAAAATCTCAATAACAAATTAGGGTGACCATCCAAGAGGAAACCCTAAAACCTCCCTTAAACCCACACCCAAGTAAAAACCTTTGCTTTATTTTGTTTTTAATTTTTACTTCATTCCTAGCCTTGGGCATCCATATTCTATTTAGCCTTCAAATGCATTTTTGATGCTCTTTAAAACAACTTTAAGTTATTGACTTAGGCACCATGGTACCTTTTTATGTCCCCTTTACCCTCAACTTAAAGTTATAAAGTAACTTTATATTAATCCAATTTCGAAGGGAAAATCAAATATTAAAATATTTCAACCTTAGCAATTTGAAGCCTCAACTGAGAATATTCTGCTAAGAGAAATATGAGTAGGTCCAACTTACCCAAAATAGACTTACTATTTTTAGAAAGTACTAAAATTAGTAACACCAAAGGCTCAAACTGGAGAGATAACTAATATGCTCAATGGCCCACTGAAGACAGTAAGCACAATACAAGATCCCTGCTAAAAATAGAAAATCCTTCTAGATATCAAAAACCCAACATAAAGAACTAGAACTGAGTTCCCTTACCAGAACTATTTAACCTACAGGAATTCTGGAATAGGCTAAAGGTCGTATGCACTACACAGTGGCTAGGAGGGGACATTACAGAGTCACACTTATCCCAAGTTCAATCTATACATGGAAGAAAAAGCACACCATTTTCCTCATATGAATATACCATGAACCTACATTTGAGCTTCTTAAAGAGTGTAGATCACTTGGTCTTATCAATGTACAATAATCCTCATATTTTGTAATATTAGTATTCTCTACCAACCAAAAAAATCTATGAACTTTAGACTTAACTTCATTACTTGGACCCATTGCAACCTTACACCATTCAATGATAGATGTTTCATCTATCAAATTTGCATTGTCTTTGTACGCCAACTCTTCTCATGCTAAGGCTATTTTAATACAAGCTCCTACATTGTCATGCTCTCCCTTTCCATGCTCGACCTCTAATAAATTCCACATATGTTGAACACTAGTGATCTTATGCATCCTAATCAACCAATAGAATACCTGTGAGTTCTTAAATTATGATGTACAATTATCTAACCATTTAATATGTTGACCAAATTACATATTCCTACTATCCAACTCATGGTAAAAAATCTCAAAGAAACCTTGCACAAACTCTGTAGAATGTGTTGGATCATCACTAGTATAAAAATGATACTCCCTCAATATCTTTTTGTCTTCCTCTATACTATTATGTGTATGAATGAATGCTATATGCACAAATATGCCAACCTATGTGGATTTGTATGTGTGGTTGTAGTGTGTAGTTCTTTGTAAAGTAAACAACTAGAATGATGGTACCAAGTGGAAATGAGTCCTATTGTGCATGTTTTGCACACATGCCCCGCCATAGGTAGGGACCCCCTCTTTTAGCTCCCGATGGGCTACTTTTCTCTTGCCTCGCTTTGCATGCCCTTACTCTAAGCCTAAAGTTGGTCATGTGCCTTGAAATGATCAAATTCCCCTTGACCAAATTCACTTACCTAAGTTTCACCAAGTCTTTTCCTTTCGTGAAAGTGCCCTTGTGGGTTTCCCTTCATTCATTGCCCCGACGTCCTCCAGGCCTCGCAGACCTACAACTGCCAGTCACCTCATGCAGGTTGCCGCTCATGTTTCATTGTTGAGTAGCGACTGATGCCCAACTTTCGCCCGCATGGTGGGATCCGCACCTAGTTTCTTCTGTTAGAGTAATAAGTTATGCTTAATTAATTATATCATATTGATTAATTAATTAAGTCACTTATTCCTCTTTGTTACTTAAGCTAAACTTAGGCACATTAATAATTAATTATTAATTATTAAGTGTGCACACTAGGGTTTCATTTAGGGTTTCTTGATCTCCTTCATAAGGATTGATCTCTTTTGTAATCATTGCTTCTCGTAATGCATTTTACACTTTGAGGTTCAGAGAACATCTTCTTTGGTTCTTCATATCTTTTGCATGTGGCAGGTATCCATCTTGCATGCAGGTGATCTTGGTTTTCTAACATGGTATCAGAGCTCCAGACTTGCAGCTGCTTGTTCATGATCTGAAGATATGGCCTTTCAGTGAGTTTCAAGTGCAAGGGTTTCCACAAACATTTTTTTGTTGAATCTAGGGGTAGCCTAAATTTTTGGGCATTTTGGGACAAAATGGACCTCACCATTGAGTCCGTAGTGCCCAAAAACCCCCATTTTCATATACAATTTGTCTATTTTGGTGCAAGTTGGTCGAGAAGGCAAAAAATTTTGTCTGGGAGGCCGTATGGCCTCCCAGCACGCATATCGAGGCTCTGAAAATGAAAAAAATGAAAAAAAAGGTCATTTTTAGGGATCTGTGCCGACGCCTCTAGTGTAGATTAATCCTGCCACCCGACGGCCACCAGGCGGCCTCTGTCTCGCCGGCGGCGGCGGCGGCGCTCGCCTATCCTCCGCCCCCAGTGGCCCGCTCAGCCTTGCCGAGACTCCAACCCACCACTTGGTTGCTAGCCCCCAAGGGCCCTCATCTCCTCCAACGCGGTCATATGGGGACCAGGGGCTCTGCCCCCATCCACCAACCAAACCCTTCCAGCACCAGCCTGCGGTCATATGCAGGACCAAGGGCCAAATTTTTTTTGCAGGTGTGGTGTTTTTTTTGTGGTGACGGCTAGATGGCCGTCAAATTTATCACAGTGAAGTGCTCACGTCAGCATGACGTCATCGGCCGTATGGCCCTCTTTTCCCCTCCTAACCCTAGTTTTTTCTAAAAGAGCAGTTTTTTTTCTTTTGGCCATAACTTGGGCATACGGTATCAAAATCGGGTAAACGAGATATCGATGGAAAGCTAGTTCTGAGCACTTTCATTTGGTGTATTTTATTTTACAGTATTTTTCTGTTTTACTACATTTATTTCTGTTTGAAGGCAGATGTACTTTTTATGCTTCCTAGCTCATAACTTTTTGCCACGATCTCCATTTTTTGCCTCGTTTGAAGCGTCAGAAAGGTATTGAGGAGCTCCATGTTGTTGTCCATGCATTTTTTCTGTATCTATCCCAAGTTTATCTCTTAGTCCAGATTTGGCTCGATGGGTTGTTTGGCGATTACTTGGATGTTTTGGTAGTTGGGAGAGTGCATCTTGCATCTTTGCACTTCATTTTCAGTATTACATCATTAAATAATTGCTTGCTGCTTCATAGATTCTAGGGTTGTGCCCATTTGGAGTTTTCGAGTGTTCTGAGGCATTGGGTGTACTGTCACTTTTTTCATGATTCCTTTAGTCAATCAGTGACTCTCATCCAATTTCAGTAGTAGACAGAAATATCTTTCCTTGCTTGCCAGATTTCGGTTCCAGTGTTACTCTACAGAGTTCTTCCAGTGCTTCTCTGCAGCATGTCATCTCATTGTAGGGGGGTTTTGTCCCGCTGAGTTTTTCCTTCTCTACCTCATTCTTGCATATGTAAATGGGTACCTGATCAGGGCTAGTTGCCGGGACCCATCTTTGCTTTCATGCATCTTATTCTAGTGTTTTAGCTTCTTCCTAAGTTCATCTTAAGGGGGGGTGTTAGAGTAATAAGTTATTATGCTTAATTAATTAAGTCACTTATTCCTCTTTGTTACTTAAGCTAAACTTAGGCACATTAATAACTAATTATTAATTATTAAGTGTGCACACTAGGGTTTCATTTAGGGTTTCTTGATCTCCTTCATAAGGATTGATCTCTTTTGTAATCATTGATTCTCTTAATTCATTTTACACTTTGAGGTTCAGAGAACATCTTCTTTGGTTCTTCATATATTTTTCATGTGACAGGTATCCATCTTGCATGCAGGTGATCTTGGTTTTCTAACATCTTCATCTAAGCCTTGACCAAGCATCCAAACGAGCGAGAGATTCCACATCTCACCTAACCTGGGTCCTTCATACAAATAAATCAATGCATACCATTAATGGAAATTGGCCTATAAACACTACTCCCTAACCTTCATTTTACCTGGGGCATTCGAATCTGGGAAGAAACAAAGTCTCCCCTTCCTTTTTCACTCTTTTCCTTGTTCCTACTGACTTGGTCCTTGATCGGTTGATTCACCTTTTCCTTCATTTTTTGACTTTGGGGAAAAGTTTCCTATGGATTTGGGATGTTTTTGTGGTACCTAAGTGAATTTCCAAGGTTTCGTTAAGTTTTGGGAGTCGCAAAAATTTCCTTCTGGGTTGTTGTCCCTCTATGGCCATCTAGGAAATTTCCTTTTGGGCCACCATCCCTCTGTGGCCACTCGAGAACTTTCCTTCCAGGCCATTATCCCTATGTGATCATTTGAAAAATTTCCTTTCGGTTTGTCATCCCTCCATGGCCGTTCAGGAACTTCCCTTCTGGGTCATCGTCCCTCTGTGGTCGTCCGAGAACTTCCCTTCCTGTCTACCATCCCTATGCTTGTCATTCACTATTTGTCGTTCATTCGCCATCTACCTATCATCCGTCCAACATCTATTGTTCACTGTCTATCCGCCCTATGGTGCCCATACTTCTAAGCTTGCATTTATGTTTATGGTCTAAATGAGCTCCAAATATGAATATTATGATCTTTTGATGATGCATGAATGGATCTAACAAGGAGTTTGCAAGGTTTGACTAATGTTTTTGATAGATAACGAGATTGGAGGAATCACTTGCTAATTCATGCTCTTGGTCTTTCCTCAATAGACCCCCTTAGTGCCTTGCTCCACCAAGCTAACCTATAGGTCCCTGCCTTTTCCTAGGAACCCCTGGTTGACTGACCAATCCCTTTTCTATCCACTTGCTATCCGTTTTCCAAACAAAACTTGGTGCTTCACCATGTTCTCTTCTTAGACCCTTAATCTGCCCTAAAGGCCTAATAGCCTCAAACTTCTTCAAGGTTCTTGTAGGGGTTTAAAAGTGTTTCAAGAACTTCAAAATGACCAATCTAAGGTCCTTGTGCAACCACAATCCTCCAACTCCCCATCGCTTCCTCAAGGTTCCTTCCTAGGCTTGAAAGGCTAGTAGCCTTGAGCCCCCAATTAGGTCTCTGAAACAGGGGTTTTATGCTTCTTCCTCCTAAACCCACCAAGGATCTAGGTTCTTGGATTAAGAATGGTGTTTTCCCTACCCTCACCTCCAAGAATTTTTTGGTCTCAAACCTGCTTAGGCTATGTACAGTCCAAACACAAAAATGCACAAGAACCCTAGGGTTTCCAAGTCTCATAGAGCTGATTTAAAACTGGTGAAAAGTTCTTCATTCAAATGGGTTGTTAAAGGATCCTCCTTGTCACCATGCAGAGCCAAGAAACTCCTCTAAATCCTCCAGAAATCATTTCTTAAAAAACTTCACTCCCCTACGATTTATAGAACTTTTCCTTCAAAACTGCCCCAACCGGGCCTGCTCTGGCTCGCCTAGGGCATCCATCTGCTAGCCACCAAAGAAATCACAATGAATCCTAAATTTACATTATGTACAGGAATGGGGTTCATCCTTGTTTCCAACAAGTACATACTACTTGGCACGATGGGGGAAACAGGCTAAACCTCCATTTTTAGCAAACTCACCAGTCAAAACAGCAAGAAAGAAAAATGCAGAAATGTAACCTAAATTGAAAGAAATGAACTAGATATCTATTGTGAAAAACCAACACTACTAAAAGGCTCCCCTACATGCTATCAAATCAACAAAAATGCTTATTAACTCATTTAGTAGCTGTCACACAAAAACAAAAGCAGGAAACAAAAATTTACACAACAAAATCACTGTTTTTCTTTATTCTCATGAAGACTGCCAATAAATAAAACATCCAACCCCCTTCAAATGTCAAGAGTTTTCTTTTTCAATGCCAAGAAACCATTAGGTTTATTTACCTGAGCCTAAGAATGGCCAAAAGCATGCTGTTTGAAAACACAGTGTGTTTTCCAATTTTGACTATAACTTAGGAAACCACCACAAAAGGATTCCAAACTTTATTCAACTTTTACCTAAGAAGAAAAAATGTCCTTAAACACAATCTAGGTGATATTAAAGACCTTATCAAAAACAGCAAAAAGGATTTTTAAAACAAGACTTCTAACTAAGTTTGCATTATGGCCCTTTGGCAGGTGCTCCTGCACCAGTTTTCCTTGATTTGTGTCTGAAGACACTTACAGTGCTTCATGTATGCAGGATTCAAGAAGCCTACCGCAGGTCTGTTGGAGAGACCCATTGAGAAAGATGAACAAGGAAAAGCACATAGCTCCTGTCACCATTCATTTTATGCCCACCTTTCTTCATAGCACCCATCAACAGAGCTGGAATTAGAAGCAGGCCTATGTCAAGGAAGTCAATAACAAACCAAAAAATGGTGGCCTTGAAGGTGGGGGGAGGGAGAAACTATTTCCTCCCTCCAAAAAAATGATCACAATCTGTCAAAAGCTGTCTCATTAGATCATTTGATCCATTTAACAATGATACAAATTTGCAAACGAGATGCACTCGATTGGATGAGAAATATTTCAAATCCTTCAGGGGAAGAAGGTAGCTTTCAGGCAGTTCCAGCTATAGTAAAAGGAAAATCAACAAGAGGAAAAAACTGCTACAGTACCTAGGCACTAAAAGACAAAATAGGGAAAAGACAAGTTGTATTTTAAAGTGTTGAATATTGTGGGGTAGGTGAAGCCCTAATGTAATCAAATCTGAGCCACACAATGTAATTTAATCTTAGCCATTCATTTGGGCTTTGGATAACTATAAATAGGGGTCTTCCCCTCATTTGTAAATGGTTGGAGAGTTTGTGTGAAAAGAATTTGCAGCAATAAAAGATAGCATTGCATGATTTTATGGATGTTCTCTTTGAGTTTGCTCATCTTGCATACATGGTTCTACCTTCCATATTAGTTTTAGTTTTAGATTCTTGAATGGAAGTGATAATGGAATTGTTGTTATGGTATTTGATGAGCTTTCAGCCTATACTTTTAGCACTTGTTGATGACAAGCTGTTGTGCAAAGTTAGCCTGGGCTTCTTTCTGTCATTGATGCAACCTAGTTCAATTGCATGTTCATGATGTGCATGTGCAATTTGAAAATATATAGACCTTAGGAGATTGCACTGGTTTTGTGTAGTTGTAGGTTTTCTTGGTCAAGCAAACCTAGTTTAGGGAGTTTGTCTACTGTAGCAGCCTCCATGATCACTATTCATTCATGGTTTTAGATCTAGGAACTTCCTCTCTTCCCTTCCCTTTTTCCCTTTTTTTAATAAGTAGCCTATGGTAAGGTTCATTGCACATTGTAAAGCCAAATATAATGATAAAATGGAGTTGAAGACTACTGTTTGAACCTGCAGCAAATGTACAACAACTCTCCCATCTTAAGAACTCCATTTGCAAACCCAACTTCCCACGCTTTGTAACTCATCCATAAGTCCACCTTGTGATTCTAGCAAATCACATGAAACAATTGAGATATTCCAAGCACTATCAAGAAATGACATTAGAGACCTTGGGATAGTGTTCTGCAATCTTACTGTGGAAGATTGTATCTCAAGAGAGGTAGTGCACCTACGCACTACTTGTGTTGAGAAGTGCATAAAAAAACATCAACAGAATTGGCACTAGAAGGAGGGCATGACATGTGTAGGCTACAAATCTAAAAGTTGGAAGTTGAAAAGAGAACCTTCAAGAAGAAATATGAGATAGGGAGATCTCTTTTAATGCTAAAGCTTAAAATTAGGAAATTTTGAAGGCAAACAAAGTTGAGTTGAGATGGAGCAGCATTTGCAAATCAACATCACTCAGCTACATGCAAATTTGAATAGAAGATTGAGGAGACCATTGCAACAATTTGCATTGGTGGACAAGTGTAGAATCCATGGTATGTGTGTAGAAACCCTTGTTTCCCCGTTTCTTGAATCTGACTGCTTTGTTTGTTTTCTCTGAAGTTTTTGGTTTTTTTGACGTTTTTGGTTTTTTTGTATGAAATAAAGAAATTGCGATTTTTGCAAAGAATTGATAATAAATTCAAAATAAATACTACAATTTCAATATTGACGAAAAATAGAAGATCTAATGCTGGCAATTCATTTATTGAACAACTGGACTCAGTACATTGGAGATCTGACAACATGCAACACAGGAAATGATATTTTTTTATTAAAAGAACCTAGTAATCTGCTGCAACTGGAGATGATCAGATCTGGTACGTTTGCAATTAATGACCTCTTCTCCCTTTGTGTGATGGTTGCAAACTGATCCAAATGCTAAGGCATCCCCAATGATGATGATAGAAGGCCTGAATGCAAGGCGTTTTCCTCTAAGCAAGAGTACGGCTCAATAATGGAAGTACGGCCTGCTGGTAATGAAGGTACGGCTGCAGCAACAGTAATCAATGCAAGTACGGATATTTCCCTGAGTCTCCAGACCTTAAGAAAATATGCGCCCTTGTTGACAGATGCCTTTTGGATGAAAACCTAATAAAACTCTGAAGATAAATGATATCTGTAAGCTCTGTAATTTCTTTTAGATGAAGAAATCCCTCTGCCTGGCAATAAATCAGGTGATATCTCACACCCTCTGAACTGCTCTCACTGGAGATGGCTCATTCCCCAATGCATTCGAGACTGAAACCCTAAGTTTTTGTGCTCTTCTCAAGACTTGATCAATTCTCAATCATCAATAATCATAATGGCTCGATTTCCAATGCAAATGCATTATACTCTTGAGAAGTGCGAATTCCACAATAATAGGGATCATTAAAAATTTGACTTCTTCTTTTTAATTCTTTTCAATAGTCTTCAACGTAATTTTTAATTATAATTTTAATTGTCAAATGGCCCCCTTCCAATGATGGGCGACCCCTTAGCCAAAATCACTTAAGTTATAATATAATAATATTATAACTTTATATTATAAACTTCAATTAATTAATATTTAATTAATTCAATTAAATATTAATATCTCTCTCATTATTCATCCGATGCACGAGCCGTCTGAAGATGATGAACATTGAAGTGATTCCAAACACTAGCAATCCATACTGCTAAAATTAGCAGAGGTCCCACGCTGAGTGTTGAATACTGCTAAAAATAGCAACTCAGGCTAGAAGTGTCCGAACGAGCCCGAACGAAAGCCAACTGATCAAATACTGCTAACTGAAGCTGAGCCAAGCCCCAACATGACCCTCTATCCAACCTATCAGCCTACGAGGGTCGCATAATAGGCTAATCCTGTGCTCTGAGAGATGTCAACTAGAAGGGGACATGACAGTCCGCCCCTCCTAAAATTGCTTTTCCTCAAGCAATCTCAATTCTGGATGCTGCAGAATATCCTCGCTCTCCCATGTAGCATCCTCAACAGGTAAATCTCTCCATTTCACTAGGTATTCCCTGATAGTCCTCCTACGCAACTGTCTCTCCCTGTACTCCAGGATGGACTCAGGTACTAAGATCAACTTTCCCTCATCATCTAAGGGAGGTAGAACTACAGACGGTACCACATGATGTCCCAACACCTTCTTGAGGCGTGATACATGAAAAACATTGTGTACCCTGCTCTCAGCCGGAAGCTCAAGCTCATAAGCCACCTCTCCAACACACCTCAGGATCCGGAAAGGACTGTAATACCGTGGCTTAAGCTTCTATGACCCACTCTTCCTAAGAGTGGACTGACGATAGGGCTGCAGCATGAGGTAAACCATGTCACCCACCTCAAAATGCCTCTCTGTCCTCTTCTGATCTGCATACTACTTTTGCTGATTCTGTGCCTTGGTGATATTCTCCTTGAGAGCCTTCATAGTATCCTTACTCTCCTACCACAAGTCTCCAGCACTCGGCACTCTACTGTCGCTCAGTAGCAAATCAAGGAAACTCGGCACCTCATAACCGTATAATGCCATGAATGGTGACATCTGAATGGTCATATGGAATGTCGTATTGTAACAATACTCACAAAAATGTATCCATTTGACCCATGCCTTCTACTACCCTGCAATATAATTTCTGAGGTACCCTTCCACCCACTTATTCACTATCTCTGTCTGCCCATCTGTCTGAGGGTGGTAACTGGTGCTCGGTGTAAGCTTGGTCCCACAAAGTTTGAATACCTCCTGCCAAAAATGACTCAAGAACCGACTATCTCTGTCGCTCACAATGCTCTGAGGCAAACCATGTAGTCTGAATACCTCACGAAAGAATACCTCTGCTACTTGTGTAGCTATGTAGGTTGTGGTGATCAGAAAGAAGTGGGCATACTTTGTAAGCCGATCCACAACTACATATATGCAATCTCACCCTTGGGCTTTAGGCAAGCCCGTAATGAAGTCCATCGACAGGCATTCCCACTTCATGTCAGGAATCGGAAGTGGCTGCAATAAACCTGCCGTGTACGTGTTCTCCTGCTTGTTCTGCTGACAAACAGGGCACTCGCGCACGTATTGAAGAACATCTTCCTTGAGTCCTTTCCATGTGAATCTCTCCCGAATCTGTCTATAGGTCTTGAAGTACCCGGGATGTCCTGCTGTAGGCACGTCATGAAAGGCCCGCATGATTATGTTCTTCACCTCTGACCCTGGGATCAAATATATCCTGTTCTTGTAAATGATCAAGTCATTTACAAGTGTGTACCTGGTATCAATCGCTGATCCCTCAACAATGCTGGAAGCCCAAGTGTCCTTGGCATACTCTGCCACAATCATATGCCTCCAATCCTCCGTAATATGAACCATAGAGCTCAAGTATGGCCTGCGTGAAAGATCATCAGCTACTACGTTCTGTGTACCTTTGATATACAAGATATCAAAGTCATATGCCTGTAATTTACTGACCCACTTCTGCTAACGATCATTGAGATCTCACTGCCCTAAGAAGTGTCTCAAACTGTTATGGTCAGTTTTTATGAAAAATTTGCTGCCAACAAGATACTGTCTAAATTTTGCTAAGGCATGCATTATAGCAAGCATCTCCTTATCATAAATGCTATAAAGTCATTCTGGCCCTTTGAGCTTTCGGCTCTCATACACAATTGGGTGCTTGTCCTGCATAAGCACCGCACCAATGCCCTCACCTGATGCATCACACTGAAGCTCGAAAGGCTTCGAAAAGTCAGGTAGTGCCAAAACAGGGCATGTGGTCATTAACTCCTTAAACCTCATAAAACATTCCTGTGCCTCAGGAGTCCAAATAAATGCACCCTTCTTCAGTAAATCTGTCATAGGGGCTGCATGTCATGAATAACCATTCACGAATCTACGATAGAACCCACACAAACTGAGAAACCCTCTCAACTGTGTCAGGTTTTCCAGTGTAGGCCAATCAATGATAGTGCAGATCTTTTCAGGATCCATTCGCACTCCATCTGCACTGATAATGTGACCTAGATATAGCAATTCGGTCATCCCCAAGTCACATTTGGATTCCTTGGCATACAAGGACTCCCTCTCAAGGATACTCAACACGGTTTCCAAGTGAGCCAGATGCTCCTGCCAAGTCCTGCTGTATATAAGAATATCATCGAAGAAGACCAACACGAATCTCCTTAGCAATGAATGAAAAACTCTGTTCATCATGGACTGAAATGTAGTTGGTGCGTTAGTGAGCCCAAATGGCATCACTACGAACTTGAAGTGCCCACAATGACATCGGAAGGCAGTCTTCTCTATGTCCTACTCACAGACTCTGATCTGATGATACCCTGACCGTAAATCAATTTTGGTAAAGTAACAGGCACCATGGGGCTCATCAATATGCTCATCAATCCGTGGTATTGGATACCTGTTTTTGATCGTCCTCTTGTTCAAGACTCTATAGTCAATGCACATGCGTAATGTTCCATCCTTCTTCTTTACCAATACAACTGAAGAAGCGAATGGTGACTTGCTAGGCCGAATGTGACCCATAGCAAGTAACTCCTTTATTGTCTTTTCTATCTCATCCTTCAATCTCTTAGGATGCCTATAAGGAGTTATCATAATGGGCTTAGCACCCTCCTCGAGCTCTATTATGTGCTCTATGCCCCTGTCTGGAGGTCTCCCTGGTGGAATATCACTGAATACCTTATCATGCTTGATCCTTAGCTGCTGTATGTCGGGGTGATATTCAGTTTTTTGCTGTCCCTCCTATATAGGTGCCAATGTGCACTCGGTAGCCCACTCTACCATGTCATGACGTATGAGCCTCTCCATTCGATGAAAAGAAATTGTTTTGATGTTGCTGTCCCGAATTTCTTTTAGTATGTGTGTCTTCCCGTCAACATCAAAACGGATCTCCATGTCCTTGAGACAAAGAGTGACTTCCTCCAATGAATGAAGCCACTTCATTCCCAAGACCAAATCAATATCTCCCATATTAACAACATAGTAATCAGCCTTGAACTCATAATTGTTCAAGCGTAAAGGGAGATCCTTTATCATGCGTTCACACCTCAAAGTATATCTGTCGGCCACCTTGACCCTAATGCCCTCGAACTCCTTAGTGATGAGTCCGCATTTCTCAACAAATCTAGCATCAATGAAATTATGTGTAGCTCTTGTATCTAGAAGGGTAATGACCCTCTGTCCTGCTAACACACCACGAATCCTGAAAGAGCCCTCCTACTGAATGCTAGATAAGTGTGCCTCTTGTACTTGAAGTTCTGACTCTGTCTCTGCCTTAGGCTCTGAAGCCTCTGAATCTGAATCCCTAGAACTATCCTGTTGTTCAGAATTCTTTGACTTTGAATCCTCATAATACGCCCACATCACTCGATTTGCCTTGCCCTTAGGTCTTAGAGGACAATCGTGATTGGCGTCATAGGGACCTTTGTAGTAGAAGCAAAGCTTCTTCCTGCGTAGATCATAAAGGGCCTCACAATCCAAAGGTGGAGCTACTGATTTACCCTTTGAATCATTTTTAGAATCTGATTTTTCTTTGTTAAAATCAGATTTCTCTTTGTTTCTGTTAAAACCCTTATTGTCCCTGAAAGATGAATTATTCCTGGAGTTGAATCTACTAGATGGTGCTGCAAACTCCATACTCCGTGCTTTCTTCATCGCTTCTTGTAACGAAGGAGGATCAAAGGCTTTGATCCAACCTCGCAATGGTTCTGTCAATCCCTCCATGAAGAGCACTACCAATCGTCTCTCTGAAATGTTCAGAACCATGACTGATAACTTCTGAAAGTCACCAATATAGGATTCCAAACTGCCACTCTATCTCAACTGAGCCAAGTCTCAGAAGTAGGATTCTGGATCCTTCCTGTCAAACCGCTCAACCAATCTGTCCACAAATTCCTGGTATGATGTGATCCTATCATGCTGTAACGTCACCATACCGTGGTGCCACCAATTGTAAGCTACTCCCTCCAAATGTAATGTTGCATATCTGATTGCATCTCTCTCTGCCATCAGACGGAATGTAAGAAATGTATCTAGCTTACTAATCCATGCCTGAGCTGTGACTTTACCACTGCCGTCGAACATCGCTAGGTTGAGTCTGTTTGTAGCATGTTTTAGGTCATTGTTCTACTATCTAGGTCTCCAATCCTGTCGACCTCTATGATGTTCTCTCCTCTGAGTAATAAAACGGTCAAAAGTGATCTGTTCTCTGACCTCAGGTGGTACCAACTCCCACTCCTCGTTCGCTACCATAAGCGTATCAGCGAACAATTCCTCATGCTCCTCACCTGCCAAGACCTCCTCGGCCTCCTGTCTCACAAATGTAGGCCTAGTAGGCATGTCTGCTATCCGTGAGGCTGTCCTAGGTGCCCTGCGAGACCCTACTTCACTCCTCTCATCGTCACGATGTGGTGACGGTCTCCTAGGAGTACCCAATCTCTGAAGTGCTACTGTCAACTGCTGCAATACATCATTAGACTGTCACTGACCTGCACGTAAATCTCTGAGTGCATGCAACACCTCTGCATCATCCTGATCTCTGTTATTGTGAGGAACCTCCGTTCTAAGATTTTCTGTTCTGTCAGCCCTGTCATTCCTGTCAGCCATGTTTCCTAGCTGCCTGCTCAAACTCTGTTGCCTTTCAATCAGAGCACATCTACGTGTGTAATACCTGTGAGAACCAATCTGTTCTGGCTGCATAAGATTGCTAAACCCTCAGGATGGCAGGATTTAGCTCTAATACCACTGTAGAAACCCTTGTTTCCCTGTTTCTTGAATATGACTGCTTTGTTTGTTTTCTCTGAAGTTTTTGGTTTTTTTGACGTTTTTGGTTTTTTTGCATGAAATAAAGAAATTGCGATTTTTGCAAAGAATTGATAATAAATTCAAAATAAATACTACAATTTCAATATTGATGAAAAATAGAAGATCTAATGCTGGCAATTCATTTTATTGAACAACTAGACTCAGTACATTGGAGTTCTGACAACATGCAACACAAGAAATAATATTTTTTTATTAAAAGAACCTGGTAATCTGCTGCAACTAGAGATGATCAGATCTGGTACGTCTGCAATTAATGACCTCTTCTCCCTCTGTGTGATGGTTGCAAACTGATCCAAATGCTAAGGCATCCCCAATGATGATGATAGAAGGCCTGAATGCAAGGTGTTTTCCTCTAAGCAAGAGTACAGCTCAATAATGGAAGTACGACCTACTGGTAATGAAGGTACGGTTGCAGCAACAACAATCAATGCAAGTACGAATCTTTCCCTGAGTCTCCAGACCTTAAGAAAATATGCACCCTTGTTGACAGATGCCTTCTGGATGAAAACCTAATAAAACTCTGAAGATAAATGATATCTGTAAGCTCTGTAATTTCTTCTGGATGAAGAAATCCCTCTACATGGCAATAAATCAGGTGATATCTCACACCCTCTGAACTGCTCTCACTGGAGATGGCTCGTTCCCCAATGCATTCGAGACTGAAACCCTAAGTTTCTGTGCTCTGCTCAAGACTTGATCAATTCTCAATCATCAATAATCATAATGGCTCGATTTCCAATGCAAATGCATTATACTCTTGAGAAGTGTGAATTCCACAATAATAGGGATCATTAAAAATTTGACTTCTTCTTTTTAATTCTTTTCAATAGTCTTCAACGTAATTTTTAATTATAAATTTAATTGTCAAATGGCCCCCTTCCAATGATGGGTGACCCCTCAGCCAAAATCACTTAAGTTATAATATAATAATATTATAACTTTATATTATAAACTTCAATTAATTAATATTTAATTAATTCAATTAAATATTAATATCTCTCTCATTATTCATCTGATGCACGAGCCGTCTGAAGCTGATGAACACTGAAGTGATTCTGAACGCTAGGAATCCATACTGCTAAAATTAGCAGGGGTCCCACGCTGAGTGCTGAATACTGCTAAAAATAGCAACTCAGGGTAGAAGTGTCCGAACGAGCTCGGACGAAAGCCAACTGATCAAATACTACCAATTGAAGCTGAGCCAAGCCCCAACATGACCCTCTATCCAACCTATCATCCTACGAGGGTCACATAATAGGCTAATCCTGTGCTCTGAGAGATGTCAACTAGAAGGGGACATGACATGTGTAAGCACAATGAATTTGGGTGACTAACTTTCTTTTGCAGAATTGAAAGAGTCTTGCAAGGAGAAATTCCCTTTTGGGAAATATATCAACCTTTAGCTCTTGCAGACCCAAAGGAAGAGTTGACAACCATGGAAGCTAAGGAATTTGAGGGGTTGATCCAAAAAAATTTGGGCAACAAAGACAGACCAAGATTGGAGGAGGTGTTGATATCAACCTGGTGCATATTTCACAATGCACCTCACTTAGAATTAGCTTGTTCTTCCTGTGCGAACATCATCACCCAAGTCAAGGGATGTTTGAATGAGTTGGAGAAGCCAACTTTCAATGAGGATGAGTCATCCCATGAGGCCAAAGAGTTATCAACATCTGAGGGACAACATATCATAGAGAAACCAAGGAATTCAACACAAACTAGTGTTGGGATAGCGAACATCAAAGCTGAAAATGAAAAGAAAGAAGCAGATTTCTATAGGATAGTAGAAAGCTTTGATGAAAGTTTAATTGGAAAGAAGTTAGAAGGCCCTTTCTCCATCAGCAAAAGGCAGCCCTCCACTTAAGAAGAAGAAATGTTGGCAATCAAGGATGAACCAATGAAGTTCACAACAACATATGCTTGGGCAACCAATGCAGATGCTGAGAATTAGAAAGGAGAGGAGGCTAAAATCCTTGGGGCAGCAGAAGGAGATGGAGAAAGCATAAGCGAAATCAAATTGGAAGACCTCTCCTTCGTCAATGACAATGATCGAGAATCTGAAAATGAAAGTTTGGAGGAGTGGGAACAACCACTCACCACGGTTGTCTACCATCAAGCTTCCTTTTCAAATGATGATGACGACCCAGTAGCGGAAAGATATGACTAGCTCGTCTCCAAATTAGCAAAGGATTGGTCGAAGATGAAATATCAAGTAGATCTGGGGGTGCCATTACTCTTGAACTGGTGTAGGCTCCACAATTCATTACACTTTGAGTTTTCATATGAGCTATGCCAAGAGGCTGTCAAACAAGTTAAAGAACAAGCAATGCAACCAAGTACACCACTTCCTACCATTGCTTCAAGTGTTGAATGTGAGAATCAAGAGCCAGTGCCAAGTGACAACTTAGCTGAAGGTGGGCCTCAAGAGGATGTTGGGACAGCAATTAGAAGATGGAAAACAATATAGTCTCAAGCCTCCAAGTGATGAAGTACATCAAACAAGGATGTTGTCCACCAATCATCAAGAAGTTCTTCCTCTTGAAGAGCATTTGTACACTATGGACGATAGGATTTACAGCGAGTCCTTAGAAGGAAATTGTGTGATGGACTTTTGTCCCCTTGATGAGGTACCATCAATTGATGACTTCTTTCCATTAGGAGTTGTATTGTGGAGGTATACCTGCATGGAGGAAGTGTACCAGAGGTTAGCAGTGATGAAGACATACCACTTGAATCACCTAGTAGTGAAACGTTGGAACCTCTAGAATGGGAAAGGGGTTCCTTCTCCATTTACAATGATAGTGACCAAGAAGAAATGATTGAACATCCTGGTGAGATGCATGAAATGCAAAAAGAAGAAGATAAAGGCGGAAGTGTTTTGATGGCTACCAAAAAACATGACATGCTCGGTCAACTATAAGATTTAACTGATGTGGTCCTTCTGCCTTGATCATTGTTGATCCTCCTTCACACTCAAAGAGCTGCAATAGGAAAAAATTGTGCATGTCATCATCCCTTGACATTGGACATCATAAAATTGAGGTCAAAATCAGGGAAAGAAGATGGGACAACACTCTGCCTTTTGAAGACAACAATCAAGTGGACAACAAGTTTGCAAAAGATCAACGGGATGAAGTATTTCTATTTGAAGAACTATCAACTGAGGCTATAGGTCCCATTGGTACCTTGGAAGAGGTGATTTCTGCCCCATCCTCCTAGCCCTACCCATGCCCAAGGCTAGAAATGTTGCACCCTCCACCGCGCCCACTTGAGGCTACCGATGCAATGATCGACGATGCAGTGCTCACTCTTGACTATCAGGTGTTACCACCTTTGTAGGATGACATCCAGGTTCTATCTTTCCTTTATCCTGTGAATAATTATAATTGCACTTATCATTTTGATTATGGGAATGAGGGGGAGACAAATGTGTTTATGGATCAACCATGGGTTCGATGAACCTCCTCAACTGCTGATTTTTTGAGACTATGTGATTGAATTTCAATGTTGTAGTGTTGAATTTCCTTTTTCCGAATATAAAGATAAATCTACATGGCTTAGAACTATAAAGATTTCCCTATTACTTGTTCATTCATTATGAAATCCAATGGGCGTGAGTGTCAATTTTCCTTGCCTAAACACAGTGCTTTGTAAATATCTTTGTACATAGCCCATTTTGAGTAGTGTAGGTTTCTTGTAAATTCCCCACTTTCCTGCTTTCCTTAGGTTAGTTTATTTTCTATAGGTTTTTTGATTTAGATTAGTTTTCCTTTTGTTTTCTTTTGCTTTCCTACTTTGGTTAGTTTAGGTGTCTTTTTTTTGTTTACTTTTGTTTGATTTTGTTTTCTTTCACTTTGCTACTGCTTTGCTTGGGGTCCCTCTACTTTTAGCTAGGCACATCTGTGCACACAACAAGCATACTTATCACCTAGGGTTGTTCTACGTATTTATTTGTTAAACTCTAATCAAGTTTTTAGAGTGGATGGTGAAGGTCTTCTATTAGTGTCAAGTGATCTAGGTGTTTGATTCAAAGAGGATAAGTCGTTGGTTGGTCTGACTTTGATGTATTTTGAAATCTCATATCTCTTACACAAATTAAGAATCTTGAGGTCACTGTAGGTCCTTTGTGAAGTCTAGTTAAGTGAAAAACATAAAAAATTTCTTCAGTGCCATTGTGATTCTTAGCCCTGAACGTGAGCTTCATTGCCTGCAGGTTGAAATGAAAGGAATTGAAAAGAGAAAATCAAAAGAAAAGAAAAGAAAAAATTGAAAAAAAAATCAACCTTTCAGGAGAATCCGAGCAACTCTACCAAAGCTATGGACGCTCAGTCGGCAGTAGAGCAATGTTTAGGATAATCAAAACGACAACCTCGTCAGGGCTATGGATGCCTGATTGGCAACGAGGCAATGTCCTAGATGCTTTTGGAGTTAGAATAAACTACATAGCTTAACTTGACAGACCTTGGGTTCCTATAGCAATTGAAAGATGGGAATTAACATAATTGCACACACTTAGATTTTTGGCATACTGAAGGTTGGGTTGGCTAGTGGTTTTGATCCTTTGGTTGAGTGTCTGGTTTGTTTGCCCTAGCGTGAAGATCGAAACCAGAGATTTTGGGTTCGTGATTCCAATTTTTCATTGAAATGCTCTGGAGCATTTCCCCAGCGAGTTGCCATTTGTTGTGCATATTTTGCACACACGCCCTGTCGTAGGCAAAGACCCCCTCTTTTCTCTCCTGATGGGCTGCTTCGCTCCCATTTCGCTTTGCATGCCCTTACTCTGAGCCTAAAGTTGGTCATGTTCCTTTAAATGATCAAATTCCCCTTGACCAAATTCACCTACCTGAGTTTCGCCAAGTCTTTTGCTTTTGCGAAAGTGCCCCTGTGGGTTTCCCTTCATCCATTGCCCCAACGTCCTCCAGGCCTCGCAGACTCACAGCTGCCGGTCACCTCATGTGGGTTGCTGCTCATGTTTTGCTACTGAGTAGTAACTAACGCCCAACTTCTACCTGCATGGTGGGATCCACACCTAGTTTCTCCGTCCAAGCCTTGACCAAGCATCCAAATGAGCGAGAGATTCCACATCTCACCTAACCTGGGTCCACCATACAAAGAAATCAATGCATACCATTAATGGAAATTGGCCTATAAACGTTGCTCCCTACCCTTCATTTTACTTGGGGCATTCGAATCTGGGGAGAAACAAAGTCCCCCATTCCTTTTTCCACTCTTTGCCTTGTTCCTGCTGACTTGGTCCCTGATCGCTTGATTTTCTTTTTCCTTCATTTTTTGACTTTGGGGACAAGTTTCCTATGGATTTGGGATGTTTTTGTGGTGCCTAAGTGAATTTTGAAGGTTTTGTTAAGTTTTGGGAGTCACAAAAATTTCCTTCTGGGTTGTCGTCCCTCCGTGGTCGTCTGGGAAATTTCCTTTGAGGTCATCATCCCTCTATGGCCATCTGGGAACTTTCCTTCTAGGCTATCATCCCTCCGTGGCAGTCCATGAACTTTCCTTCTAGGCCGTCGTCCCTCCGTGGCCATCTGGGAACTTCACTTTTGGGTCGTTGTCCCTCCATGGCTGTCTGGGAACTTTCGTTCCTATTCGTCATCCCTCTGCTTGTTGTTCGTCATTCACTGTTCATCCACTGTCTGCCTATTGTCCATCACCTGACGTCTGTCCACCGTCCATTGTTTTCCATTCATCTGCCTTGTGGCGCCCACACCCTTGAGCCCGCATTTATGTTTATGGTCCAAATGAGCTCCAAATATGAATATTATGATCTTTTAATGATGAATGAATGGATCTAACATGGATTTTGCAAGGTTTGACTAATGTTTGCCTTGATTTGTGTATGAATGCACTTATGGCACTTCATGTATGTAGGATTCAAGAAGCCTACCGTGGGTCCATTGGGGAGACCCATTGAGAAAACTAAACAAGGAAAAGCACATAGCTCTTGTCACCATTCATTTTATGCCCACCTTTCTTTGTAGCACCCATACACAAAGCTAGCATTAGAAGTGGGCCTATGTCAAGGAAGTCAGTAAAAAATCACAAAGGGTGGCCTTGAAGGTGGTGGGAGGGAGCGACTGTTTCCTCCCTCCAAAAAAATGATCACGATCTATCAAAAGTTGTCTCATCAGATCATTTGATCCATTTAACAATGATACAAATCTGCAAATGGGATGCTCAATTGGCTGACAAATGTTTCAAATCCATCAAGGGAAAAAGGTAGGTTTTAGCCAGTTTCAACTATAGTAAAAGGGAAATCAACAAGAGGACAAAACTATTACAACACCTGGGCATTAAAAGAAAAAATAGGGAAAAGACAAAAGCTGTATTTTAAATTGTTGAATATTGTGGGGTAGGTGAAGCCCTAATGTAATCGAATCTGAGCCACACAATGTAATTCAATCCTAGCCATTCATTTTGGCTTTGGAAAACTATAAATAGTGGTCTTCCCCTCATTTGTAAATGGTTGGAGAGCTGGTGTAAAAAGCATTTGCAGCAATAAAAGACAACATTGCATGATTTTATGGATGTTCTCTTTGAGTTTTCTCGTCTTTCATTCATGGTTCTACCTTCCATATTAGTTTTAGTTGTAGATTCTTGAATGGAAGTGATAATGGAAATTGTTGTTATGGTATTTGGTGAGCTTTCAGCCCATACTTTTAGCACTTGTTGATGACAAATTTGTTGTGCAAAGTTAGCTTGGGATTTTTTCTATCATTTTTGCAACCTAGTTCAATTGTGTGTTCATGATGTGCATGTACAATTTGAAAATCTGCAAACCTTAGGAGATTGCATTGGTTTTGTGTAGCTGTAGGTTCTCTTGGTCAAGTAAAACCCAGTTTAGGGAGTTTGTCTACTATAGTAGCCTCCATGATCACTATTCATTCATGGTTTTAGATCTAGGAACTTCCTCTCTTCCCTACCCTTTTTCCTTTTTTTTAATAAGTAACCTATGGTAAGGTTCATTGAACATTGTAAAGCCAAATCTAATGATAAAATGGAGTTGAAGACTACTATTTGAACCTACGACAAATGCACAACTCTCCCATCTTAAGAACTTCATTTGCAAACCCAAATTCCCATGCTTTGTAACTCATCCACAAGTCCACCTTGTGATTCCAACAAATCACATGAAACAACTGAGATATTCCAAGTATTGTCAAGACCTAACATTAGAGACCTTGGGATAGTGTTCTGCAATCTAATTGTGGAAGATTGTCTTTCAAGAGAGGTAGTGCACCTATGCACTACCTGTGTTGAGAAGTGCATAACAAACACATCAACAAGTCCTTGCATAACTTGAATTTTAATTGCAAGCATCAAGCTCTATTGGTATGCCTTACATACTCATACATTATACTCTCTCAAAGATAGACATAAACCAATACATTGGTATCTTTTCACTCACCAATTCACACATTTGTGCTTCTTTTCTATCTTTTAGATTACATGCTACTGTCTTATATTTGTTAAATCCTACTAGTTTATTTTCTATTGTATGTGCATACTCCATATGTAGACAATCTTGTAAATTTTATAAGCCACCACAATGTTCACATGTGTCATCCAACCATATTTTCTTGTATAATAGTTGACCATCCAATATTTGAATTAAAATGCTTGATATGAAATCTCTTGAAGATCTAGGTGGAGCTTGCATCTTCCACTCCTGCAATACATTGTTAGTATGAAAATATACATACATATTTTGATAAACATCATAATGATTAGAAATCTCAATATGTACTCTATAATGTAACAAGTTATGCGTGTGTGATTTATTTTGATATATATATATATATATATAAAAGAATTTTCATTTCAATATGTCTTTGAATAATTTTAATTTTAGGATACATCTCTAGAAATTTGGAGAAAATTTGTGTTTGATTCATATTCAAAAAATGCTTTGGATGTGGCTCACGATTTTGACAACCAATTGTCCTTCTTACAACAACTCTATGAATAGGAGATACCCATGTGTGATTTTTCCAAAATTCTTCAATTAGGGATCTCAAGGCTTCAATGATTGGTTTATTTTTTTATGGGAGTCAACCAAAGAATGCCCATAATTTATTTTTATTTGGGTTCTCCACTCTTTTACACCTTTCTAAAAATTCCATTAGAGTTTTCCTACTTATTTTCAATGCTTGAATTTCCTTTCTAATGAGACAATCTTTATTTGTTTGATTGCTTACTATTGTTGATGTAATGACATATCATATGATATTACTATCTTTGGTTCATAAAGTGGAACCCATACTCTCATATGCACTCATTAGATTCTTTACAATAGATTTTTCACTTGAAGCATCCAATGTTTTTAGGCCACTAATCTTCATAATGAGCCTAAATCTTAGATTTATCATCATATCAATAAATATTTGACATTGTTTCATTTAATTTCTCAAAAACAAATCTCCATATCTTATTGGCATATCTTTGACAATTATGCATAGGAATCTTATCAACCATTGACTTCAAAAAAATATCATCAATATCAATTAGAAACTTAGAATTTCTATGCAAAATTATAGGAGTTGTTCTTGATGGTAAAGTTTCCTCAAAATTAGGAATTTCTTCAATATTGAATTGAGATGCTATAGATTACATACCTTCAACTTGAGTTGGAAAAGATGATGTGCATTCAACTTAGATGGAAAAGATGGTTTTCCTTCAACTTGAGATGTGAAAGATTATGTACCTCAAGCTTGAGAAATGAAAGATAATGTACCTTCTTCTTGACAATGGAAAGATGGTGTGCCTTCAACTTGAGATGTGAAAGATTGAGTGCCTCCAACTTTGAGATTTAATTTCCTTATTCCAAAAAGGTTTTTCATTTATTTCCTTTGTGTCACCAACACATTTTCTCTCTTAGCTTGAGTGGATGTTTTATGTTTGTCTTCAATTTTCAATGATGATATGTCTTCTTCTACGATGTTCAATTTCCTACTTTCACGAAGTAGCCTCATTCTTTCTCTTTTCTTAGAATTTTGTTCCTCATGCTCATTCGGTGTTAGAGTCTTTTGCCATTTCCTCGACATGATAAATTATATATGTATCATGAATAATACATAGATATTAGTTAAATCATGTGAATTCCCTTACCAACTTTTCTATAGATTTGACTGAAGATTACATTTATATACATTATTGTAAATAAAAAATACTTCCAGTTAATTCTATTTTTGACATCTCTAGTGCAACTAAAAATTCAATACAATAGTGTGGTTGGTGGAAAAGAAGAGACAAATCACATTTTTGGGGGATATCATAGATTTTAGGTTGAGGAAATTTTTGAAGTAAATGAAATTATCATGATATACATGTCATAAATTAACCCATTGAGAATTGTTTTATCAATGAGACAAATCACGTTCCTAAGGGATATCATAGATCTTAGGTTGAGGAATATTTAAAGTAAATGTAATAATCATGATATGTGCCAGTAATTTAACCCTCTAGGAGTTGTTCCATCAATGTCCCATCTATGTTTTTTTAGTGTTCTTGAAGGTATGAGAGACTAAGGAAATAGTTTGTGTGGTTGTAGAGTCTTAAATATTATACCTCACTAATGGCATGTCTAGGGTCTAGGTCTTTGCTTTTCTTGTGTCAAATTTTAATGTCATATTATTGTTCTAAGTGGGAGCTCAAATTATTTATTGTATGGTCTTTTTCCTTATTTCACCTACAAGTGTTTTATTATCCTTTACATTGCTTCAAACTTCATTAAGCCAGAAATTACTACTTGTATTGTTAATTTGAAGGCACATGAGCATGGGTTGAATGTCCAAGTAATCATATAAGGTTATTCTCAAGTTATTTCACAAGGTAGGTGCAATTAAAGATTGATTAATTTAGTTGTATGTATGGATGAATCTAAAGAAATTGATACTAGTTAATTATAGAGTTATATGAAACCATTATTATAAATTTATGCCTCATTGCATGTAACCAACTGTAGTTGTATTCATAGTATTTAACCAATATGGTGTAGATCTATAAGATATAAGACAATAATTTGAATGATAACTTTCAAGAATTTATTGTAGACTTAGGTGTAATCTTGTATAGTAAATGTAAAGACGAGGATTCCAAAGAATAATATTATTTGATTGTGTTGAGCATGTAAAACTCTTTAAAAAAAAAATTGTGTCCTAATAATAATTAAGGATATTTGATAAGAGAGTTGTGTATTGATGTTGTAGTCAATTTATTATGTGTGTATTTTGATATACTTGTCTATTGTGACATAAGGGATAAACAATGATTCAATGAGCTGAAAGGGGAATTTGAGATGCAAAGTTTTATATCTATAAGAACTTGACCCAATTGGGATGGTAAATTAAATATTAGTTTTACTAGTCAATGTAGTTGACCCTACCATGAGAATAATATGGCTGAAACCATTATTGAAATTAAATAATAGGTTGTTATAGTTTAAATAATTTAAGCACTTACTTGATTATGGTGCAAATATATTAACAAACCATAGAGTAAAAATAAAGAATCAAAAGGGAAAATTTATGGAATAGGGTATTGATTGAATTGTTAAGGATGTTCACTTGTTCAAGTAACACTTAGAACAAATAAAGGATTAAATATTGCATGAGGGTTCAAGACATGACTTAATGTAACTAAATTTACATAATGACCAAGTAACACTTGATGCATGACAAAGAAACTCAACAAATTATTGGAAAGAATGACATTTCTTCATTCCAAGATGTTCAAATATGACAAACACTTGATGTATGCTATAAAGAATATGTTACCATCATGAAGGCTTAAGAAATCTTACTACTACTTGAGATTCATGTATATTGAGTAACACTTGGTACAATGAACTCATTATGATATCAAGTGAAACTTGATTCATGCATATTTTATTTACCTAGCTAAGTGATACTTGATCGATACAATATTTTTTGATTGACAAAGTGACACTTGGTTGTGCATTGAGAAAAAATGTTTTGTCAAGTATTACTTGATGCATGCACGATTTTTATTTGATACACAAATCCTAAACCAATAAATTTATCACTAGGAATGGTACGATATATAGCACATGAACTATGTTGACAA
>VDFB02000363.1:57600682-57653158 GCA_007258455.2 Sequoia sempervirens | reverse complement strand
GGAAACTAGGAAGGACAAGCAACAAGGACAACACCAAAGCAAGACAACCACTAACCAGTCATTCAGACAATGACTGGTCACCCCTTACATGCACATTTGTTTTCCTTTATTTATTCATGCATTAATTTTTCCTTATCCATATCAAGGAAAAGGCAGTCTCAAGGCTTGTGTGAGACAATGGATATTTCATTTAATAAAATAACTTTTTCAGAAGAAATTTGCAAAATCTTCTTGTGTTTCATGCATCTATATAACTGCAATGATCTATAGTTGTAGTCTCTCAAGTTATTTCAGTTGTATATATGAATTCAATGTGAGGGGATTAGCAAATGTACCATTTTCTTTCTTCTTTCTATCAATGGGCTCTACATGACGAGCCATGGGTGAAAATATGAGTAACAATCTCATTTTACAGGATTAAGGAACATGTCAAGATCTTGTCTAGTCCTATCTCACATTTTTCCTTTATAAGAAAGGCAACATTTGTACAACATCAAACAATTTAGTTCAGTTGAGTAATATATCATTACAATCTTGAGTATTTCATATTTTCCATATCTTGCATCCATTATTTCAATTTCATGTTCTTACTTTTCCCTCTTGTAGGACTTTTTTGGTTTTTGCAGGTGTTCTTGGAGGCTTGAGTCCTTCAGTGAATCTCACATAAGTTCCAATGCTATAAATTGTCTAACCTACATTTTTTTCATTATGCTTACACTCATTTTAGTGTCCATTCTTGATGCATTTTTAGGGATCATTTTAGACCAACCCTTATATTTTCCCTCACCAATTTATCAACTTCTATGTCATAATTGCATTATTTCTTGCTAATATTATGTTGTCTATCTAAAATTTAGGAATTTTCTCTAGGATGATAGCATGGTGTGTAGATGTATATGTGGCATGCTAGTGTTCGAAGAATTTTTAAATGTTAGATTATCGTCTTTTTTCTTAGGTGTCTTCCCTTACCTATCATCAAGTCCATTAATTGAAAAAGATCATATGTGCTCAAATGTGGTCATTCACCTTCCTCACAAGTCTTATGCAAAGGGGAATTTTGAATTTGAATAATTCATATGAAACTCTCCTCTCTCTTTTGAACACTCTTTGCTAGTTATCCCTTCATTGCTAAAACTTATCTTAGGTACATGCTACTAAATATATCGATGTTGCTCAATTTCCCACACTTTCTATTAATAAATAGTAATGCTTGTCTCTTTTTCACATTGGTGAACATCTCAATTATTCCTTTTAGTTTTTATCTCTTTCTTTTTTTTATCACTTATTTCATTATTATCATTATCAAATTATTTGTGAACTTTATTACCTATTCTCCAAATATACCCATATTAGGGCATTTCTTCCTATAGACTAGGAATTAAACACATATATTTATTTTTAAATTGGATCTCATTAATTTTAATCTTGCATAAGCTTAAGGACACACAATATTTACAATATTCCTCATTTCATTATCTTTTGTGGAGGTTAAATGACCAAACAAGGTTCTTTAATATTTTGGGAAAGCTCTAAATTAGTCCCAACCTTTTCATATATCCTATAATATGTGCTTACAGGACTACAAATCTATTAAAAAATTATCCTCCTCTTCTCTCTCACTATACTTTTTATTTTTTTTTAAATAAACACGTTAGGCATACCATAAGAGTTTGATGTGGAATAAATAGGTGCACAATCTTGACACAAAATATTGGTAATCAATAAGTTGTATATTAATAACACAAATTAATCAAATCTAATGTAGAATCACATGAGTGAAATTTATAGGATTTTTATGTACACAAATTATACAAAACCTTCCCACAACATACAAATTTAATTCATACATACCATGAAAACCTAACATAAATTCATATGTAAATAAACACACTAGGCATGCCAATACACAAGAACGTGATGATAAGAATCTTCCAAGAAATCAACTCAATGAGAAGGACAATTGTGAAGTAAAGTTAAACCTAGAAAAATTATATGATATTCCTAGATCTAGAACTAAGGATGAAATATCAATTTGGACAACTCATAAAAATATGTATAAATTCATTGAATCACAAGGCCATGTAGGTATGGTGGTTGCAAGCCTTGATGAAGATAGCAATTTTATCAAATCATGTGACCCCACCTACAAGATGATTTTTATCTAATTTATCTAGAAGCCCTCAGAAGATGTTCTTTAGGTCAATGTGGGGAATCTATGAAGTTAAGGTCCTTTACCCTTGTCAAGAATGGGTGAGGGGTTCAACTCTATTGCAAACTTAGTGGTTGTACTTGTAGCACTTTTAGATATCTTTTATTATGTTGTGGTATATATATACTTTATGAAAGGCGTGGTTAGTTTTATTTCATGAATGATATACTAAAAATATTGGTATTGTGATTATTTTAAAGCTAGTGAGAATTATAAATGTATGTTATCCTTAACAAACAACCTAGTAGTCAAAATTATAATACTTATAATAATCATCTATAATGAAATCAACCTATGTACATATATAAATAATTATGAATGTAAACAAGAGTATTGCATATAAGTATCTCATAAAATACATGATTTTAGAGAAGGAGAAAACTTTTACTTATACAAATATACATATCTGATCATGTACATATGTATAATTAGCTTGACTTTATAAAGTTTTTCATTTACAATCAATTGAAGGAACCATACAAATTTTCTCTACTCTTTATTGTGTCAAGTATTGCTTCATGGTCAAACTCATGAACCTTCTAAAATTTCCAATCCAATGATCTACCCCATATTTTTATCAAATGAACAATTGATTCCATAACAAGGTTAGAGTAATGAAGAATATTTTGATGCATATCAAATTCCTCAAACAACCACACATCGAACTTCTTAATTGAGTATCTTCTAAGCCATGTTTTAGTAACAACTATTGACCCTATAGGATAATTGATGTTTTAACCATCCATAACAAGGGCCTCCAATTTATTTTTTATTCAACACAATGACACAAATAATAATCCATTACTTCTTCATTTTATTTATCACTAATAACTGCAAAGCATGCCCCACATTGATATATGTATCCAATTACATGAATTTAGTCAACAATACAAAAAACTACAAAATAGGATAAAATACTAAATTTTATGAAATTATTCATGTAGATATTACCTGATTGAACTAGATTTGATATTTTTTCAAATTCAACTAATAATTCCATGTTTGTGAGTTGTCATGTTGTTGAGAGTCATTATGTCTCAAGTGGGTTTAGACTCCTTGTAAACCATTCATCAACCCACTCTCTTAGGTCTATAATATAAGAACCCAATTTTTTATATATTTTTTTTAATGTTCTAATTGTTGTTTAAGGGTTTGTTGTGTATGTTTTTCTTGGTATTTCATGTGCCATACATCATTTTTGGCATGCCAATAGAAAGATAATAATATGCAAATAATAACATATAAAAACTAGCTTGAAACCAAACACTTTCAAACTTCACTGCTCAAATTACAATATTAGAAAATTATAGTCATTACCAATTCATTACAAGCTCAGGAAATTCACTTTTAGACCTATTTTTAGAGCTCCTAATAATAGATATAAGACTCCTTCATGACATGCCTTTCACCAAAGAGAAGGACTTTCAATACCCAAACAAACTCACCATAGTCTCCACTTCAGTAGCTCCAAAAAATGTTATTTTCAACACTCAAAAAGGTCAACCAGAATCAAAGAAGACGCCCAGAAATGGGCACTAGGTGTAGAAGGGAAACTTGCTCTATTAATTCCAATACTCCTCTGAAAGATACAAACCAATGCTTGATTTTGGCACCTAGATGAGAGCAATCAAAGAACCAATACCCACAATTAAACTTTAACCCATTTAAAAGATATGAGCAAATAACCAGGTTCAGGTCCATATGATAAAGTACCCATAAAATAATAAAACCACTCCAAAACTCCTTGAAATCCACACCAAAATGAGAGTATCCAATCACAAACCAAAACCAAATTGAAACTCATCAAAAGTACTCGAAGATCTTCATTCTAAATGACTGTAACCTGTAGTTTGAAGCTCAGATTGTAACTACGGAATGGAACCATGCTTTCACCAGATAGGGTTGGCCTTGCACTTCTAAAATTAGTCCAAGATGTCAAGGGTTTTTCTCCTCAACACTCACTTTCAGACCTCTTGGTGAAAAAATAGCAACATCTCCTTATGTAACCAAAATCATCCCTATCAAATGAGGCCTCCAAATGAACTTTTAAAATCTCAATAAAAAATTAGGGCGACCATCTAAGAGGAAACACTAAAACCTCCCTTAAACCCATGCCCAAAACCTTTGCTTCATTATTTTTAATTTTTACTTCATTCCTAGCCTTGGGCATCCATCTCCTATTTAGCCTTCAAAAGAATTTTTTATGCTCTTTAAAACAACTTTAAGCTATTGACTTAGGTGCCATGGTACCTTTTTATGTCCCCTTTACCCTCAACTTAAAGTTATAAAGTAACTTTATATTAATCTAATTTCAAAGGGAAAATCAAATATTAAAATATTTCAACATTAGCAACCTAAAGCCTCAACTAAGAATATGTTGTTGAGAGAAGCCTGACAAGGTCCAGCTTACCGAAATTAAACTTACTATTTTTAGATTGTACTAAAAATAGTAAGTAATTCCAAAGGATCGAACTGGAGAGATAACTAATATGATCAATGACTCACTAAAGATAGTAAGCATAGTATTGGGCCCTTGCTAACAATAGAAAATCCCTCAAGATACCGAAAACCCCACACAAAGAACTGGAATTGACTTCCCTTACCAAAACTATTTAGCCTACAGGAACTCTGGAATAGGCTAAAGGTCATATGCACTACACAGAGGCTAGGAGGGGACATTATAGTATGCCATCCCCAAAGATTACTTTCCCTCAAGAAATCATAATGTTGGATGTTGTAATATCTACTCTCTCCCATGTAGCATCCTCATCTGGTAGGTCCCGCCACTTCACCAAATACTCTATGATCACTTTCCTCCTGATGGTCCTCTCCCTGAAATCAATAACTACCTTTGGAATAAGCTCCAATCTCCCCTCCTCATCCAATGGGGGAAAAATTGTTGAAGGTATCACATTGTACCCATGTGCCTTCTTAAGGTGCAATACATGGAACACATTGTGCACTCTACTCACCCCAGCTAACTGCAACTCATAAGCAACCTCTCCAACCCTCTTGGTAACTCTAAATGGGCCATAAAAACATGGTTTCAACTTCTCTAATCCACTCTTTTTGAGATTTGACTATTTGTATGGCTATAATCTGACATAAACCGTGTCACCCACCTTGAACTCCCTCTTTATTCAGTGTTGATTATTGTACTTCTTTTGCTGATTTTGTGTATGTTGAATGTTCTCTTTCAAGGATCTCATTTTGTCCTAAATTTCCTACAATAAATCCCTTGCCCTAGGAACTCTACAATCACCAAACAAGAAGTCAATGAAGCTGGAGCTTCATAACCATACAATTCCATGAAGGGTGACATCTTAATGGACATATGATAAGTGGAGTGTTAGAAAAACTCCCCCAAATGGAGGCATCTAACCCAAGCCTTTTTTTGTCTTGAAACATAGTTTTATAGATAGCCTTCCACCCATTTGTTAACTATCTTAGTTTTTCCATATATCTTGGGGTGGTAACTAGTGTTGGGATTCAACTCAGTACCACAAAGTTTGAACAACTCTTGCCAAAATAAACTCATGAACTTGGTGTCCCTATAACTTATGATGTTCTTTAATTCCCCATGAAGCCTAAATACCTCTTTGAAGAAAAAATCTACCACCTATAATAGTGTATATCCTACTAATATGGAAAAAAAAGTGAGCAAATTTGGTCAAACAGTCTACTACCACATAGATACAATCCTTCCCTTGCACCTTGGGAAGCCCTGTGATGAAATCCATTGAGATACTCTCCCACTTTTGATTAGGAATGGGTAGTGGTTGTAGTAGACCAACGGGGTACCTGTGCTCATTTTTGTTTTTTTGGCACACTTGATACTTACGCACATACTTAGTGATGTCATCTTTCATGCCCTTCCATGAGAATCTCTCACATACCTTCCTGTATGTCTTATAGAACCCCAAATGACCAGCCACAGGGGTGTCATGAAATGGTTTTAGAATCTGCTCTTTCATCTTAATTTTAGGCACCAAAAACATTCTCTCCTTGTAGAAGATCAATCCACCCTTCACATTATATTTTTTATCAGCCAAAAATTCTTGAAGAATGATGTTTTTTAAAGTGTTCTTAGCATAATCTACTTGGATTTTCTCTTTCAATCTACTACAATCTAAAAAAAATGCATAAATGTGGTCTCCTAGAGAGTGCATCAGCCACTACATTACATTTTCCCTTAACATATTCAATGTCAAAATCAAAGGCTTGAAGTTTTCTTACCCATTTTTGCTACCTCTCACTTAAGTCCTTTTGACTTAGAAAGTATTTAAGGTTGTTATGATCAGTTTTAACTACAAATCTGCCCCCAATGAGATATTGCTTGTACTTGGCCAAAGCATGCATGATGGCCAACATCTCCTTATCATATATAGAATAATTTTTCTCACCTCCCCTTAATTTTTCTCTCTCAAAAGTTCTGGGATGTTTGTTCTACATGAGGACAACCCCTATGCCTTCACCAAATGCATCACACTCAAGCTCAAAAGGTTTACTAAAATTTGGGATCGCTAACACTGGAATTGAACTCATCAAAACCTTAAATTGATCAAATGCCTTTTGTGTTGTTTCGGACCAAGATAATACCCCTTTCTTGGTCAAATCTATAAGTGGGGCTACAACCTATGAAAGCCCCTTAACAAACCTCTTGTAGAACCCACATAGCCAAAAAACCCTTAAGTTGTATCAAATTTTTGGGTTGTGGCCAATCAAGTATTGCCTTAATCTTCTTAGGATCTACATGCACACCATTATCACTAATGATATGACCCAAATATAGCAGATCTACTATCCCAAATTCACACTAGTTGTTGTTTTCATTGATGCCATGGATGCAAGTTATTAGCTATATATTTCAAGGATATTGAGAAAATTGTAATGAAGAAATGTTGCAGGTGTTCAATGGTTGCTATGGGTTTTGCTCTGGGATTTTTTCCTATGTTTGTGTGGTTCAGATATATTGATCATGGTTGTTGGAAGCTGTTATATCCAAAAAAAATTCTTCTGATTCATTGTACAATGAGAGTTGTGTTCACCTATTGTGAACTATGGTTTTCTATGTTTCTGGTTGAGGTCAGAGAGAAATGTTGTTGGTATGGTTTTCTTTTTGGTAAAGTATTATGACTTGTGGTTCTAGAGTTAAGTTTTTATGATTGTGTCGAAGATAATTTTGGTGTCTGGAAGGATTGGATCATGCTAAGGGTTGTGTGTGCTTAATTGTTCTATGTGTTCTACACTGGTTTGGCTGACCTTGTGTTGAACACTACTTTCAAAGTTGATGAAGTGTGTTGGGACCTATTTGGGTCCTCATAAAGCATGTGTTTGGGTTTCCCTCATTCTAATTCCACCCTAGGATGTTTTGGCACCAACCTAATTTTAATTTAATGATGCATGGCCGAATTTGGATATGTTTCAAAGTTGAAGATGGTATAAATGCATGATGAGTTAGTGGTGAAAGATATGCAAAGAGATAAGTGCAAATAAATAGAGTAGATAGATGTGAATCAAATGTGAATCAGTGTGTGCATGTGATGTGAGTGTGGTAGATCAGTGTGAGTTTTAAATGTTGAGTTTCTGGATGCAATGAGCTGAAGGTGTACTCTATCATTCATGCATGTTTGCAAGTGGTTGAGTGAATTGTGGTGGAAATCTTTTTTGCATTGAGATTTTCTTCTCTCTATAACATATCTCTTCTATCTTCTTTGTATCTTTGTGGCAGTGAGCCCTCTAGGTGGTTAACCCTGTTGGATAGTGATTCCTTATTCTGGTAGTAAGCCTTTTCTTAAGTACTGATCCTTTGTAATCGGTTTTGATATTCTCTATAGTATGAGCTAATCCTCATCATGGTTTTTCCATTATTGGGTTTTCCACATAAATCTAGTGTTACTTTGTTTGTGTGATGGTTTTTAGTATCTACACTTGCACTTAATGTTTAATCATTTTAGCAGAGTTACGGATTTATGTTTGATCTAAGTTTCGATGAATGTTTTAAAAGTTTAAAATTTCTACAACTGAATCACCCCCCTTCTTAGTTGTCTTATTCCACAATTGGTATCAAAGCTTGGTTCCTTAGAGAAGAGCTTAACCACTTAAGGAAGGTTTAAGATGGTTGGAAAGTTACTTATGAGTATTTGAAGTTCGATGGAAATAATTATGCTATCTAGAAAATATTGATGGAAGAATATCTGGAGTATTGTGGATATGAGAGGGAGAAAGCTTACAAAACTCCCTACACTCCTGCTAATGGTCTAAGTATAGCTAACGAGATCAAGGAACATGAAGCGAAAAAATAAAGTGAAGTTCATTATGAAGAATAGTCTTTTGTATTCCAAGTTGATTAAAGTTCAAAATCTAAAGACTGCTAAAGAAGTCCGGGATGCTTTAGAAAAGGTGCATGAAGGTGATGAAATGTTCAAAGAAGAAAAGTTGTAGAATTTGGAGACACAATTTGAGCTCCTACATATGTAGATGAAGATGAGAATGTTAAAGCATATGTAGAAATATTGGATGAGGTAGTAGCTGGAATGCGAGGACTTGGTGCTACAATAGATGAATCCAAGATTGTAAAGAAGATTCTTAGAACTCTCCCCGATGCTTACAGTGAAAAGTTATGTGCTATTGAAGAACATATAGATTACAAGACTTACACTAAAGTTCAATTGTTGGAAACTCTAACATCTTATGAGATGAGAAAGTTGAATTTTAGAAATGGATCCAAATTAGAAACTACTTTTAAGGCTACAAGAGAAGAAAATCTGAATGAAGAAAATTTCGATGAAGTAGAAGCTAACTTTGTGAGAAGGATGAAGAAAGGATTTGACGAGTATGAAGGTAAGTTACCCTTTAAATTATTTAGTTGTGGAGGAATAGGTCATTATGCCTCAAGGTGTCTTGAAAGAGCTAAGATTAATAAACAAAGATATGAGAAAGAAAATAAAGGTAAGAAGATCAACAAAGTATATTATGTGAATGAGGATGCTAGTATATCTAATGAGGAATCTAATTATGGAGATCCCGATGACAATGAATGCTTGTTCTTTTCTATAAAAGATAAACCTACTTCTGCTAAGTCTAAAAAATAGGTGAAGGAATGCCCTCCAAAGAAGGAGAAAAATGAAGGTAGTATAATCTCTTCCCTACATGCTAAACAAGAAAATAACTATTGGGTTGTTGACAGTGGTTGTTCACATCACATGACTGGTGATAAGAATAAGTTTGTTAAACTTGAAAAATATAATGGACACATAGTTATGTTTGGAGATGATACTGGTGCTAAGATTTGTGGGATAGGTTCAGTAAGTTTTGATGGAAAGAATAATATTGATGGCGCCTACTATGTTAAAGGCCTAAGGCATAATCTCTTGAGTATTGGATAGATGTACAATAAAGGATATAATATTGTATTTAAGGATGAAAGATGTGAAATCAGGAAAGATTCTAGAACAATGATTGTTGTAGGAAAGAAATCTAAAGGAATTATCCATCAACTTAAGGGTGTTGATGGATGATGCTTTATGACTCATAATAATGATAGTTGGTTGTGGCATTGAAGAATGTGTCATGAATTTTGATAAATTTGTGAGGATTAGTTGAGTTTAGGCCATGAGAGATTTACCAAGGATTACAAAGCTTGTTAATACTATTTGCAGGAATTGTTAGTTTAGAAAGCAAGCAAGAAATCATTTCAAATCAAAGGAACAATCTACTACTAAACTATTGTATTTAATTCATATAGATCTATGTGGTCCTGCAATAGTGAGAAGTGTACAAGGTGAAAGTAACTTTATGCTTTTGACTGATGATTACTCTAGGTATACATGGGTTACATTTCTTGGAGAGAAATATGATGCATTAGATAGGTTCAAGACTTTCAAAGCTATGGTTGAGAATGAAGTAATTTTGAGGATAAAATGCTTAAGGTTTGATAGAGGTGGTGAATTCAACTCCCATGATTTTAATATGTTTTATGAAGTTCATGGAATAAAAAGACAATTATCTGCTTCGAGAACTCCTTAGCAAGATGGATTTGTTGAAAGAAAGAATAAAAAAATTCAAGAGGTTGCTTGATCAATGATTACTAAGACTGGTCTACTGGAAGTTTACTAGAGAGAATCTATTCACATTTTTTCTTATGTATTAAATTGAATTCAAGCAAGAGAAAATAGTACAAATACTCCCTATGAGATATGGTGTGGAAGAATTCCTACTGTTAAGTATTTCAAGGTATTTGGAAACAAATGTTATATCAGATTGGATGAAGAAAATTTAGGAAATTTTGATGCTAGAAGTGATGAAGGTATTTTTCTTGGATATTCTACTAAAAGAAAAGCTTACAAATGTTTCAATAAAAGATTAAGAAAGATTGTAGAAAGTATAAATTTCAAGGTTGATGAAGTAGTGAAGAATTCAATTGGTGTTGACGGATTGTATCTAATGAACTCAATTGCATAAGGATTGAAGAAATTGGGTTAGAACAGGAGAATAATGAGCAAGAGAAGTAGAATGAAAGAGGTGAAGATTTGGTGGTGTCCACCAAGACACCTAGATATGTGTAGAAAAATCATTCAAAAATTCAAATCAATGGAGAAAGGACAAAAGGAGTATTGAAAAGAAGCAGATTTGTTGCTAGTGAGGTAAATCTTTGTTTCCTTTCTAAGATTGAACTAAATATTGTAAGTGAATCATGTAAAGATGAGCATTGGATGGAAGCTATGAAAGAAGAACTTATGTAGATTGAAAAGAATCAAACTTGGGCATTGGTCCCAAGACTGACAAATAAAAATATCATTGGATCAAAGTGGGTATTCAAAAATAAGTTGAATGAGAATGGAGAAGTGGTAAAAAACAAACAAGCCTTACGCGTAAGGGTTACTCACAAGTAGAAGGCATAGATTTTTAGGAGACTTTTTCTCTAGTGGAAAGAATGGAAGCTATTAGGAAGTTCTTTTTGTTTGTTTCTCATAAAGATTTCAAGGTCTATCAAATGGATGTCAAGTTTGCATTTTTGAATGGTGAGCTAGAAGAAGTCTATATGGAATAACTAGAAGGATTTTAGTTGTCAAATCAACCAGATATGGTTTGTAGATTCAAGAAAGCTTTATATGGATTAAAGTAATCTCCTATATCTTGGTATGCAAGGTTAGATAGGTACTTGATTCAACTAGGTTTCAACAAAGGTACGATAGATAGTAATTTGTATTTTAAAATTGAAAATGACAAAATATTGATTGTGGTTGTATATGTTGATGACATTGTTTTTAGAGGAAATGAAACTATGTGTAAGATGTTTGTGGAAGAAAAGAAAAAATAATTTGAGATTTATATGTTTTGAGAGATGAATTTCTTTCTTGGGCTCCAAATTAATCAAATAGAGAAAGGAATTTTTATTTTATAGTCTAATTATGTGAAAGAAATGTTGAAGAAGTTTGGGATGGATGGTTCCAAACCAGTATGCACTCCTATGGTGACTAGCTGCAAATTAGGTAAAGATGGTGATTCACCTAAGGTTGACTAGAGCAAATATAGATCTATGTTTTGAGAGATGAATTTCTTTCTTGGGCTCCAAATTAATCAAATAGAGAAAGGAATTTTTATTTTATAGTCTAATTATGTGAAAGAAATGTTGAAGAAGTTTGGGATGGATGGTTCCAAACCAGTATGCACTCCTATGGTGACTAGCTGCAAATTAGGTAAAGATGGTGATTCACCTAAGATTGACCAGAGCAAATATAGATCTATGATTGGTGGACTATTGTATTTAAATGTGATTCGACTAGATATTATGCATGTTGTCTGTCTTGTGGCTAGATTTCAAGAAAATCCTAAGGAAACACATGTTGTTGATGTTAAAAGAATATTCAGACATTTGAATGGCACTCTGGATTATGGCTTATGGTATCCTAGGGATACTAAATTTACACTAATAGCTTATACAGATGCAGATTGGGTTGGATGTGTAGATGACAAAAAAAGTACAAGTGGTGGTGCATTCTTTCTTGGTTGTAGATTGGTGGCATGGTTGAGTAAAAAGAAAGATTCAGTTTCCTTATCTACTACTGAAGATGAGTATATTGTTGCATCTTGTTGTACACAAGTTTTATGGATGAAATAGACATTGAAAGATATCATAGTAGTGGATGATGATCCTATTTCTATCTTCTATGATAACACAAGTACAATTATTAACATTTCAAAGAATCCAATGATGCATAGGGATGAAAGCATATATATATTAGGTATCATTTCTTGAGAGAATATTGTGGAGAATGAAGTAAATCTTGATTATTTCCCTACGAAGGATCAAATTGTTGATATATTTATGAAGGCTCTTCCTAAAGATACTTTTGAGTATCTCGGGGAGAAGTTAGGGGTCATTTCCCCTCCTTTCTTGAACTAGATGCATCATTCTAGTGGGTCTATGGATCTATCTTTCTTTTGGACTGATGTTTTGGTGGTTACCTCTTAGAGGGAGTAGGTAGTGTCATGTGTTGTCATTGTAAGAGTATTATGTTTTTAATGTCAAAGGGGAAATCATTATAAAATATCTTTTTCCTTTTCCATTGATGTCAAAGGGGGAGAATAGTATCATGTGAAAAAGATTATCTACTAAGGGAGAGAAACAAAAAGCAAAATCATGAAAAGTGTGTTCAGAGCTAGTATGCTATCTTTGATGGTTTTTCACATCATGTGTCCCATCAATGACAAAGGAGGATATTGTTGCAAGAATGAAGGTGTTTTCATTGATGTCAACTAGTCAATTGGTTATCAACTAGTTTTTGTTGTCATTGATGTCATGGATGCAAGTTATTGTTTGTATTTGTCAAGGATATTGAGAAAATTGTAATGAAGAAAGGTTGCAAGTGTTCAGTGGTTGCTCCAGGTTTTGCTCTAGGAATTTCTCCTATGTTTTTGTGGTTCATATATGTTGATCATGGTTGTTAGAAGCTGCTATATCCAAATTTTTGGATTTTGATTCATTGTGCAATGTGAGTTATGTTCACCAATTGTGAACTATGGTTTTCTATGTTTCTAGCTGAGGTTCGGGAGAAATGTTGTTGTTCCAAGTTTCTTTTTGGTAAAGTCTCATGACTTGCGGTTCTAGAGTTAAGTTTTTATGATCGTGTTGAAGATAATTTTTTTGTCTAGAAGGATTTTATTGTGCTAAGGGTTGTGTGTGCTTAATTGTTCTATGTGTTTTACACTAGTTTGGTTGACCTTGTGTTGAACACTACTTTTGAAGTTGATGAAGCATGGTGGGACCTATTTGGGTCCTCATCAAGCATGTGTTTGTGTCACCCTCATTCTAATTCCACCCTAGGATATTTTTTCACTAACCTAATTTGAATTTAATGATGGATGGTTGAATTTGGATATGTTTCAAAGTTGAAGATGGTATAAATACAAGATGAGTTAGTGGTGAAATATATAAAAAGAGATAAGTGCAAAGAAATAGAGTTGATAGATGCGAAGTAGAAGCGAATCAATGTGTGTATGTGATGCGAGTGTGGAAGATCAGTGTGAATTATAAATGTTTATTTTTTGGATACAGTGAGCTGAAGGTGTACTTTATCATTCATGCATGTTTGCAAGTGGTTTCAAGTGAATTGTGGTGGAAATCTCGGTTGCATTGAGATTTTCTTCTCTCTATAACATATATCTTCTATCTTCTTTGTATCTCTATGGTAGTGAGCCCTCCAAGTGGTTAACCCTGTTGGATAGTGAGTCCTTGTTTTGGCAATGAGCCTTTGTAATCAGTTTTGATATTCTCTATAGTGTGAGCTAATCCTCATCGTGGTTTATCCCTTATTGGGTTTTCCACATAAATCTTGTATTACTGTGTTTGTGTGATGGTTTTCAGTTTTTGAACTTGTACTTAATGTTTATTCATTTTAGCAGAGTTAAGGATTTATGTTTGATCTAAGTTTCAGTGAATGTTTTAAAAGTTTAAATTTTCTACAACTGATACACCCTCCCCTCTCAGTTGTCTTGTTCAATAAGAGGGACTCACTCTCAAGAATACCAAACATCTCATCCAAATGTATTAAATGCTCCTCCCATGATCTACTATAGAGAAGATAAGAACATACTTACAGAGTTGCTTGCTAAACACCATATTCATGCATGAATGAAAGGTGGTTGGTGATTTTTTCAAGCCAAAAGGAATGACAAGAAACTCAAAGTGCTCGAAGTGACATCTAAAAGTAGTCTTCTCCACATCCTCCTCCCTCACTCTAATTTAAGGATAATTTGATCTCAAATCAATCTTGGAGAAGTAAATCACCCCATGCAACTCATCTATGAGCTCATCATTTCATGGAATGGGATACCTATTCTTGATGGTCTTTTGTTCAAATCCCTATAGTCTACACACATGTGCATAGTCCCATCCTTCTTCTTCACCAAGACAATTGAAGAAGCAAATGGGCTCTTACTAGGCCAAATATGTCCCATCTCAATAAGCTCATGTATGGCCTTCTCTATCTCATCTTTATGCCTCTTAGGATGATGATAGGGATGACGATAGGGAGTGGTCATAACTGGCTTAGCTCCCTTCTCAAGCTCTATTACATTCTCAATTCCTCTATCATACTACCAAACACCTTGCTTATTTTAGTAAGAAGCTCATGTACATCAGGTGGATATGTCCTCTTACCCTCTTTAATGACTATAGGAATAATGATGCACTTTGCTTCCCACTCAACCTGGTCATTCCTAAAAATTCTTTCCATGTTTCCACACATGGCCCTCCATTTGAAATACCTCTCAAAACTACATTCTTACCCTTAGATTGAAATTTTAGCTCCATGGTCTAAAAATTTAAAGTAATCTTCCCCAAAGAGCATAGCCACTAAATACCCATCACCACATCCATGTCTCTTATGTTCATCACATAAAAATTCTCCTTAAACTCATTATTTCCAAACAACATGCTCAACTGAGGAACCATATTAGTGAACTGAATAGAAAACCCATTAGCTACCATAACATAGAATCCACTCACCTCTTGTGTTTGAAGGCCTCTACATGCAACTAAGCACTCATCTATGAAATTGTGATTAACCCCTATATCAATCAAAGCCACCATATGCTGCCCATGGAGCACTCCCCTAATGTGAAAATATTTATTTTTATAAAAACCATGAAGTTGACATAGCTTCCCACCATTATCCTCGACCTTCTCACCCTCTTCTAAATCTTTTTCATCATCACTTTCATCTATAATAGCTTGTTGGTCTGATTTTTCTGATGCTACTTCTTCATCAGATTGGTACTCAATAAGTAGTGTGTTAGCCTTGGCTGAGCATTTATGACCTTGTGTATATGGTTCCCTACATGTAAAGCACAATCCCTTCCTTCTAAGCTCATTCAGGTTCTCACTATCTATCTTGGTATATTTTTTTTAGGATACTCATGCTCCTTTGTATTGATTTTCTTGTCCTTTTCATTTTTTTTGCAGCGGACCCTTTGACTGAAATTTACTCTTAAAGGTTGATGTCTCTATGTCTCTATCCTTTTTGATGTCTTCCTGAAGGGTAGGCAGGTTAAAGGATTTGATCAAACCCCTTAGAGGATCAGATAGACCATCTATAAATAACACTATGAGTCTTCTCTCTGAGATGTCTGTCATAAGAACTGATAACCTCTAAAAATTTGCAATGTAAGAATCAACTATACCCCATTGTTTTGACTGAGCTAGCTCCTTGAAGTGCAATTCAAGGTCCTTCTTATCAAACCTTTCAATCAATATTTCAGTGAACTCATGATAAGAATTTATTTGAGCATGTCCCATTGTCACCATTCCATTATATCACCATTCATGAGCAATACCATCTAAGTGTATGGAAGCATATTGAATAGACTCCAACTTCGGCATGAGGTTTAATGTGAAGTAAGTGTCAAGTTTTTGAACCCATGCTCTTGCCGCCATCTTTCCAGAACCATCATCCTATGGGAGTGTTAACTTCTCAAACTTCCTACACAATTCATTGTGCTAGTCCATATTACCCCTTGTCTTTGTATGCCTCATTCTCAATTCAATGTACTCTCTAAGAGAGATATCTTGTTGAAACCCAGGCCTTGCATCATGCCAATCCTGTCTAAACTATTCTTGATGTTCAACTAAAGTGAGCTAAGGATTTTCTGTTGCTTCTACTCTTGGTGGAAAAATGGGCATAAGGGGCCTTGCCATTGCTCCCCCATTCTGCTAATTACCAAATCTTTGCTTCCCTACTCCATTACCCTATCCCATTTGATCCATTATTTGTATTAACTGTTCTATTTACTAATTGGTTTCAAGTGATTGTTGCTCTCCTCTAACTTTTCCCCTAACCAAAGCATCTAGGAAAACAATCATTCTATCTGGTGGTGCCTCATTTCTCTCATCTTCTCCTCTCCTATCTCCCATGTTTTCAGAGCTAGATGACTCTACTGAATAATTTTTTGATCTAGATCACTTAGTTGAATAAGTTTCAGACCTAGATGAATCAACAGTTGATGTCTAGTGCTCCCAACAACTCTCTTATTTCTTCCTAACCCTCTCTTCATATCTCCTTTCCCTATCACTGATGCTCATGAATCAAATATACCTATTGGATGACAAGTTCATATGTGCTTTGATACCACTATAATATAAGACCCCAATTTTTTTTAAAAAAAATTGATGTTCTGATTGTTGTTTGAGGGTTTGTTGTGTATTTTTTTCTTTGTATTTCATGTACCATACATCATTTTTGACATGCCAATAGAAAAATAATAATATGCAGATAATAACATATAAAAACTAGCTTGAAAGCAAACACTTTCAGACTTTATTGCTCAGATTACAATATCAAAAAATTAGACTCATTACCAATTCATTACAAGCTCAAGAAATTCACTTTCAGACCTATTTTTTAGAGCTCCAAACAACAAATATAAGACTCCTTCATGGCACACCTTTCACCAAAGAAAAGGGCACTAGGTGCAAAAGGGTGACTTTCTCTAGTGATTCCAATACTCCAAAAAATAGAAACGAATGCTTGATGTTGGAATGTAGATAAGAGCAATCAAAGAACCAATACCCACAATGAAACCTTAACCCGTTTGAAAGATATGAGCAAAAAACTAGGTTCAGGTCCAGATGCTAAATTTTCTAGAAAATGATAAAAACACTCCAAAACTCCTTGAAACCCATGCCAAAATGAGAGTGTGCAATCACAAACCAAAACCAAATTGAAACTCATCAAAACTACTCAAAGATCTTCATTCTAAATGATTGTAAATTGCAACTTGAAGCTCAGATTGTGACTCAATAATGGAACCACACTTTCACTGGCTAGGGTAGGTCTTGCACTATCAAAACCAGTCCAAGATATCAAGAGTTTTTGTCCTCAAGACTCACTTTCAAACCTCCTGGCGAAAAACTCGTAGCATCTCCTTATGCAACCAAAATCATCCCTATTAAATGAGGCCTCCAAATGAACTTTTAAAAGTCCAACAACAAATTATGGTGACCATCCAAGAGGAAACCCTAAAACCTCCCTTAAACCCACACCCAAGTAAAAACCTTAGCTTTTTTTTTAAATTTTTTTATTGCATTCCTAGCCTTGGGCATCCATCTCCTATTTAGCCTTCAAATGCATTTTTGATGCTCTTTAAAACAACTTTAAGTTATTGACTTAGGCACCATGGAACCTTTTTATGTACCCTTTACCCTCAACTTAAAGTTATAAAGTAACTTTATATTAATCCAATTTCGAAGGGAAAATCAAATATTAAAATATTTCAACCTTAGTAATCTGAAGCCTCAACTGAGAATATGTTGCTGAGAGAAATATGACTAGGTCCAACTTACCCAAAATAGACTTACTATTTTTAGAAAGTACTAAAATTAGTAACACCAAAGGCTTGTACTGGAAAGATAACTGATATGCTCAATGGATCACTGAAGAAAGTAAGCACAGCACAAGACCCCTACTAAAAATAGAAATTTTTTCTAGATATCAAAAACCCAACATAAAGAACTAGAACTGAGTTCCCTTACCAGAACTATTTAGCTTATAGTAACTCTGGAATAGGCTAAAGGTCATATGCACTGCACATTGGCTAGGAGGGGACATTACAGAGTCACACTCATCCCAAGTTCAATCTATACATGGAAGAAAAAGCACACCATTTTCCTCATATGAATATACCATGAACCTACATTTGAGCTTCTAAAAGAGTGTAGATCACTTGGTCTTCTCAATGTACAATAATCCTCATATTTTGTAATATTAGTATTCTCTACCAACCAAAAAAATCTATGAACTTTAGACTTAACTTCATTACTTGGACCCATTGCAGCCTTACACCATTCAATGATAGATGTTTCATCTATCAAATTTGCATTGTCTTTGTAAGCCAACTCTTCTCATGCAAAGGCTATTTTAATACAAGCTCCTACACCATCATGCTCCCCCTTTCCATGCTCGACCTCTAATAAATTCCACATATGTTGAACACTAGTGATCTTATGCATCCTAATCAACCAATAGAATACTTGTGGGTTCTTAAAATATGATGCACAATTATCTAACCATTTAATATATTGACCAAATTACATGTTACTACTATCCAACTCATGGTAGAACATCTCAAAGAAACCTTGCACAAACTCTGTAGAATGTGTTGGATCATCACTAGTATAAAATGGATACTCCCTCAATATCTTTTTGTCTTCCTCTATACTATTATGTGTATGAATGAATGCTATATTCACAAATATACCAACCTATGTGGATTTGTATGTGTTGTTGTAGTGTGTTGTTCTCTATAAAGTAAACAACTAGAATGATGGTACCAAGTGGAAATGACACCTGTTGTGCATGTTTTGCACACATGCCCTACCATAGGCAAGGACCCCCTTTTTTCGCTCTTGATGAGCTACTTCGCTCCCACCTCACTTTACATGCCCTTAATCTGAGCCTAAAGTTGGCCATGTGCCTTAAAATGATCAAATTCCCCTTGACCAAATTCACCTCCCTAAGTTTCACCATGTATTTTGCTTTCACAGAAGTGCCCCTATGAGTTTCCCTTCATCTGTTTCCCTGGCATCATGTCCTCCAGGCCTCGCAGACCCCCAGCTGCAAGTTGCCTCATGTAGGTTGCCGCTCATGTTTTCTCCGCTGAGTAGCAACTGATGCCCAAATTTCACCTACATGGTAGGATCTGCACCTAGTTTCTTCGTCTAAGCCTTGACCAAGCATCCAAATGAGTGAGAGATTCCACATCTCACCTAACCTGGGTCTACCATACTAAGAAATCAATGCATACCATTAATGGAAATTGGCCTATAAACATTGCTCCCTACCCTTCATTTTACCTGGGGCATTCGAATCTAGGGAGAAACAAAATCCCCCCTTCCTTTTTTCACTCTTTGCCTTGTTCCTACTGACTTGGTCCCTAATCACTTAATTCATTTTTTCGTTCATTTTTTGACTTTGGGGACAAGTTGTGTATGGATTTGGGATGTTTTTGTGGTGCCTAAGTGAACAACCAAGGTTTTGTTAAGTTTTGGGAGTCGCAAAAATTTCCTTCCGGGCCACCATCCCTCTGTGGTCGTCTAGGAAATTTCCTTCTAGGCCACCATTAAGTAACTTTCCTTCCAAGTTGTCATCCCTCTGTGGTCGTTCGAAAAATTTCCTTTCGGGTCGTCGTCCTTTTGTGGCCGTTCGGGAACTTCCCTTCTAGGCCACCATCCCTCTATGGTTGTCTGGGAACTTCCCTTCCTGTCCATCGTCCCTCCACTTGTCGTCCATTATTTGTTGGCCATCTACCTATCATCCATAGCCTGCCATCCATCTACCATCCATTGTCCACTGTCTGTCCGCCCTATGGCACCTGCACCACTGAGCCTGCATTTATGTTTATGGTCCAAATGAGCTCCAATTATGAATATTTTGATCTTTTGATGATGCATGAATGGATCTAACAAGGAGTTTGCAAGGTTTGACTAAATTTTGCCTTGATTTGTGTATGAAGGCACTTACAACGCTTCATGTATGCATGATTCAAGAAGCCTACCGTAGGTCCGTCGGAGAGACCCATTGAGAAAGATGAACATGAAAAAACACATAGCTCTTGTCACCATTCATTTTATGCCCACCTTTCTTTGTAGCACCCATCAATAGAGTTGGCATTAGAAGCGGGCCTATATTAAGGAAGGCAGTAAAAAACCATAAAGGGTGCCCTTGAAGGTGGTGGGAGGGAGTGACTACTTCCTCCCTCCAAACAAACGATCACGATCTATCAAAAGCTGTCTCATTAGATCATTTGATCCATTTAACAATGATACAAATTTGCAAACGAGATGCACTCGATTGGCTGAGAAATATTTCAAATCCTTCAGGGGAAGAAGGTAGCTTTCAAGCAGTTTCAACTATAGTAAAAGGAAAATAAACAAGAGGACAAAGCGCTACAATACCTAGGCACTAAAAGACAAAATAGGGAAAAGACAAGTTGTATTTTAAAGTGTTGAATATTGTGGGGTAGGTGAAGCCCTAATGTAATCAAATCTGAGCCACACAATGTAATTCAATCTTAGCCATTCATTTGGGCTTTGGATAACTATAAATAGGGGTCTTCCCCTCATTTGTAAATGGTTGGAGAGTTGGTGTGAAAAGTGTTTGCATCAATAAAAGATAGCATTGCATGATTTTATGGATGTTCTCTTTGAGTTTGCTCATCTTGCATGCATGGTTCTACCTTCCATATTAGTTTTAGTTTTAGATTCTTGAATGGAAGTGATAATGGAAATTGTTGTTATGGTATTTGATGAGCTTTCAGCCCATACTTTTAGCACTTGTTGATGACAAGTTGTTGTGCAAAGTTAGCCCGGGCTTCTTTCTGTCATTGCTGCAACCTAGTTCAATTACATGTTCATGATGTGCATGTGTAATTTTAAATCTATAGACCTTAGGAGATTGCACTAGTTTTGTGTAGCTGTAGGTTTTCTTGGTCAAGCAAACCCAGTTTAGGGAGTTTGTCTACTGTAGCAGCCTTCATGATCATTGTTCATTCATGGTTTCAGATCTAGGAACTTCCTCTCTTCCCTTCCCTTTTTCCCTTTTTTTAATAAGTAACCTATGGTAAGGTTCATTGCAAATTGTAAAGCCAAATCTAATGATAAAATGGAGTTGAAGACTGCTGTTTGAACCTGCAGCAAATGTACAACAACTCTCCCATCTTAAGAACTCCATTTGCAAACCCAACTTCCCACGCTTTGTAACTCATCCATAAGTCCACCTTGTGATTCCAACAAATCACATGAAACAATTGAGATATTCCAAGCACTGTCAAGAACTGACATTAGAGACCTTGGGATAGTGTTCTGCAATCTGATTGTGGAAGATTGTCTTTCAAGAGAGGTAGTGCAGCTACGCACTGATTGTGTTGAGAAGTGCATAAAAAACACATCAATAGAACTGGTGCTAGAAGGAGGGCATGACATGTGTAGGTTACAAATGTGAAAGTTGGAAGTTGAAAAGAGAACCTTCAAGAATAAATATGAGATAGGGAGATCTCTTTTAATGTTGAAGCTTAAAATTAGGAAATTTTGAAGGCAAACAAAGTTGAGTTGAGATGGAGCAGCATTTGCAAATCAACATCACTCAGCTACATGCAAATTTGAATAGAAGATTGAGGAGACCATTGCAGCAATTTGAATTGGTGGACAAGTGTAGAATCCATGGTACGTGCAGGCACAATGAGTTTGGGTGACTAACTTTCTTGAGCAGAATTGAAAGAGTCTTGCAAGGAGAAATTCCCTTTTAGGAAATATATCAACCTTTAGCTCCTGCAGACCCAAAGGAAGAGTTGACAACCATGGAAGCTAAGGAACTTGATGGGCTGATCCAAGAATGTTTGGGCAACAAAGATAGACCAAGATTGGAGGAGGTGCTGATATCAACCTGGTGCATAATTCACAATGCACCTCACTTAGAATTAGCTTGTTCTTCCTATGTGAACATCATCACCCAAGTCAAGGGATGTTTGAATGAGTTGGAGAAGCCAACTTTCAATGAGGATGAGTCATCCCATGAGGCCAAAGAGCTGTCAACATCAAAGCTGAAAATGAAAAGGAAGAAGCAGATTTCTATAGGATAGTAGAAAGCTTTGATGAAAGTTCAATTGGAAAGAAGTTAGAAGGCCCTTTCTCCATCAGAAAAAGGCAGCCCTCCACTTAAGAAGAAGAAATGTTGGCAGTCAAGGATGAACCAATGAAGTTTGCAACAACATATGCTTGGACAACCAATGCAGACACTGAGAATTAGAAAGGAGAGGAGGCTGAAATCCTTGGGGCAGTAGAAGGAGATGGAGAAAGAATAAGCGAAATCAAATTGGAAGACCTCTCCTTCATCAGTGACAACGATCAAGAATCTGAAAATGAAAATTTGGAGGAGTGGGAACAACCACTCACCACGGTTGTCTACCATCAAGCTTCCTTTTCAAATGATGATGATGACCCAGTAGCAGAAAGAAATGACTAGCTCGTCTCGAGATTAGCAAAGGATTGGTTGAAGATGAAATATCAAGTAGATCTGGGGATGCTATTACTCTTGAACTGGTGTAGGCTCCACAATTCATTACAATCTGAGTTTGCATGTGAGCTATGCCAAGAGGCTATCAAGCAAGTTAGAGAACAAGCGAGGCAACCAAGTACACTTCCTACCATTGCTTCAAGTGTTGAACGTGAGAATCAAGAGCTAGAGCCAAGTGACAACTCAGTTGAAGGTGGGCCTCAAGAGGATGTTGGGACAACAATTAGAAGATGGAAAAATATATAGTCTCAAGCCTCCAAGTGATGAAGTAGATCAAACAAGGATGTTGTCCACCAGTCATCAAGAAGTTCTTCCTCTTGAAGAGCATTTGTACACTATGGACGATAGGATTTACAACAAGTCCTTAGAGGGAAATTGCATGATGGATTTTGGTCCCCTTGATTAGGTACCATCAATTGATGACTTCTTTCCATTAGGAGTTGTATTGTGGAGGTATACCTGCATGGAGGAAGTGTACCGGAGGTTAGCAGTGATGAAGACATACCACCTGAATCGCCTAGCAGTGAAACATTGGAACCTCCAGAATGGGAAAGGGGTTCCTTCTCCATTTACAATGATAGTGACCAAGAAGAAATGATTGAACATCCTGGTGAGATGCATGAAATGCAAAAAGAAGAAGATAAATGCGGAGGTGTTTTGATGGCTACCAAAAAACATGACATGCTCAGTCAACTATAAGATTTAACTGATGTGGTCCTTCTACCTTGATCATTTTTGATCCTCCTTCACACTCAGGGAGCTGCAATAGGAAAAAATTGTGCATGTCATCATCCCTTGACATTGGACATCATAAAATTGAGGTCAAAAGTAGGGAAAGAAGATGGGACAACACTCTTCCTTTTGAAGACAACAATCAAGTGGACAACAAGTTTGCAAAAGATCAACGAGATGAAGTATTTCTGTTTGAAGAACTATCAACCGAGGCTATAGGTCCCATTGGTACCTTGGAAGAGGTGATTTCTACCCCATCCTCCCAGCCCTACCCATGCCCAAGGCTAGAAATGTTGCACCCTCCACTGCGCCCACTCAAGGCTACCGATGCAATGATCGACGATGCAGTGCTCACTCTTGACTATCAGGCATTACCACTTTTGCAGGACGACATCCAGATTCTATCTTTCCTTTATCTCGTGAATAATTATAATTTCACTTATCATTTTGATTATGGGAATGAGGGGGAGATGAATGTGTTTATGGATCAACCATGGGTTTGACAAACCTCCTCAACTGTTGATTTTTTGAGACTATGTGATTGAATTTCAATGTTGTAGTGTTGAATTTCCTTTTTCCGAATATAAAGATAAATCTACATGGCTTAGAACTATAACGATTTCCCTATTACTTGTGCATGCATTACAAAATCCAATGGGCGTGAGTGTCAATTTTCCTTGCCTAAACACAGTGCTTTGTAAATATCTTTGTACATAGCCCGTTTTGAGTGGTGTAGGTTTCTTGTAAATTCCCTACTTTCCTGCTTTCCTTAGTTTATTTGCTATAGGTTGTTTGATTTAGATTAGTTTTTCTTTTGTTTTCTTTCGCTTTCCTACTTTGGTTAGTTTAGGTGTTTTTTTTTCATTTACTTTTGTTTGATTCTTTTTTCTTTCACTTTGCTACTGCTTTGCTTGGGGTCCCTCTGCTTTTAGCTGGGCACATTTGTGCGCACAACAACCATACTTATCACCTAGGGTTGTTCTACGTATTTCTTTGTTAAACTCTAATCAAGTTTTCAGAGCGGATGGTGAAGGTCTTTTGTTAGTGTCAAGTGATCTAGGTGTTTGATTCAAAGAGGATAAGTCGTTGGTTGGTTTGACTCTAATGTATTTTGAAATCTCATATCTCTTACACAAATTAAGAATCCTAAGGTCACTGTAGGTCCTTTGTGAAGTCTAGTTAAGTGAAAAATCTAAAATTCTACTTCAGCGCCATTGTGATTCTCAGCCCTGAACGTGAGCTTCATTATTTGCAGGTTGAAATGAAAGGAATTGAAAAGAGAAAATCAAAAGAAAAGAAAAGAAAAAATTGAAAAAAAAATCAACCTTTCAGGAGAATCTGAGCAACTCTACTAGAGCTATGGATGCTCGGTCGGCAGTAGAGCAATGTTCGGGATAATCACAACGACAACCTCGTCGGGGCTATGGATGCCTGACTAGCAATGAGGCAATGTCCTAGATGCTTTTGGAGTTAGAATAAACTACGTAGCTTAACTTGACAGACCTTGTGTTCCTGTAGCAACTGAAAGATGGGAATTAACGCAATTGCACACTCTTAGATTTTTGGCATACTGAAGGTAGGGTTGGCTAGTGGTTTTGATCCTTTTGTCGAGCGTCTGGTTTGTTTTCCCTAGCGTGAAGATCAAAACCAGAGATTTTGGGTTCGTGATTCCAATTTTTCATCGAAATGCTCTGGAGCATTTCCCCAGCGAGTCGCCATTTGTTGTGCATATTTTGCACACATGCCCCGTCATAGGCAAGGACCCCCTCTTTTTGCTCCTGATGGGCTGCTTTGCTCCCATCTCGCTTTGCATGCCCTTACTCTAAGCCTAAAGTTGTTCATGTGCCTTGAAATGATCAAATTCCCCTTGACCAAATTCACCTACCTGAGTTTCACCAAGTCTTTTGCTTTTATGAAAGTGCCCCTATGGGTTTCCCTTCATCCGTTGCCCCGAAATCCTCCAGGCCTTGCAGACCCGTAGCTGTGGGTCGCCTCATGCGAGTTGCTGCTCATGTTTTTCTACTGAGTAGTAACTGATGCCCAACTTCTGCCTGCATGGTGGGATCCACACCTAGTTTCTTCGTCCAAGCCTTGACCAAGCATCCAAATGAGCGAGAGATTCCACATCTCACCTAACCTGGGTCTGCCATACAAAGAAATCAATGCATACCATTAATGGAAATTGGCCTATAAACGTTGCTCCCTACCCTTCATTTTACCTTGTGCATTTGAATCTGGGGAGAAACAAAGTCCCCCATTCCTTTTTCTGCTCTTTTCCTTGTTCCTGCTGACTTGGTCCCTGATTGCTTGATTTTCTTTTTCCTTCATTTTTTGACTTTTGGGACAAGTTTCCTATGGATTTGGGATGTTTTTGTGGTGCCTAAGTGAACTTCCAAGGTTTTGTTAAGTTTTGGGAGTCACAAAAATTTCCTTCTGGGTTGCCATCCCTCCGTGGTCATCCGAGAAATTTCCTTCCAGGTCTTCATCCCTCTATGGCCATCTGGGAACTTTCCTTACAGGCCCTCATCCCTCCGTGGCAATCCAGGAACTTTCCTTCTGGGCCATCGTCCCTCCGTGGCTGTCTGGGAACTTTACTTTTGGGTTGTTGTCCCTTCGTGGCCGTCTGGGAACTTCCATTCCTGTTCTTCGTCCCTCTGCTTGTTGTCCGTCATCCACTATTCATCTACTGTCTGCCTATCATCCATCGCCCAACGTCCATCCACCATCCATTATCTGCCATTCATCCACCTTGTGGCGCCCACACCCTTGAGCCTGCATTTATGTTTATGGTCCAAATGAGCTCCAAATATTAATATTATGATCTTTTAATGATGCATGAATGGATCTAACATGGATTTTGCAAGGTTTGACTAATGTTTGCCTTGATTTGTGTATGAAGGAACTTACGGCGCTTCATGTATGTAGGATTCAAGAAGCCTACCGTGGGTCCGTTGGGGAGACCCATTGAGAAAACTAAACAAGCAAAAGAATATAGCTCCCATCACCATTCATTTTATGCCCACCTTTCTTTGTAGCACCTATACACAAAGCTAGCATTAGAAGTGGGCCTATGTCAAGGAAGTCAGTAAAAAAACACAAAGGGTGGCCTTGAAGGTGGTGGGAGGGAGCGATTGTTTCCTCCCTCCAAACAAATGATCACGATCTATCAAAAGTTGTCTCATCAGATCATTTGATCCATTTAACAATGATACAAATCTGCAAATGGGATGCTCGATTGGCTGACAAATTTTTCAAATCCATCAAGGGAAAAAGGTAGCTTTCAGCCAGTTTCAGCTACAGTAAAAGGGAAATCAGCAAGAGGACAAAACTGTTACAACACCTGGGCATTAAAAGACAAAATAGGGAAAAGACAAAATTTGTATTTTAAATTTTTGAATATTATGGGGTAGGTGAAGCTCTAATGTAATCGAATCTGAGCCACACAATGTAATTCAATCCTAGCCATTCATTTTGGCTTTGGAAAACTATAAATAGCGGTCTTCCCCTCATCTGTAAATGGTTGGAGAGTTGGTGTAAAAAGCATTTGCAGCAATAAAAGAAAACATTGCATGATTTTATGGATGTTCTCTTTGAGTTTTCTCATCTTGCATTCATGGTTCTACCTTCCATATTAGTTTTAGTTGTAGATTCTTGAATGGAAGTGATAAAGGAAATTATTGTTATGGTATTTGATGAGCTTTCAGCCCATACTTTTAGCACTTGATGACAAATTTGTTGTGCAAAGTTAGCCTGGGAAATTTCCTATCATTTTTGCAACCTAGTTCAATTGTATGTTCATGATGTGCATGTGCAATTTGAAAATCTGCAAACCTTAGGAGATTGCATTGGTTTTGTGTAGCTGTAGGTTCTCTTGGTCAAGTAAAACCCAGTTTAGGGAGTTTGTCTACTGTAGTAGCCTTCATGATCACTATTCATTCATGGTTTTAGATCTAGGAACTTCCTCTCTTCCCTACCCTTTTTCCTTTTTTTTAATAAGTAACCTATGGTAAGGTTCATTGCACATTGTAAAGCCAAATCTAATGATAAAATGGAGTTGAAGACTACTGTTTAAACCTATAGCAAATGCACAACTCTCCCATCTTAAGAACTCCATTTGCAAACCCAAATTCCCACGCTTTGTAACTCATCCACAAGTCCACCTTGTGATTCCAACAAATCACGTGAAACAACTGAGATATTCCAAGCACTGTCAAGACCTAACATTAGAGACCTTGGGATAGTGTTCTGCAATCAGATTGTGGAAGATTGTCTTTCAAGAGAGGTAGTGCACCTACGCACTACCTATGTTGAGAAGTGCATAACAAACACATCAACAAGTCCTTGCATAACTTGAATTTTAATTGCAAGCATCGAGCTCTATTGGTATGCCTTACATACTCATACACTATACTCTCTCAAAAATAGACATAAACCAATACATTGGTATCTTTTCACTCACCAATTCACACATTTGTGCTTCTTTTCCATCTTTTAGATTACATGCTACTATCTTATATTTGTTAAATCCTACTAGTTTATTTTCTATTGTATGTGCATACTCCATATGTAGACAATCTTGTAAATTTTATAAGCCACCACAATGTTCACATGTGTCATCCAACCATATTTTCTTGTATAATAGTTGACCATCCAATATTTGAATTAAAATGCTTGATATGAAATCTCTTGAAGATCTAGGTGGAGCTTGCATCTTCCACTCCTGCAATACATTGTTAGTATGAAAATATACATACATATTTTGATAAACATCATAATGATTAGAAATCTCAATATGTACTCTATAATGTAACAAGTTATGCGTGTGTGATTTATTTTGATATATATATATATATAAAAGAATTTTCATTTCAATATGTCTTTGAATAATTTTAATTTTAGGATACATCTCTAGAAATTTGGAGAAAATTTGTGTTTGATTCATATTCAAAAAATGCTTTGGATGTGGCTCACGATTTTGACAACCAATTGTCCTTCTTACAACAACTCTATGAATAGGAGATACCCATGTGTGATTTTTCCAAAATTCTTCAATTAGGGATCTCAAGGCTTCAATGATTGGTTTATTTTTTTATGGGAGTCAACCAAAGAATGCCCATAATTTATTTTTATTTGGGTTCTCCACTCTTTTACACCTTTCTAAAAATTCCATTAGAGTTTTCCTACTTATTTTCAATGCTTGACTTTCCTTTCTAATGAGACAATCTTTATTTGTTTGATTGCTTACTATTGTTGATGTAATGACATGTCGTATGATATTACTATCTTTGGTTCATAAAGTGGAACCCATACTCTCATATGCACTCATTAGATTCTTTACAATAGATTTTTCACTTGAAGCATCCAATGTTTTTAGGCCAATAATCTTCATAATGAGCCTAAATCTTCGATTTATCATCATATCAATAAATATTTGACATTGTTTCATTTAATTTCTCAAAAACCAATCTCCATATCTTATTGGCATATCTTTGACAATTATGCATAGGAATCTTATCAACCATTGACTTCAAAAAAATATCATCAATATCAATTAGAAACTTAGACTTTCTATACAAAATTATAGGAGTTGTTCTTGATGGTAAAGTTTCCTCAACATTAGGAATTTCTTCAATATTGAATTGAGATGCTATAGATTACATACCTTCAACTTGAGTTGGAAAAGATGATGTGCATTCAACTTAGATGGAAAAGATGGTTTTCCTTCAACTTGAGATGTGAAAGATTATGTACCTCAAGCTTGAGAAATGAAAGATAATGTACCTTCTTCTTGACAATGGAAATATGGTGTGCCTTCAACTTGAGATGTGAAAGATTGAGTGCCTCCAACTTTGAGATTTAATTTCCTTATTCCAAAAAGGTTTTTCATTTATTTCCTTTGTGTCACCAACTCGTTTTCTTTCTTAGCTTGAGTGGATATTTTATGTTTGTCTTCAATTTTCAATGATGATATGTCTTCTTCTATGATGTTCAATTTCCTACTTTCACGAAGTAGCCTCATTCTTTCTCTTTTCTTAGAATTTTGTTCCTCATGCTCATTCAGTTTTAGAGTCTTTTTCCATTTCCTCGACATGATAAATTATATATGTATGATGAATAATACATAGATATTAGTTAAATCATGTGAATTCCCTTACCAACTTTTCTATAGATTTGACTGAAGATTACATTTATATACGTTATTGTAAATAAAAAATACTTCCAGTTAATTCTATTTTTGACATCTCTAGTGCAACTAAAAATTTAATACAATAGTGTGGTTGGTGGAAAAGAAGAGACAAATCACATTTTTGGGGGATATCATAGATTTTAGGTTGAGGAAATTTTTGAAGTAAATGAAATTATCATGATATACATGTCATAAATTAACCCTTTGAGATTTGTTTTATCAATGAGACAAATCACATTCCTAAGGGATATCATAGATCTTAGGTTGAGGAATATTTAAAGTAAATGTAATAATCATGATATGTGCCAGTAATTTAACCCTCTAGGAGTTGTTCCATCAATGTCCCATCTATGTTTTTTTAGTGTTCTTGAAGGTATGAGAGACTAAGGAAATAGTTTGTGTGGTTGTAGAGTCTTAAATATTATACCTCACTAATGGCATGTATAGGGTCTAGGTCTTTGCTTTTCTTGTGTCAAATTTTAATGTCATATTACTTTTCTAAGTGGGAGCTCAAATTATTTATTGTATGATCTTTTTCCTTATCTCACCTACAAGTGTTTTATTATCCTTTACATTGCTTCAAACTTCACTAAGCCAGCAATTACTACTTGTATTGTTAGTTTGAAGGCACATGAGCATGGGTTGAATGTCCAAGTAATCATATAAGGTTATTCTCAAGTTATTTCACAAGGTAGGTGCAATTAAAGATTGATTAATTTAGTTGTATGTATGGATGAATCTAAAGAAGTTGATCCTAGTTAATTATAGAGTTATGTGAAACCATTATTATAAATTTATGCCTCATTGCATGTAACCAACTGTAGTTGTATTCATAGTATTTAACCAATATGGTGTAGATCTATAAGATATAAGACAATAATTTGAATGATAACTTTCAAGAATTTATTGTAGACTTAGGTGTAATCTTTTATAGTAAATGTAAAGATGAGGATTCCAAAGAATAATATTATTTGATTTCTTGAGCATGTAAAAATCTTAAAAAAAAAAAATTGTGTCCTAATAATAATTAAGGATATTTGATAAGAGAGTTGTGTATTGATGTTGTAGTCAATTTATTATGTGTGTATTTTGATATACTTGTCTATTGTGACATAAGGGATAAACAATGATTCAATGAGCTAAAAGGGGAATTTGAGATGCAAAGTTTTATATCTATAAGAACTTGACCCAATTGGGATGGTAAATTAAATATTAGTTTTACTAGTCAATGTAGTTGACCCTACCATGAGAATAATATGGTTGAAACCATTATTGAAATTAAATAATAGGTTGTTATAGTTTAAATAATCTAAACACTTACTTGATTATGGTGCAAATATATTAACAAACCATAGGGTAAAAATAAAGAATCAAAAGGGAAAATTTATGGAATAGGGTATTGATTGAATTGTTAAGGATGTTCACTTGTTCAAGTAACACTTAGAACAAATAAAGGATTAAATATTCCATGAGGGTTCAAGACATGACTTAATGTAACTAAATTTCCATAATGACCAAGTAACACTTGATGCATGACAAAGAAACTCAACAAAATTATTGGAAAGCATGACATTTCTTCATTCCAAGATGTTGAAATATGACAAACACTTGATGTATGCTATAAAGAACATGTTACCATCATGAAGGCTTAAGAAATCTTACTACTACTTGAGCTTCATGTATATTGAGCAACACTTGGTACAATGAACTCATTATGATATCAAGTGAAACTTGATTCATGCATATTTTATTTACCTAGCTAAGTGATACTTGATCGATACAATATTTTTTGATTGACAAAGTGACACTTGGTTGTGCATTGAGAAAAAATGTTTTGTCAAGTATTACTTGATGCATGCACGATTTTTATTTGATACACAAATCCTAAATCAATAAATTTATCACTAGGAATGGTACGATATATAGCACATGAACTATGTTGACAAGGCAACATGCGAAAAACATAGAAAGACAAAGAGAATGTACCTCAAACTTCAATAATTGATTTGACCAATTACATAATTATGTTTTCATTTTTGGCTTCACACACCTTCAAAATTATAACTTTTTAACAAATTACTTCATATTCAATGTTCAATTCTACATCAATATAATAGAATTAGTAAAATTACGAAAGTAATGATTCTATATTATAAATTTTTTAAAAAAACATGATAATTAACATTTCAACACTAAAACATGAAAATATTAGTTCATAGAACTAAATTCAGCCTAAAAACATGTAAGTTACTTCTCCTACATTGAAAATAAATAAAGGTGGTGGAATATGTAAAAAATTCAATCAATATATATCCTCAACACCATGAAAAAAAATATTTATTTGTTAGATACTATGCATAATGCAAAAAATAAAAGAGCATGTGGGTCCTAAATCACAAATACCTTATGCATTATTTACCATTTTTGTGTCTCCTTCAAACATGATAGTGTTATAATGTGATCATGTTATAGCATACATTAAGTCTAATTCCAATAGGAAGAGGTGGGGACAATTAGAGAAGACACACAAATGGAGGGAAGGAGGGAGAGAAACAAACACACACACAAAGAAAGACAGGCAGACTCAACGAGAGAGAGTGAGAGAAAGAGGTAGGTAGGATGGAGTAGAGAGCGAAAGAGTGATAAATATAGAGGCATAGGGAAGGAGGGAGGGAGAGGTAGTGAGGGGATAGAGATAGCTCGAAGTGACATGGAGAGAAGAAGAGAGTGAGAGAGAGGTAGGTTCCACCCTAAATCCTCCATCATCAATTACAAACCATAAACAATAGGCCCTAAAATGAATACCCTAAACCATAAGATCTAAACCCTGAACCCTAGGCCCTAAACCCTAAACACTAAACCTTAAACGCTAAAACCTAACATTAATAATTTTTAACACTAAAACCTTTAAAATTAAATTTAATCTCTAAACCCTCAACATTTGACCCTCCATCATAATCCCTAAGCCCTAAATTGAATACCCTAAATTATCGGCTCTAAACCCTAAACCCTAAACCCTAAAACTTAACATTAATATTTTTAACATTAAAAACTTTAAAATTAAATTTAAACCCTAAACCCTCAATGAGAGACCCTCCATCACAAACCCTAAACAAAATACCTTAAATTATAAACCCTAAACCCTAGGTCTTCAACTCAAAGCACTAAACCCTAGTCCCTAAACCCAAAACACTAAACCCTAAACACTAAAACATTTGAAGTTAAATTTAATCCCTAAACCCTCAACGAGAGACCCTCTATCATAAACCCTAAAACCTAACGTAAATAATTTTTAACACTAAAACCTTAAAAATTAAATTAATTACCTAAACCATCAAATATTGAACCCTCCATAATAAACCCTAAACCCTAAACCATGAATAATACAAAGAGGGAGAGAAAGAGATATAGAGAGGAAGAGAGGGAGAAAGGGAGAGAGAGAGGTGAAGGGAAACATAAAGAGAGAGGGATAGAGAGAGGGAGAGGGAGAGGGGGGAGGTCGGTAGAGAGGGAGGGAGGGAGTAGTGGAGAGAGGAGAGGAGAGAGATGAGAGAGAGGTAGGTAGACCCTCAACCCTCCATCATGAACTCTAAACCTTAATCCATAAACTCTATATGATAAAAAAGGAAAGAGGGAGAGAGAGTGAGAGAGAGGAGGGAGGGATAAAGGAAGAGATGGAGATATACAGAGAGAGAGAAGAGAGGGAGAGAGCAATAGAGAATGAGGGAGGGAGGGATAGGTAGAGAGAGAGCTAGGGGAGAGAGATCGAGAGGCAAGAGAGAGAGGAGGTAGGTAGAGAGGGAGATAGATAGATAGAGAGAGAGACAAAGAGAGAGATAGAGATAGAGATAGAGATAGAGATAGAGATAGAGATAGAGATAGAGATAGAGATAGAGATAGAGATAGAGACTACGATTGAGACAAAGAGATATATAGAGATAGAGAGACATACATAGAGACAAAGAGAGACCAAAAAGACAAAAAAAAAAACACATGAGGTAGGTATAAAGGAGAGAGAGAGGGTAGGAGGTACAAAGTGGAGGGAAGTAGAGAGGTGAGAGAGATAGAGAGACAAAGAGACAAAGAGATAGATACAAAGAGAGACAAAGAGATAGAGAGATAGAGACAAAGAAAGATAAAGAGACAAAGAGAGATAGAGAGAGATAGAGGGAGGTGTGTGTGAGAGAGAGAGGAGGGAGGTGAGTGAGAGAGGGTAGGAGGTAGATAGGAGAGAGAGAGAGGGGGTAGCAGGTATAGAGGGAGATAAAGACATAGAAATAAAGAGAGACAAAGATAGAGATAAATGTTCGATGTTGTGGATGTGTTGTTGATATGTGGTTGTCATTGATGTTAACACTACTAGAATTTGGTGTATCAGAGGTTGTATATGTTGAGGATATTGAGAAAATTTTAAAAGAAAGTGTTCTAGGTTCCAATGGAACTTGCAGGTCGTGAATGCATCTTGTTCTATACGTTGAAGTTCAGCTACTATGGATTAAAGGGTTTTTTGTTGAGTGTATCTAGATCATCTACTAGAAGTTTTAGAGGTCTGCGTATAGATTTGATCATGTTGTGGTCTGACAGTGTTCCTGAGTAAAGTTTATGTGATCTAGAAATCTCAGTTGTTGTGGATGTTTCTCTATTGTTTCTTGGTTCTCTTGGATGTTTCTAGATTATGCTCTATCTTTGTGGTACGTCCACATTGATCGGTGTGCTCGTGGTCAGAAATTTTTCTTTTGTATGTTCAATTTTTCTTGTTCTTGGCTGACATGTTGGTAATGAGTTGTGGATCTTCGAGGAGGAAGTAATTGAAGTATTTTGTGTTGAATTTGTTAATTTGGGTCTCCACTATGTTGTGGCCGACCTTGGTGGATTCACATTAAAAATTTTATTTGTAAATTTGGGCCGACATTGCAAATATGTTTTATTTTCCTAGCCGACTAAGTTGTTGATGAAATCTCATGATGCTAATATATAAGTGCAATTGTTTCATCGGTGTAGTGTGTGGAAAAGGTGCTTCGTGTGCTGAGTGTGCTCTTATGTGTGTATGTGTGAATATCATTCGATTGGAGAGTAGAGCATGAAGGGTGAAAAGAGGAGTTTTATGTGCTTAATTGGAACTATAATCAAGCTTGCGCAGAAGCTAATTTTTCAGTTCATACCCTTTGGATTTTAATCCTATTATGTATTGTTGGGTAGTGAGCCCCTTCTATAATTGAGCAGTGAACTCTAGGCAGTGTGTTTGAATGCATGTGCATTCCCCTTTATTGATTTCATTATACTTTTAATAGGGTATAATCTTGTGGACTAACATCCACCGTGGTTTTTCCCCTAATAGGGTTTCCACTTAAAAAATCTTGGTGTTATCTGTCTCTCTGATGTGTTAATTATTTATGGTTAATTGCTTATTCATAAGATCTTAAGTAAAGTTTGAGAAGTTTATCATTTTATGACAATTGATTCACCCCCCTCTCAGTTGTTTGTCCTTTTTTTTCCAACAATAAAGAAAAAGAGAGATAGAGAGACAAAGAGATAGAGACATAGAGAGATAGAGAGATGCACATAGAGACAAAGAGAGACAGACAAAGACACACACACACACACAAAGGAGGTAGATATATAGCAGAGAGAGGGTAGGAGGTACAAAGGGGAGGGAAGTAGAGAGGTGAGAGATAGATAAAGAGATAGGTGTGTGTGTAGACATGAGAGGGATATGGTATGAGGTACAAAGGGGAGGGAGGTAGAGAGGTGAGAGAGGGTAGTAGGTACAGAGGATGATAGATACATATAGATAGATAGAGACAAATAGATAGAGATAGAGACAAACATAGAGATAGAGAGATAAACATAGAGCTAAAAAGAGACAAACAAACACATAGAGAGGAGGAAGGTATAAAGGAGAGAGAGAGGGTAGGTTATAAAAAGGGGATGGAAGTAGAGAGGTGAAAGAGATACATAGAGACAAAGATATAGATAGATAGATAGAGAGAGAGATACAAAGAGATATATATATAGAGAGAGAGATGCAAAGAAAGATAGAGAGAGAGAGAGGTGAGAGATAGGTGTGTGTGAGTTAGAGAGAGAGAGGGTAGGAGGTAGAGGGGGGAGGGAGGTAGACATGAGAGAGAGGTTAGGAGGTACAGATGGGAGGGAGGTAGATAGGAGAGAGAGGGTGTGAGGTACAAAGGGGAGGGAGGTAGAGATGTGAGAGAGAGAGGGTAGTAGGTATAGATGGAGACATGGACATAGAGATGGAGAGAGACCAAGAGAGAGAGAGACAAAGAAAGAGAGATACAAAGAGACAAAGAGAGATAGAGAGACAAAGAGATAAAGAGACATACATTGAGACATAGAGAGATATACAAAGAAACACACACATAGAGGAGGTAGGTATAAAGGAAAGAGAGAGGGTAGGAGGTACAAAGGGGAGGGAAGTAGAGAGGTGAGAGAGAGAGAGACTGAAAGATAGGTGCATGTGTTTTTTTGTGAGAGAGAGGGGAGGGAGGTAGACATGATAGAGATAGGGTATGAGGTGCAAAGGGGAGGGAGGTAGAGAGGTGAGAGAGAGGGTAGCAGGTATAGAGGGAGACAAATACATAGAGATAGATAGAGACAAAGAGACAAACATAGAGATAGAGAGATAGAGAGACAAACATAGAGACAGAGAGAGATAGACAAAGACAAACACACACACACAAAAGGGAGGTATAAAGGAGAGAGAAAGAGGGTAGGAGGTACAAAGGGGAGGGAAGTAGAGAGGTGAGAGAGATACATAGAGACAAAGAGACATAGATATGGAGATATAGAGAGACAAAGAGATAGAGATATAGAGACAAAGGGAAACAAAGAAAGATAGAGAGATAAAGGGAGACAAAGAAAAAGAGAGATAGAGAGAGGTGAGAGGTGTGTGTGAGAGAGAGAGGAGGTAGGTGGGAGAGAGGGTAGGAGGTAGAGAGGGGAGGGAGGTAGACATGAGAGAGTGGATAGGAGGTACAAAGGGGAGGGAGGTAGACAAGAGAGAGAGGGTATAAGGTATAGAGGGGATGGAGGTAGAGAGGTGAGAGAGATATGTGAGAGAGAGGGGGGAGGAGGTAGAGAGGTGAGAGATAGAGGGTTGCAAGTAGCAAGGGGAGGGAGGTAGAGAGGAGGGAGAGGGTAGGAGGGAGATGTTGGAGTTGATGGAGAGTATTGCACTATGTTGTCATTTATGCCAACCCCTAGTGTTGATGTGATGAGGAGTTGAGGTATTGCAGATATTGGCGTCAACCTCTAATATGGTTTTGATGTCAACCCCTAGTGTGGTTTTGATAAGGAAGTGTTTGTGGTATTGATCAGGTGTTGTAGATGTTGTGGATGTGTTGAGGAGATGTTTGTGGTGTTGTTGATACAACAAGTTCCCTTGGTTTCCAAGTGCTCTTGAGAAAATTAATATAAAGGATGTACAGTGTGATAGAGGTGTGTTATGTGTTGTGCTCCACATTTCTTCATGGTTGAAGATATGCTTATGTAGTTTGGATGTAATGTTTAGAGGTGTTCAAATGTGTTATATCTAGAGTTTCAGGTTCTAGATCATGATGTAGTAGATGTGTTTGAAAGAGTGTTGACTACAAAGAAGGTTGTCTGGGAGAAATGGAATTGCTATGCATTTATTCAAATTGAGGTCTCTTATATTGCAGATTCAAGAACGTGCTAATATTGTTTGTATCTACCTTGCATTGGAGTTTTGAGTGTTCAATTGTTCAACAAGGTTGGTTAGTGAGTTGTATGTATGTGGCAGTGTGTCTGGTTGCACCAAAAGAAAGTGTTCTTCAATTTCAGGTGGTTTCATTAGTGGTTTTGGATATTCTAATGGTGTTGAATATTCCTGGATATTGTGGAGTGTTTCTATGTGGTCCACATGATGTTTTTAGACCTTGATAATTGTGAAATTGATTGTTTGTTAGTTTTAATATAGGTTTGGCTGACCTGGCATGTTAGTGTTGATTGCGAAGGAACTTTATGGTTTGAGGAAGCATGTTGAAGTGTGTTGGCATATATTTGGGTCCTAGTTAACCTTTGTGTGGTATACCTTTACTTCTTTCCACCATGGTAGTGTTTGGTGTCGACCAATTTGGTGATTGCACATTTGAGGTGCATACATTTCATTGAGGCCGACATGGAGAAGGTTTTTTAGGTTGTGGAGGATATACAAGAAAGGTTAATTGTTGGAGAAGTGTGTGATGTGTTATGTGGTACAAAATATGTGAATGTGATCAAGTGTGGTGATATGAGTGTGATCTTAAATGCGTAAGGCTACTAGATGCAGTGAGTAGAAGGTTTCTACATCTTTAGTGTACTTGAAGTTGTTGGAGGTAGTGATTTGAAGGTTGTGTATGGTGTAGATTTGTTGTGGTGGATCTTCTTGTTGCTTTGAGGTAGTGAACCTCCTTGTAATAGTATTCTTCTATTCATATTTCTTCCATATAGTGAGTCCTTGGGTAGTGAGCCTTTCTTCTCTTTTGGGAAGTGAGCACTTATGACAGTGAGCCTATTGAATTCAGTGCAGCAATTCATATATATGTGAGTTAATCCTCACTGTGGTTTTCCCTGATTGAGGTTTTCCATGTAAATCTAGTGTTCTCTTGTGCATGGTTTTTTTGTGTTGATGTTTCATATCTTTACTTTATTTTGATGCTTAATAAGGATCTGAAGGTTGACAAGGGTTTGATGATTAATAAGGGTTTGATGATTTTAATCTACAATTGATTCACCCCCTCTGAATTTCCCTATGTGTTTAACAATTAGTATCAAATTTGTGGTTCCTTGTAAGAAGCTTAACCACTTGAGGTAGATTCATATGGCACACAGGAAGGGTGTCAGAGTTCCTATGTTTGCGGGAACAAACTATGCCTTATGGAAAGCCAAGAGAATCCTTTCTAGTTTCATTACGGTTTGGTGTCTAGAAATTAGTGGAAGATGGATATATTATGTCTACTACTACTTTGAAAGGTGATGATGCGATCAAGGCCTATGTGAATAATGGAAAATAAATGAATGCTATCCTAAGTGGACTTTTTGATTCAGAGCTTGCAAAGGTGATAAGCCTAAAGACTGCTAAAGAGATATGGATAAGGTTGCAAAGCATTTATGAAGAATATGATAAGGTCAAGCAAGCAAAGATGCAAAATTTCAAAGAAAAATTTGAAAACTTGAGGATGACAGAAGATGAAGACATTGCATCCTACATGCTCAGAGTGGATGAAATTGTCAATACCATCAATGTTGTTGGTGGAAAATTGGAGGAAAGTGAAATTGTGAAAAAGGTGTTGAAAAGTCTTCCTAAATCTTATAGTGCTAAAGTTTCTACTATTAAGGAAGCTCAAAATTTAGATCATTATACTAGAGATCAAATGTTTGGTGCTTTACCTACTTTTAAATTAAGATATTTTGACAAAAATGCTCCAAAGAAAGAAGCTACCTTTAAAATCAGCAAGAAGGAAAAGAATGATGAATCTGATTCAAATTATCTTGAAGAGGTGGAAGCAAATTTTGTAAGAATATTAAAAAAGGGGACTGGAAAACATAGAGGTAAGTTACCATTCAAATGTTTCAATTGTGGAAAGATAGGTCTTTATGCTTCTAAATGTAAAATAAAATTTTCAAATGATAAACATAAAGATCATAAAGGTAAATTTGTTAAGAAGAGTTATTATGTTAAAGAAGATAGTGGTGTATCTAATGATGAGGAATTAGACTATTAGAATGATGGAACTGATGAATTTTTATTTAAGGCTCTAAATGTTGGAACTAATTATACTAATCTTGAAATATGTGTGAAGGAAATTTCTCTGAAAATAGGTCATAGTATTGAAGGAACTATGCTAACTGCTTTTCATGTGAGAGGAGAGAAACTGTTGGATTATTGATAGTGGATACTCAAATCATATGATAGCTGATAAGAGTAAGTTTGTTAAACTTCAAAAGTATGATGATGGTCTTGTTAAGTTTGGTGATGATACATCTGCTAAGATCTATGAAAAAGGTTCAATTAGTTTTGATGGAAAGCATAAAATAGATGATGTTCTTTAGTCAAGGATCTCTGGCATAATCTTCTTAATGTAGGACAAGTGTGCAATAGAGGATACAATTTGATATTTTAGGATGATGGTTTTGACATTAGAAAAGGAAGCTATGGAACTTTATTTGCAACAAGAACAAAGATAGAAGGTAGTTTTTATCAACTCAAAGGTGGTGGTGTTAAGTGCTTTATGTCACAAATCAATGAAAGTTGGCTATGGCATAGAAGAATGGGTCACATCAATTTTGATAGCCTAGTGAAGATCAGTTCTACTGATGTTGTGAGAGATCTTTCAAAAATTACAAAGCCTATCAATACAATTTGCAAGGAGTGTCAGTTTAGAAAGAAAACAAAGAAGAGGTTCAAAACTAAATAAAAATATACAACATGACCTTTGGAGTTGGTGCATACAGACCTATGTGGACCCACCAAAATAAAAATCTCTCAAGGTGATATAAATTTCATGTTGCTGACAAATGATTACTCTAGAATGACTTGGGTAACATTTCTCAAAGAAAAATTAGAAGCTCTAGATAAGATTAAAGCATTCAAATCCATGGTTGAGAACGAAATGGATTTGAAAATCAAGTGCTTAAGTTTGACAAAGGTGGTGAGTTTACTTTAAACAATTTTAACAGTTGTTGTGAAGATCATGGGATAAAGAGACATTTTTCAGCTCCCATGACTCCTTAGTAGAATGGAAATGTGGAGAGGAAGAATAGGACAATTCAAGAAGCAACAAGAACCATGATGGAGGAAAATCTACCATATGTCTATTGGAGAGAAGTTATTCATAGTGTAGTGTACATATTTAATAGAGGACAAGCAAGATTGAACAGTTCAAAGACCCCCTATGACTTATTGTATGGAAAACCTCCTACTATGAAATATTTTAGTGTTTGGAAGAAAATGTTATATCAAGAGAGATGAAGAAAATTTAGGAAATTTTGATGCAAGATCTGATGAAGGAATCTTCCTTGGATATTCTACAAAGAGCAAGACATACATATGCTATAACAAAAGGTTGAATAAGATAGTTGAAAGTGAAAATGTCAAAGTGGATGAAGAACCACGCCAAAGTTTAGTGCTAATGGAAGGATATGAATTTGAAGAAACCCCTTGCAGTGAAGAAGAAAAAGAATAAGTGAAAAAAATGGTTGTGGAAGAGGAAGAAGCTCTGAAAAAGAATCCTAAAACTCCTAAGTATGTGTAGAGGAATTATTTGGAAAATAAAATAATTGGAGATAAGAGAAAAGGTGTGTTGACAAGGAGAAAAACTACTATGTTAGAGAAACAAGTAAATTTTTGTCTACTCTATGAGGTAGAACCTAAAACAGTAAGTGAAGCATGCAAGGATGAGTGTTGCATCAAAGCCATGTAAGAAGAATTAAGGAAAATTAAGAAAAACCATGCTTGGGAATCGGTCCCAAGACCAGCAGACAAGAATGTGATAGGAACTAAATGCCCGTTTTCAAGAACAAATTGAATGGGGATGGAAAATTTGGCAGGAAGAAGGATATATACTTGTTTGTAAGGGCTACTCACAAGTGGAAGGAATATATTTTGAAGAGACTTTTCCCCCCCAATTGCAAGAATGGAAGCCATTAGGATGTTTTTGTATTTTGCAACACATAAAGACTTCAAGGTATATTAGATGGATGTAAAATCTACATTTTTGAATGGTGAGTTAGAAGAAGAGGTGTACATTGAAAAACCAAAAGGTTTTTAGTTATAAGAAGATGTTGATATGGTCTGCAGGTTGAAGAAAGCATTGTATGGCAAGATTGAAACCTTGGTATGAAAGATTGGATAGATACTTGTAGTAGGGATTTAGAAAGGGTACCACAGATAGAAACCTTTAGTTCAAGATTGAGGGAGATTAGATCCTAATTGTGGTTGTGTATGATGATGACATAATCTATGAAGAAAAATAAGAAATGTGTAAGAGGTTTGCAGAGGGGACTCAAAGTGAGTTTGAAATGTCAATGTTTGGGGAGATGAATTTCTTCCTTGAGCTACAAATTAGTCAATCTAATAAATGTATATTCATTTCACAATCATGGTATGTTAAGGAAATGTTGAAGTTTGGAATTGGGGATTCTAAGCTAGTTCATACTCCCATGGTTACCAGTTGTAAGTTGAGAAAAAATGATGAATCTCCTAAGATAGATAAGAGAAACTATAGATCAATGATTGGTGGACTGTTATATCTAACTGCTACTTGACCATATATCATGTGTGTAGCTTATCTTGTGGCAAGATTTAAAGAAGATCCTAGATAGTAACATGTGGCAGCAGTAAGAGGGATATTTAGATACTTGAAGGGCACTCCAAAATTTGGTCTATGGTATCCTAGGGATACTGATTTCTACTTGAGTGCTTATACAAATGCATATTGAGCAAGTTGTGTAGATGAAAAAATAAGTACAAGTGGAGGTGATTTATTTCTTAGAAGTAGATTAGTTTTTTGGTTAAGTAAGAAGTAGGATTCAGTATCATTATCTACTAAAGAGGCATAATATATTGTTGTAGCATCATGTTGCACACAACTGTTATGGATGAAGCATACATTGAAGGATATCAAAGTATCATATGATGAACCTATTTCTATCTTATGTGATAATACAAGTGCTATCAAAATTTCAAAAAATATGGTAATGCATTCAAGAAAAAACTGTATCTCTAACTGGTATCACTTTCTAAGAGAGAAAGTTGTAGATAATGAAGTGAAATTGGAGTGTGTGTCTACAAAGGACCAAGTGGCAGACATTTTCATAAAGGATCTCCCAAAAGATACGTTTGAGTATCTCTGACAGATTATATGGGTTATTACCCCTCCTTTCAACAAGATTCATAAGTGGTGCATCTGTCCAGGGAGAAATCCAAGATTTATTCTTTTGTCCTAGGATAATGAAGGGTACCTCTTAGGGGGAGTAGGTAGTGGTATCCTTGTTTGGCGTAGCTAGGGGGAGCATATCTCATGCCCCTAAGGGGGAGAGTATAGTAGAAAGAGAGAGCAGTGGAAAGAAAGTAAATGGGAGAGAAAGTAAGCATTCAGGTGTTGTCCTTTGTCATTGTTTTCAAAGGGGGAGAGAGTGATGTCTAAAAAACTTAGAGAAAAAGGGGAGAAGATGTCTAAAAAACAAAGGTAAACGGAGAGAGTGGAAAATAAAGAAATAAAACCTAAAATGTAAAGAAGTGTCCCAATAAGGGGGAGAACTAATTGAGAGTTGTAGATGTAGAGTTGCTTTTGTTGTTGATGGTTTTTCAGAGCTGGTGTTACTATCAATGACAAAGGGGAGATTTTTGGAGTTGTTGGAGAGTGTTGCACTATGTTGTCAATAGTATTGTTATTGATTTCAACCCTTAGTGTGGATGTGATGAGGAGTTGTAGTGTGGCAGATATTGGTGTCAACCTCTAGTGTGGTTTTTATGTCAACCCTAGTGTTGTTGTGATGAAGACGTGTTTTTGGTATTTAGCAGGTGTTGCAGATGTTGTGGATGTGTTGAGGAGATATTTGTGGTGTTGTTAATACAATAGATTCACTTGGTTTCCAAGTTCTTTTGAAAAAATTAATATAAAGAGTGTACAATGTGATAGAGGTGTGTTATGTGTTGTGCTCCACATTTCTTCATGGCTGAATATATGCTTGTGTGATTTGGATGTAATTTTTAGAGGTGTTTAGAGGTTTTATATCTATAGTTTTAGGTTCTAGATCATGATGTAGTACAAAATATGTTTCATAGAGTGTTGCTTGTAAACAAGTCTATCTAAAATAGGTGGAATTGCTCCACATTTCTCGGTATTGAGGTCTATTGTCTTGTGAATTTGGGAGCATGCTAATATTGTTTTTACCTACCTTTCCTTGGAGTTTTAAGTGTTCATTTGTTCTGAAAGGTTGGTTAGTGATTTGTATGTCTGTGGCAGTGTGTCTAGTTACTCAGAAAGAAAGTGTTCTTTAGTTTCAAGTGGTTGGGTCAATGGTGTTGGATGTTTTGATGGTATTGAATATTATTGGATGTTGTGGAGTGTTGCTATGTGGTCCACGTGATAGACTTGGAGAAGTGTGAAATTGATTGTTTGTTAGCATTAATATAGATTTGGCTGACATGGCATGTTAGTGCTGATTGTAGAGGAAGTTTGTGGTTTGAGGAAGAATGGTGAAGCATGTTGGTATATATTTGGGTTCTAGTTAACCCTTTGTGTGGTTTTCCTTCACTTCTTTCCACTGTGTAAGTGTTTGTGCCAACCTATTTGGTGATTACAAGTTTCAAGTGCATACATTTCATTAAGGTCAACATGGAGAAGGTTTTTAAAGTTGTGGAGGATATATAAGAAAGTTTAATTTTTGGAGAAGTGTGTGATGTGTTGTATGGTGAAAAAGATATAAATTTGATCAAGTGTGGTGATATGAGTGCAATCTTAAATGTATAAGGCTACAAGATGCAGTGAGCAAAAGGTGGATCTACATTTTTTATATACCTAAAGTTGTTGGAGGCAGTGAGCCGAAGGTTACAAATGGTGTAGATTTGTTGTGGTGGATCTTGATATTTCTCTAAGGTAGCGAACCTCCTTGTAACAACCTTCTTCTATTCATCTTTCTTCTAGACAATGAGTCCTTTAGGTAATGAGCTCTTAGCAGTGATCCTTTCTTCTCTTTGGGCAATGATTCCTTCTAGTAGTGAGCCTATTGCATTCAATGTTGCTATTCATATATATGTGAGTTAATCCTCACCATGGTTTCCCTTGGTTAGGGTTTTCCACATAAATATGGTTTTCTCTTGTGTATGATTTTTTTTTTGTTGATGTTTCATATGTTTACTTTTTGTTGAAGCTTAATAAGGATTTGAAGGTTAATAAGGGCTTAATGATTAATGAGGGTTTGATGATTTTAATGTTCAACTTATTCACCCCCCCCTTGTCTTGTGTGTCTAAGAGAGAGAGGGAGGGATGTAGAGAGGTGAGAGAAGGTAGGAGGTAGAGAGGGAGAGAGAGAGAGAGATAGAAGGTGAGAGTCATTTTTCCTTCAAAATAATGTGAGGTTGTTATTGAAAGCTAATCAAAATAATGTGAGGTTGTTATTGAAAGCTAGTATAGAAAATAATGCAACTGCATTATAACATGCTCATGTATTTTTTTCCTTGGTAATTTCCAACCCTCAAGGTTGGATTTACCTTGGCCTTCCAACCTAAAGGGTTGGATTGAATTTTCAACATTTGAAGATGTGTTTTTACAAATTGTAAAAAAAATGACACAATCTCAAGCATGATCCCCATCAAGTTTGCATGTGTTTCAATGTCAAGTCAAAAAAATGACATAGTAATGATGAGCTCTTTCTAATCTTTCTAACCATGTAATTTTTTATCATTTTTCAAATATTTTATGGTGTTGATCTTTAATTTATTTTTGGTATTAGTTTTTACTTGTCAGTTGAAATTTGAAACAAATTAATTTTTTACAAACTAGACTCTATCTTTGCACATTCAAAATAAATTGATTTTAATTTGTTTCCAAAAAAATAGGGTGGAGCACACTCATTTTTTTATTTTCAAGATTTTTTATTTTTTAAAATTAGTAAAAAATTATATATTCATTTAAAAAATAGCAAAAAAATTAGGCATAAACTACACAGTGTTTGTTAATATCTCACTGAAATGATTTTTAAAATACTAAAGAAAGTTAACATTTTAGGGGGAGCACACCAAACACTATGTTATGTTTTCTTTATAGAAACAAGAGCAATTTGTGTGCTCCCCCTTTTTGAACCCCTTAATCTCCACCATTTAAAAAAAATAGTTTAGAAAGTAGATTTAGAGCACTATGACTCTTGTTCTTGTTGCATCTTCAAATTTTGAGTGTAACTATCTTCAATTTCTCATCCAAGATTAGTAGTTCTTTATTTTATAAAAAAAATGGCCACTTGAGACCCCCTTTTGGTCCCCCATCTCCCTACACATACCCACTACACAACTCATAGTCTTTATAATATAACATAAAAGTTTAATATTACATAAATAACCATGTAAAATAGAGACAAGTAGAGATAAACATGTAGATTATCCACAACTTAAGCACCAAATCACCTTTAGATTCAATTTTCCACAAATCCACAAAGTACCACAGTTAAGGAACCCAAAAATTAACTCTATATAAATGTAATTGAATAAATCATATATTAACACTTCTCAACCTAATCAATTATTAAGTGCTCCAAAAAAATTATTTATCACCTATAAAAATTCCAAAATTGGACATTGTGGGCATAAGATATATCCTATTAAAATAAGTAGAACAAAACTAGGTTTCAATTAGCATTTTTTGTCTAAAATAAAAATCTTAAAAACCAGTAATGTCATTGTATAGCAATTGAAAAGAGATTTCCATCAACTATAAGAAATTGAAAATTTACTCCCTAGGTGAAAGTTATGCTCTTCAAAAAAACTGACCCTTTAGCACATGTACAAAATAAGCACTAGTGGCTTGTAGGAATCTCTAGTAGTAAATAGGATGGATAGGGAGTGTTATTGGGTGGAGGTGATAGGATGGAAAAGTGGCTTCAAAGTGACATTTGGGAAACAACACTTAGGTGGTGGTTCATTGGTGGCACTTGATCTCAACCCCTTATGACCTAGCAATGATCGAGGGTTGGCCCCCACCCGTGACCAGAGGTTGGTCCCTACACCCAATAAGTGATCCACCATATGACCATATGCTTCACTAATTTTTATAACTTTGTTAGTCCAACTTGTTGTACATGTATGACATCATGCCTATGCCATAAATTTTTAATTTATTTTTGTAACCAATTGTACCACATTTTTGCTAACTATGTACCTATGATGTTTGTTGACATCTAGGTAATATGTTGAAGAATTTTTTAATGATGTCTATATACCTAACTATAACTTCAAGTATGGTACAAATCTATATGACTATACATGTTTCATATGATTGTATGGAATTTTGGCTACAAAGATTCCTCCATGGCCCCCAAGTTTTGACTCCAAAATATGTCATGTTTTATATCAATTGTACATAAGTTTTTGGGTCTTTTGGAGTCAATGGTGACGCCTATTTTTTCCATGATGTTTCTAAAAATATTCACTCCCAAAATCCTCACAAAAAAAGTCTAAACAAAAAATATAGTTATCAAATCTCCATAAAACCCCAAATTTGTAAAAACTCAAGTCTACAAACATAATTGTAACCTTAAAAAATGATTTCATTCTTTTCTTGTAAGGCCATGAATTTTGTTATGCATAATTCTTCTCTTAACAAGATTAAAAATACCAAGGAGATCTCATCCTACAATTTTAATACCATGCTTTGATATCAAATGAAATAAAATTCATAGCAATAACAACTATTTTCACATAACCCTCATGAGAGAAAATATGTAAAACAAATATTCAAAATCTACAATATAAAATAACAACAAATATAACACAAGATATAACACCAAATGTACCTTAGGAAACCCTTTTAAAGGGAAAAACCCAACCTCCAAAAGCACCTCACACAACTCAATGTACTATCTCAAGAAACAACATTATAATACACTTTCATAGTCTTCTTGATATGCAAGGCTTAGGAAGCATCAAGTACCCTAGTTGCATTTTTCCACATGAACAAGCAAATGAGAACCATGTAGCCACACACATTAATCCATGATTCCACATATGCAACCTACAAGAGATGCTCTATCCCATCTTCGCAAACAAGAAAACCTCAACAACTACTCATGTGCTTTCTTTTATATAAAAACAATCTTCCACAAAACAACTAAGTGGCATTACATAAGCCATGTGCCTCTAAACCACAAGATTTTAAAACTATCTCCCCTTAATTTACTTTTGGTACTAAGTTTACCCTTTTAGTAATAAGTTTTCTCAATATTAAATATTTTAAGAATATGACACCAACATTAAATATTTATCCCAATGTCACACACAAAATACAAGTGGCTCCAAGAATGTCTAACTCATGTTGTATCCACATCTCCAAGGTGCACCAAAATTAAATATTTATATTTACACAATTGCATTATTATTAGGCAAGGTGTACAACACACCATTTACAATAAACACTTCTCCCACCCACATAGAGATGGATTATAGAGACCATTTTGGTCTTTAAAAGGACTTTATTTTTTACTGTATCATTCATATATCAACTTTAAATGAACACACATCCCTACCTCAATTCTTCTAAGTATGTATGTTATTCCATGCAAGTGGTTTAATGATGGGCCTCATCACATCCAACTAGCATCTTGAAGGTGTTTTATTTAATTGGTCTCACTTGAGAATCCAAAGAAGAGAGTGTGTTGGAACACTTTGCTCATCTAGACAATTGATTTGACCTATTGCAATAGATGTAATGTATTTTTTCCTACAACATGAAAATTATAATTATACTAGTAAGAATTACAAAAATAAAATAAAATAATAAGAATAATATGTAACTTTCTAGTTTTTTCCTAGTAAGAACACACAAATATTAATAAATGTACAATAGGCTATTATTGGAACAAGTAAGCATTTACAATTTTCTAAAGTCGCATGAAATAAGTGTATCATTTTGTAAGGTCTTGAAGTGCAGTTTCTCAAATTATATATTGAATCAAAGAAATTCAATAATTAGAAGAAAAATATGTTATATAACACTACCATAAAATTATCTTCATTTCAAAATTTGCAAGTTTGATGATTCACAAAATCAAAATGTTTATGAGGAAAAATCAATGATATTTTTAGCATATGTAAAATGTAAATCTAATCTAGCTCATAGAACACATGATGTAAGAAGGAAAATAAATTTTAGACTAAAGGTTTAGCCTGGAGAACTTGAACTGTTAATTCATAAAATTATACTTCATCAAATTGAAAAATGAAACCAACTTACATATTTTTGAAATTTATTAGCTTGAAAACATCTTCAAGCTTTCCCAAGCTTTAAAGCTCCACAAAGCAACACTTGCATATATTACATCTTTCAAAAAATCACCTTTCAATTATGTTTTTAAGTATTTTTAATTCATTTTTCTCTATTCAATTAGTTGTTAGTTCCAAATATTAACAGTAGATCAAAAAATATAAATTTTATTGGTGCATTGAAGCACCATTTGTACATCCTATCTACAAATTGATCAATTACATTTGGTGGTATGCTCGAAGCATGTACTAGGTTAGGAGCTTTGGAAAAAGATATATACATCCATCAAAGGCTAAAGGATAGAGTAATTTCATCAAATATGGTAGAAATGTATACAAAATGTAAAGGCATACACAAGGCACAAAAGAGTTTGATTACTAATTTGTTAAAAAATTATATAGAACCATTATTATGTACCTCTCTCTTATGATTCCTAAAAAAAAATGCAAGTTTTATTTGTATTCTATCGTTGTACCAACACATAGAAACTAAATCTCTAATCTTACCTCATAAACTTTTATAATAAGACTTAAAATTATCAAATCATTCTACATAAACTACTAATATATAAGAAAAATAACTATACTTATCATTTCTCACAATTTCAATATCAAAATATTACTAAAACTTTAAGGAATAAAAAATACTTTATTTAAAAGATTTACAATAATCCATGGCAAGACCTAATAAAAACTACTCTCCTACAAATTTATACGCCAAGTATTGTGAGTTATTGAACATTAACAAAGAAGAAAAATATATTAATAAACTAGATCCATTGATATGACATTACTACTAACCAAAAATATGTCATTGAACATTGATAGGAAAGAAACAAATTTAATAAACTAGATCCATTAATGTGACTTGACTACTAATCTATGTATCGAATCATTGAACATTGATGGTACAAAATAATAATAATAATAAATTAGATCTGCTAAGATGACTTTACCACTAACCTTAATCCTCTTATCTTGAACATTGATAGATAAAAAAAAAATTAATAAACCAAATTTGCTAACATGATTGTACTGAACATTGATAGAAAAAAAAAGAAAAGATTATTATATATCCACTAAAATGAATTTATTAGTGACATAAATATTTATATATCTTTGAACATCAAGAAACAAGAAATTTTTTGACTTTCCTACCAACGTAAATCATGTGTCATTGAACATTTACAGAAAAACAAACAAAGAAACTCCACTAACATCACTTACTACTAGCCTAAATACTAAGTCATTCAACATTAACAGAGAAAAAAATAGCAAACTAGATCCGCTAACATGACTCTCACATGGGTGCCTAACCCATAGCCTATCCAACTCCTTCCTTTCTAGATGTTTGGGTGACCTTTCCACTTCTCGATGGAACACCAACAAACACCTTTTCTTCTCCAATCTTGGATTCCCACTCCAAAACGTTTCATATTCTATTTTGGATGCCTAGGAAATATGCCTTATCTATATTTGATGTGTAGCCTCCACCATAAACAAATCCTCTCTTTAGAATATAATTACAACATACCAAAATTTAATATTTTTCTCTCATGTCCCCTAGAACACATTCCAAGGAATATGGAGACATACAATTCCATAGGATTACAAGGTTAATGTCACTTTATCCTAGCAATTATAGCATGCTTTTGTTATTATTTTCCTTGGTAATTTCTTACCCTTAGGGTTGGATCTATCTTGGCCTTCCAACCCAAAGGGTTGGACTGACTTTTCACATCTAAAGATGTGTTTTTACAAATTGTAAAAAATTTGGCATAACCTCAAGCATGATCCTCATCAAGTTTTCATGGGTTTCAATGTCAAGTAAAAAAAATGGCATAGTAATGATGAGCTCTTTTTTAGCTTTCTAACCATGTATGCTTTTTTATCATGTTTCAAATATTTTAGGGTTTTGATCTTTAATTTATTTTTCTAGTGTCTCCATTTTTCGTCAAAAACCTACATATGGTATTTTTGGTCTCATTTTTTACCTGTTCATTGAAATTTGAAAAAAATTAAATTTTTACAAAGTAGACTCTATCTTTGCACATTCAAAATAAATTGATTTTTAATTTTTGTCCAAAAAAATAGGGTGGAGCACACTCAACTTTTTGTTTTTTCAAGTTGTGTCTTTTTTGAAAATTAGTAACAAACCATATATTCATTTTTAAAATAGCAAAAAAATTAGGTATAAACTACACGGTGTTTGTTAATATCTCACTAAAATGATTTTTTAAATACTAAAGAAAGTTAAAAATTTTAGGGGGAGCACACCAAACACTATGTTATGTTTTTTTGATAGAAACAAGAGCAATTTGTGTTCTCCCCCTTTTTGAACCCTTTAATCTCCACCATTTAAATAATAATAATAATGATAGTTTAGAAAGTATACTCAGAGCACTATGACTCTTGTTCTTGTTGCATCTTCAAATTTTGAGCATAACTATCTTCAATTTCTCATCCAAGATTAGTAGTTCTTGATTTTTTTAAAAAAAGTGGCCACTTAAGACCCCCTTTTGGTCCCCCATCTCCCTACACGTACCCACTACACAACTCATAGTTTTTTTATAATATAACATAAAATTTTAATATTACATAAATAACTATGTCAAATAGAGACAAGTAGAGATAAATGTGTATATTATCCACAACTTGAGCACCAAACACCTTTAGATTCAATTTTCCACAAATCCACAAAGTACCACAGTTAAGGAACCCAAAAATTAACTATGTATAAATGTGATTGAATAAATCATATATTAAAACTTCTAAACCTAATAAATTATTAAGTGCTCCAAAAAATTTCTTTATCACCTATAAAAATTCCAAAATTGGACATTGTGGGCATAAGATATGACCTATCAAAATAAGTAGAACAAGACTAGGTTTCGACTAGCATTTTTTGTCTAAACTATAAAAATATTAAAAACCACTAGTGCCATTGCATGGAAATTGAAAAGATATTTCCATCAACTATAAGAAATTGAAAATTTTATTCCCTAAGTGAAAGTTATGCTCTTAAAAAAAAAACCCTTTTGCACATACTAAATTAGCACTAGTGGCTCGTAGGTATCTAGTAGGAAATAACATAGATAGGGGGTGCTATTGGGTGGAGGTGATAGGATGGAAAAGTGGCTTCAAAGTGGGATTTAGGAAAGAACACTTAGGTGGTGGTTCATTGGTGGCACTTAACCTCAACCCCTCACGACCTAGCAACAATCAAGGGTTGGCCCCCACACATGTGACTAGAGGTTGGTCCCTACACCCAATAAGTGATCCACTGGATATGACCATATGCTTCACTATTTATTTTAACTTTTTCAGTCCAACTTGTTGTTCATGCATGACATCATGCCTATGCCATAATTTTTTAATTTATTTTTTTAACCAATTGTACCATTTTTTTGCTAACTATGTACCTATGATGTTTGTTGACATCTAGGCAATATGTTGAAGAATTTTCTAATGATGTCTATATACCTAACTATAACTCTATATGGTACATCTATCTATATGGCTATACATGTTTCATATGATTGTATGGAATCTTGACTGCAAAGATTCTTCCATGTCCCTCAAGTTTTGACTCCAAAATATGTCATGTTTTATATCAATACATAGGTTTTTGGGCCTTTTGGAGTCAATGGTGAGGTCTATTTTTTTCCATGATGTTTCCAAAAAATATTCACTCCCACAACCCTCACAAAAAGAGTCCAAAGAAAAAATCTTCTTATCAAATCTCCATAAAACCCCAAATTTGTAAAAGCTCAAGTCTGCAAACATA
>VDFB02000363.1:57395548-57600582 GCA_007258455.2 Sequoia sempervirens | reverse complement strand
TGTTATGTGTTGTGCTCCACATTTCTTCATGGTTGAAGATATGCTTGTGTAGTTTGGATGTAATGTTTAGAGGTGTTCAGATGTGTTATATCTAGATTTTCAGGTTCTATATCGTCATGTAGTAGATGTGTTTGAAAGAGTGTTTCCTACAAAGAAGGTTGTCTGGGAGAAATGGAATTGCTATGCATTTCTTCATGTTGAGGTCTCTTATCTTGCAGATTCAAGAATGTGCTAATATTGATTGTATCTACCTTCCCTTGGAGTTTTGAGTGTTCAATTGTTCAACAAGGTTGGTTAGTGAGTCATATGTTTGTGGCTATGTGTCTGGTTGCACAACAAGAAAGTGTTCTTCAATTTCAGGTGGTTTCATCAATGGTTTTGGATATTATAATAGTGTTGAATATTCCTAGATATTGTGGAGTGTTGCTATGTGGTCCACATGATGTTTTCATACCTTTAGAATTGTGAAATTGATTGTTTGTTAGTGTTAATATAGGTTTGGCCAACTTGGCATGTTAGCATTGATTTCAAAGGAACTTTATGGTTTGAGGAAGCATGTTGAAGTGTGTTGGCATATATTTGGGTCCTAGTTAACCTTTGTGTGGTATACCTTTACTTCTTTCCACCATGGTAGTGTTTGGTGCTGACCTATTTTATGATTGCACATTTGAGGTGCATACATTTCATTGAGGCCAACATGGAGAAGATTTTTTAGGTTTTGGAGGATATATAAGAAAGGTTAATAGTTAGAGAAGTGAAAGATGTGTTGTGTGGTGCAAAAAGATGTGAATGTGATCAAGTGTGGTGATATGAGTGTGATCTTAAACACCTAAGGCTACTAGTTACAATGAACAGAAGGTGTCTACATCTTCAGTGTACTTGAAGTTGTTGGAGGTGGTGATTTGAAGGTTGTGTATGGTGTAGATTTTTTGTGATGGATCTTCTTGTTGCTTTGAGGTAGTGAACCTCCTTGTAATAGTGTTATTCTATTCATCTTTCTTCCATATAGTGAGTCCTTGGGTAGTGATCCTTTCTTCTCTTTTGCAAAAAGATCCCTTATGATAGTGAGCCTATTGAATTCAATGTTTCTATTCATATATATGTGAGTTAATCCTCACCGTGGTTTTCCCTGATTAGGGTTTTCCATGTAAATCTAGTGTTCTCTTGTGCATGGTTTTTTTGTGTTGATGCTTAATAAGGATCTGAAGGTTGATAAGGGTTTAATGATTAATACGGGTTTGATGATTTTAATCTACAATTGATTCACCCCCTCTATATTGTCCTATGTGTTTAACAATTGGTATAAAAAATTTGGTTCCTTTTAAGAAGGTTAACCACTTGAGGTAGATTCAAATGGAACATAGGAAGGGTGTCAAAGTGCCTATGTTCACTAGAACAAACTATGCTTTATGGAAAGCATTGAGAATCCTTTCTTGTTTCATTAGGATTTGGTGTCTAGAAATCAGTGGAAGATGGATATACTATGTCTACTACTACTTTGAAAGGTCATGATGAGATCAAGGCCAATGTGAATAATGGAAAAGAAATGAATGCATTCCTAAGTGGAATTTCTGATTCAGAGCTTGGGAAGGTGATAAGCCTCAAGACTGCTAAAGAGATATGGATAAGGTTGCAAATCATTTATGAAGGATATGATAAGGTCAAGTAAGTAAAGATGAAAAATTTCAAAGACAAATTTGAAAGCTTGAGGATGACAGAAGATGAATACATTGCATCCTACATGCTTAGAGTGGATGAAATTTTCAATACCATCAATGGTCTTAGTGGAAAATTGGAGGAAAGTGAAATTTTGAAAAGGTATTGAAAAGTCTTCCTAAATCTTATAGTGCTAAAGTTTCTACTATTAAGGAAGCTCAAAATTTAGATCATTATACTAGATATCAAATGTTTGGTGCTTTCCCTACTTTTAAATTAAGAGAGTTTGACAAAGGTGCTCCAAAGAAAGAAGCTACCTTTAAAGTCAACAAGAAGGAGAAGAATGATGAATCTGATTCAAATTATCTTGATGAGGTGGAAGCAAATTTTGTAAGAATATTAAAAAAGGGGACTGGAAAACATAGAGGTAAGTTACCATTCAAATATTTCAATTGTGGAAAGATAGGTCTTTATGCTTCTAAATGTCAAGTCAAATTTTCAAATGATAAACATAAAGATCATAAAGGTAAATTTGCTAAGAAGAGTTATTATGTTAAAGAAGATAGTGGTGTATCTGATGATGAGGAATTAGAGTATTTAAATGATGGAACTAATGAATTTTTATTTAAGGCTCTAAATGTTGGAACTAATTATACTAATCTTGAAATATGTGTGAAGGAAATTTCTCTGAAAATAGGTCAAAGTATTGAAGGAACTATGCTAACTGTTTTTCATGTGAGAGGAGAGAAAGTAATAGATTATTGATAGTGGATACTCAAATCATATGATAGGTGATAAGAGTAAGTTTGTTAAATTTCAAAAGTATGATGATGGCCTTGTTAAGTTTGGTGATGATACATCTACTAAGATCTATGAAAAAGGTTCAATTAGTTTTGATGGAAAGAATAAAATAGATGATGTTCTTTAGTCAAGGATCTCTCGCATAATCTTCTCAATGTAGGACAAGTGTGCAATAGAGGGTACAATTTGATATTTTAGGATGATGGTTTTGACATCAGAAAAGGAAGCTCTGGAACTTTATTTGCAACAAGAACAAAGATAGAAGGTAGTTTTTATCAACTCAAAGGTGGTGTGTTAAGTGCTTTATGTCACAATCAATGAAAGTTGGCTATGGCATAGAAGAATGGGTCACATCAATTTTGATAGCCTAGTGAAGATCAGTTCTACCGATGTTGTGAGAGATCTACCAAAAATTACAAAGCCTATCAATAAAATTTGCAAGGAGTGCTAGTTTAGAAAGCAAACAAAGAAGAGGTTCAAAACTAAATAAAAATATACAACATGACCTTTGGAGTTGGTGCATACAGACCTATGTGGACCCACCAAAATAAAAATCTCTCAAGGTGATAGAAATTTCATGTTACTGACAAATGATTACTCTAAAATGACTTGGGTAACATTTCTCAAAGAAAAATTAGAAGCTCTAGATAAGTTTAAATCATTCAAATCCATGGTTGAGAATGAAATGGATTTGAAAATCAAGTGCTTAAGTCTGACAAAGGTGGTGAGTTTACTTTAAACGATTAACATTTTTTGTGAAGATCATGGGATAAAGAAACATGTTTCAGCTCCTATGACTCCTTAGTAGAATGGAGTTGTGGAGAGGAAGAATAGGACAATTCAAGAAGAAACAAGAACCATGATGGAGGAAAATCTACTAGATGTCTATTGGAGAGAAGTTATTCATAGTGTAGTGCACATACTTAATAGAGGACAAGCAAGAGTGAACAGTTCAAAGACCCCCTATGACTTATGGTATGGAAAACCTACTACTATGAAATATTTTAGTGTTTGGAAGAAAGTGTTATATCAAGAGAGATGAAGAAAATTTAGGAAAGTTTGATGCAAGATCGGATGAAGGAATCTTCCTTGGATATTCTACAAAGAGCAAGACATACATATGCTATAATAGAAGGTTGAAGAAGATAGTTGAAAGTGCAAATGTCAAAGTGGATGAAGAACCACACCAAAGTTTAGTGCTAATGGAAGGATATGAATATGATAAAAACCCTTGCAATGAAGAAGAAAAAGAATAAGTGAAAAAAAATGGTTGTGGAATAGGAAGAAGCTCTAAAAAAGAATCCTAAAACTCCTAAGTATGTGCAAAGGAATTATTTGGAAAATCAAATAATTTGAGATAAGAGCAAAGGTGTGTTGACAAGGAGAAAAACTACTATGTTAAAGAAACAAGTAAAATTTTGTCTACTCTATGAGGTAGAACCTAAAATAGTAAGTGAAGCATGCAAGGATAAGTGTTGCATCAAAGCCATGGAAGAAGAATTAAGGAAAATTAAGAAATGCCATGATTGGGAATCGGTCCCAAGACCAGCAAACAAGAATGTGATAGGAACAAAATGCCCATTTTCAAGAACAAATTGAATGAGGATGGAAAATTTGGCAAGAACAAGGATATAGACTTGTGTGTAAGGGCTACTCACAAGTGGAAGGAATAGATTTTGAAGAGACTTTTTCTCCCCGATAGAAAGAATGGAATCCATTAGGATGTTTTTGGATTTTTCAACACGTAAAGACTTCAAGGTATATCAAATGGATGTAAAATCTACATTTTTGAATGGTGAGTTAGAAGAAGAGGTGTACATTGAGCAACCAAAAGGTTTTTAGTTATTAGAAGATGTTGATATGGTCTGCAGGTTGAATAAAGCATTGTATGGAATCAAACAGGATCCTAGAGTGTGGTATGCAAGATTGGATAGATACTTGTTATAGTAGGGATTCAGAAAGGGTACCACAGATAGAAACCTTTACTTCAAGATTGAGGGAGATTAGATCGTAATTGTGGTTGTGTATGATGATGACATAATATTTGAAGAAAAAGAAGAAATGTGTAAGAGGTTTGCATAGGAGACTCAAAGTGAGTTTGAAATGTAAATGTTTAGGGAGATGAATTTATTCCTTGGGATAAAAATTAGTCAATCTAATAAATGTATATTCATTTCACAATCAAAGTATGTTAAGGAAATGTTGAAGAAGTTTGGAATTGGGGATTCTAAGCTAGTTCATATTCCCATGGTTACTAGTTGTAAGTTGATAAAAAATGATGAATCTCCTAAGATAGATGAGAGAAACTATAGATCAATGATTGGTGAATTGTTATATCTAACTGCTACTAGACCAGATATCATGTGTGTAGCTTATCTTTTGGAAAGATTTAAAGAATATCCTAGATAGTAACATGTGGCAACAATAAAAGGGATATTTAGATACTTGAAGGGAACTCTAGAATTTGGTGTATGGTATCCTAGGGATACTGATTTCTACTTGAGTGCTTATACAGATGCAAATTGAGCAAGTTGTGCAGATGACAAAATAAGTACAAGTGGAGGTGCTTTATTTCTTATAAGTAGATTATTTTTTTGGTTAAGTAAGAAGCAAGATTCAGTATCATTATCTACTAAAGAGGCATAATATATTGTTGTAGCATCATGTTTCACATAGGTGTTATGGATGAAGAATACATTGAATGATATCAAAGTATCATATGATGAACCTATTTCTATCTTATGTCATAATACAAGTGCTATCAAAATTTCAAAAGAATTGGTAATGCATTCAAGAACAAAGTGTATCTCTAACTCGTATCATTTTCTAAGAGAGAAAGTGGTAGAGAATGAAGTGAATTTGGAGTATGTGCCTACAAAGGATCAAGTGGAAGACATTTTCATAAAGGATCCCCCAAAAGATACATTTGAGTATCTTTGACAAATTATACAGGTTATTACCCATCCTTCTTTCAACAAGATGCATAAGTGATGCATCTATCCAGGGAGAAATCCAATATTTATTCTTTTTTCCTAGGCTAATGAAGGCTACCTCTTAGGGGGAGTAGGTAGTGGTATCCTTGTTTGGCGTAGTCTAGGGGAGCATATCTTGTGCCCCTAAGGGGGGGAGTATAGTAGAAAGAGAGAACAATGGAAAGAAAGTAAATGGGAGAGAAAGTAAGCATGCAGGTGTTGTCCAATTTGTCATTGTTTTCAAAGGGGGAGAGTGATGTCTAAAAAACTTAGAGAAAAAGGGGAGAAGATGTCTAAAAAAAAAAGGTAAAGGGAGAGAGTGGAAAATAAAGAAATAAAACCTAAAATGTAAAGAAGTGTACCCGTAAGGGGGAGAACTAATTGAGAGTTGTAGATGTGGAGTTTTTTTTGTTATTGATGGTTTTTTAGAGTTGGTGTTACCATCAATGACAAAGGGGGAGATTTTCAGAGTTGTTGGAGAGTGTTGCACTATGTTTTCATTAGTATTGTTATTGATTTCAACCCTTAGTGTGGTTGTGATGAGGAGTTGTAGTGTGGTAGATATTGGTGTCAACCTCTAGTGTGGTTTTTATGTAAACCCTAGTGTTGTTGTGATGAGGAAGTGTTTTTGGTATTTAGTTGGTGTCGCAGATGTTGTGGATGTGTTGAGGATATATTTGTGGTGTTGTTAATATAATAGATTCACTTGGTTTCCAAGTGCTTTTGAGAAAATTAATATAAAGAGTGTATAGTGTGATAGAGGTGTGTTATGTATTGTGCTCCACATTTATTCATGGCTGAATATATGCTTGTGTGATTTGGATGTAGTTTTTAGAGGTGTTATATCTATAGTTTTAGGTTCTAGATCATGATGCAGTACAAAATGTGTTTCACAAAGTGTTGCTTGTAAACAAGGTTGTCTGAAATAAGTGGAATTGCTCCACATTTCTCTACATTGATGTCTCTTGTCTTGTGGATTTGGGAGCATGCTAATATTATTTCTACCTACCTTCCCATGTATTTTTAAGTGTTCATTTGTTCCACAAGGTTGGTTAGTGAGTTGAATGTCTATGGCAGTGTGTCTAGTTACACAAAAAGAAAGTTTTCTTTAGTTTCAAGTGGCTGGGTCAATGGTGTTGGATGTTTTGATGGTATTGAATATTATTGGATGTTGTGGAGTGTTGCTATGTGGTCCATGTGATAGACTTGGAGAAGTGTGAAATTGATTGTTTGTTAGCATTAATATAGTTTTGGCTGACCTAGCATGTTAGTGTTGATTGCAGAGGAAGTTTGTGGTTTGAGGAAGCATGGTGAATCATGTTGGTATATATTTGGGTTCTAGTTAACCCTTTGTGTGGTTTTCCTTCACTTATTTCCACTGTGTAAGTGTTTTTTTTGACCTATTTGGTGATTACAAGTTTCAAGTGCATACATTTCATTAAGGTCAACATGGAGAAGGTTTTTAAGGTTGTGGAGGATATATAAGAAAGCTTAATTTTTTAAGAAGTGTGTGATGTGTTGTGTGGTGCAAAAGATATAAATTTGATCAAGTGTGGTGATATGAGTGCAATATTAAATTCCTAAGGCTACTAGATGCAATGAGCAAAAGGTGGATCTACATTTTTTATATACCTAAAGTTGTTGGAGGCAGTGAGCCGAAGGTTACAAATGGTGTAGATTTGTTGTGGTGGATCTTGATATTTCTCTAAGGTAGCGAACCTCCTTGTAACAACCTTCTTCTATTCATCTTTCTAGACAATGAGTCCTTTAGGTAATGAGCTCTTAGCAGTGATCCTTTCTTCTCTTTGGGCAATGATTCCTTCTAGTAGTGAGCCTATTGCATTCAATGTTGCTATTCATATATATGTGAGTTAATCCTCACCATGGTTTCCCTTGGTTAGGGTTTTCCACATAAATATGGTTTTCTCTTGTGTATGATTTTTTTTTTGTTGATGTTTCATATGTTTACTTTTTGTTGAAGCTTAATAAGGATTTGAAGGTTAATAAGGGCTTAATGATTAATGAGGGTTTGATGATTTTAATGTTCAACTTATTCACCCCCTAGTTGTCTTGTGTCTAAGAAGAGAGGGAGGGATGTAGAGAGGTGAGAGAGAAGGTAGGAGGTAGAGAGAGAGAGAGAGAGAGAGAGAGAGAGAGAGAGAGAGAGAGAGAGAGAGAGAGAGAGAGAGATAGAAGGTGAGAGTCATTTTTCCTTCAAAATAATGTGAGGTTGTTATTGAAAGCTAGTATAGAAAATAATGCAACTGCATTATAACATGCTCATGTATTTTTTTCCTTGGTAATTTCCAACCCTCAAGGTTGGATTTACCTTGGCCTTCCAACCTAAAGGGTTGGATTGAATTTTCAACATTTGAAGATGTGTTTTTACAAATTGTAAAAAAAATGACACAATCTCAAGCATGATCCCCATCAAGTTTGCATGTGTTTCAATGTCAAGTCAAAAAAATGACATAGTAATGATGAGCTCTTTCTAATCTTTCTAACCATGTAATTTTTTATCATTTTTCAAATATTTTATGGTGTTGATCTTTAATTTATTTTTGGTATTAGTTTTTACTTGTCAGTTGAAATTTGAAACAAATTAATTTTTTACAAACTAGACTCTATCTTTGCACATTCAAAATAAATTGATTTTAATTTGTTTCCAAAAAAATAGGGTGGAGCACACTCATTTTTTTATTTTCAAGATTTTTTATTTTTTAAAATTAGTAAAAAATTATATATTCATTTAAAAAATAGCAAAAAAATTAGGCATAAACTACACAGTGTTTGTTAATATCTCACTGAAATGATTTTTAAAATACTAAAGAAAGTTAACATTTTAGGGGGAGCACACCAAACACTATGTTATGTTTTCTTTATAGAAACAAGAGCAATTTGTGTGCTCCCCCTTTTTGAACCCCTTAATCTCCACCATTTAAAAAAAATAGTTTAGAAAGTAGATTTAGAGCACTATGACTCTTGTTCTTGTTGCATCTTCAAATTTTGAGTGTAACTATCTTCAATTTCTCATCCAAGATTAGTAGTTCTTTATTTTATAAAAAAAATGGCCACTTGAGACCCCCTTTTGGTCCCCCATCTCCCTACACATACCCACTACACAACTCATAGTCTTTATAATATAACATAAAAGTTTAATATTACATAAATAACCATGTAAAATAGAGACAAGTAGAGATAAACATGTAGATTATCCACAACTTAAGCACCAAATCACCTTTAGATTCAATTTTCCACAAATCCACAAAGTACCACAGTTAAGGAACCCAAAAATTAACTCTATATAAATGTAATTGAATAAATCATATATTAACACTTCTCAACCTAATCAATTATTAAGTGCTCCAAAAAAATTATTTATCACCTATAAAAATTCCAAAATTGGACATTGTGGGCATAAGATATATCCTATTAAAATAAGTAGAACAAAACTAGGTTTCAATTAGCATTTTTTGTCTAAAATAAAAATCTTAAAAACCAGTAATGTCATTGTATAGCAATTGAAAAGAGATTTCCATCAACTATAAGAAATTGAAAATTTACTCCCTAGGTGAAAGTTATGCTCTTCAAAAAAACTGACCCTTTAGCACATGTACAAAATAAGCACTAGTGGCTTGTAGGAATCTCTAGTAGTAAATAGGATGGATAGGGAGTGTTATTGGGTGGAGGTGATAGGATGGAAAAGTGGCTTCAAAGTGACATTTGGGAAACAACACTTAGGTGGTGGTTCATTGGTGGCACTTGATCTCAACCCCTTATGACCTAGCAATGATCGAGGGTTGGCCCCCACCCGTGACCAGAGGTTGGTCCCTACACCCAATAAGTGATCCACCATATGACCATATGCTTCACTAATTTTTATAACTTTGTTAGTCCAACTTGTTGTACATGTATGACATCATGCCTATGCCATAAATTTTTAATTTATTTTTGTAACCAATTGTACCACATTTTTGCTAACTATGTACCTATGATGTTTGTTGACATCTAGGTAATATGTTGAAGAATTTTTTAATGATGTCTATATACCTAACTATAACTTCAAGTATGGTACAAATCTATATGACTATACATGTTTCATATGATTGTATGGAATTTTGGCTACAAAGATTCCTCCATGGCCCCCAAGTTTTGACTCCAAAATATGTCATGTTTTATATCAATTGTACATAAGTTTTTGGGTCTTTTGGAGTCAATGGTGACGCCTATTTTTTCCATGATGTTTCTAAAAATATTCACTCCCAAAATCCTCACAAAAAAAGTCTAAACAAAAAATATAGTTATCAAATCTCCATAAAACCCCAAATTTGTAAAAACTCAAGTCTACAAACATAATTGTAACCTTAAAAAATGATTTCATTCTTTTCTTGTAAGGCCATGAATTTTGTTATGCATAATTCTTCTCTTAACAAGATTAAAAATACCAAGGAGATCTCATCCTACAATTTTAATACCATGCTTTGATATCAAATGAAATAAAATTCATAGCAATAACAACTATTTTCACATAACCCTCATGAGAGAAAATATGTAAAACAAATATTCAAAATCTACAATATAAAATAACAACAAATATAACACAAGATATAACACCAAATGTACCTTAGGAAACCCTTTTAAAGGGAAAAACCCAACCTCCAAAAGCACCTCACACAACTCAATGTACTATCTCAAGAAACAACATTATAATACACTTTCATAGTCTTCTTGATATGCAAGGCTTAGGAAGCATCAAGTACCCTAGTTGCATTTTTCCACATGAACAAGCAAATGAGAACCATGTAGCCACACACATTAATCCATGATTCCACATATGCAACCTACAAGAGATGCTCTATCCCATCTTCGCAAACAAGAAAACCTCAACAACTACTCATGTGCTTTCTTTTATATAAAAACAATCTTCCACAAAACAACTAAGTGGCATTACATAAGCCATGTGCCTCTAAACCACAAGATTTTAAAACTATCTCCCCTTAATTTACTTTTGGTACTAAGTTTACCCTTTTAGTAATAAGTTTTCTCAATATTAAATATTTTAAGAATATGACACCAACATTAAATATTTATCCCAATGTCACACACAAAATACAAGTGGCTCCAAGAATGTCTAACTCATGTTGTATCCACATCTCCAAGGTGCACCAAAATTAAATATTTATATTTACACAATTGCATTATTATTAGGCAAGGTGTACAACACACCATTTACAATAAACACTTCTCCCACCCACATAGAGATGGATTATAGAGACCATTTTGGTCTTTAAAAGGACTTTATTTTTTACTGTATCATTCATATATCAACTTTAAATGAACACACATCCCTACCTCAATTCTTCTAAGTATGTATGTTATTCCATGCAAGTGGTTTAATGATGGGCCTCATCACATCCAACTAGCATCTTGAAGGTGTTTTATTTAATTGGTCTCACTTGAGAATCCAAAGAAGAGAGTGTGTTGGAACACTTTGCTCATCTAGACAATTGATTTGACCTATTGCAATAGATGTAATGTATTTTTTCCTACAACATGAAAATTATAATTATACTAGTAAGAATTACAAAAATAAAATAAAATAATAAGAATAATATGTAACTTTCTAGTTTTTTCCTAGTAAGAACACACAAATATTAATAAATGTACAATAGGCTATTATTGGAACAAGTAAGCATTTACAATTTTCTAAAGTCGCATGAAATAAGTGTATCATTTTGTAAGGTCTTGAAGTGCAGTTTCTCAAATTATATATTGAATCAAAGAAATTCAATAATTAGAAGAAAAATATGTTATATAACACTACCATAAAATTATCTTCATTTCAAAATTTGCAAGTTTGATGATTCACAAAATCAAAATGTTTATGAGGAAAAATCAATGATATTTTTAGCATATGTAAAATGTAAATCTAATCTAGCTCATAGAACACATGATGTAAGAAGGAAAATAAATTTTAGACTAAAGGTTTAGCCTGGAGAACTTGAACTGTTAATTCATAAAATTATACTTCATCAAATTGAAAAATGAAACCAACTTACATATTTTTGAAATTTATTAGCTTGAAAACATCTTCAAGCTTTCCCAAGCTTTAAAGCTCCACAAAGCAACACTTGCATATATTACATCTTTCAAAAAATCACCTTTCAATTATGTTTTTAAGTATTTTTAATTCATTTTTCTCTATTCAATTAGTTGTTAGTTCCAAATATTAACAGTAGATCAAAAAATATAAATTTTATTGGTGCATTGAAGCACCATTTGTACATCCTATCTACAAATTGATCAATTACATTTGGTGGTATGCTCGAAGCATGTACTAGGTTAGGAGCTTTGGAAAAAGATATATACATCCATCAAAGGCTAAAGGATAGAGTAATTTCATCAAATATGGTAGAAATGTATACAAAATGTAAAGGCATACACAAGGCACAAAAGAGTTTGATTACTAATTTGTTAAAAAATTATATAGAACCATTATTATGTACCTCTCTCTTATGATTCCTAAAAAAAAATGCAAGTTTTATTTGTATTCTATCGTTGTACCAACACATAGAAACTAAATCTCTAATCTTACCTCATAAACCATACTCCTAAATCTCCAACCATATTGATGTCAATTTAATTATTGTTGTTAATATCACAACCAATTAGAAAATAGTAAATTAAAAGTTAATATAAATTACTTTTATAATAAGACTTAAAATTATCAAATCATTCTACATAAACTACTAATATATAAGAAAAATAACTATACTTATCATTTCTCACAATTTCAATATCAAAATATTACTAAAACTTTAAGGAATAAAAAATACTTTATTTAAAAGATTTACAATAATCCATGGCAAGACCTAATAAAAACTACTCTCCTACAAATTTATACGCCAAGTATTGTGAGTTATTGAACATTAACAAAGAAGAAAAATATATTAATAAACTAGATCCATTGATATGACATTACTACTAACCAAAAATATGTCATTGAACATTGATAGGAAAGAAACAAATTTAATAAACTAGATCCATTAATGTGACTTGACTACTAATCTATGTATCGAATCATTGAACATTGATGGTACAAAATAATAATAATAATAAATTAGATCTGCTAAGATGACTTTACCACTAACCTTAATCCTCTTATCTTGAACATTGATAGATAAAAAAAAAATTAATAAACCAAATTTGCTAACATGATTGTACTGAACATTGATAGAAAAAAAAAGAAAAGATTATTATATATCCACTAAAATGAATTTATTAGTGACATAAATATTTATATATCTTTGAACATCAAGAAACAAGAAATTTTTTGACTTTCCTACCAACGTAAATCATGTGTCATTGAACATTTACAGAAAAACAAACAAAGAAACTCCACTAACATCACTTACTACTAGCCTAAATACTAAGTCATTCAACATTAACAGAGAAAAAAATAGCAAACTAGATCCGCTAACATGACTCTCACATGGGTGCCTAACCCATAGCCTATCCAACTCCTTCCTTTCTAGATGTTTGGGTGACCTTTCCACTTCTCGATGGAACACCAACAAACACCTTTTCTTCTCCAATCTTGGATTCCCACTCCAAAACGTTTCATATTCTATTTTGGATGCCTAGGAAATATGCCTTATCTATATTTGATGTGTAGCCTCCACCATAAACAAATCCTCTCTTTAGAATATAATTACAACATACCAAAATTTAATATTTTTCTCTCATGTCCCCTAGAACACATTCCAAGGAATATGGAGACATACAATTCCATAGGATTACAAGGTTAATGTCACTTTATCCTAGCAATTATAGCATGCTTTTGTTATTATTTTCCTTGGTAATTTCTTACCCTTAGGGTTGGATCTATCTTGGCCTTCCAACCCAAAGGGTTGGACTGACTTTTCACATCTAAAGATGTGTTTTTACAAATTGTAAAAAATTTGGCATAACCTCAAGCATGATCCTCATCAAGTTTTCATGGGTTTCAATGTCAAGTAAAAAAAATGGCATAGTAATGATGAGCTCTTTTTTAGCTTTCTAACCATGTATGCTTTTTTATCATGTTTCAAATATTTTAGGGTTTTGATCTTTAATTTATTTTTCTAGTGTCTCCATTTTTCGTCAAAAACCTACATATGGTATTTTTGGTCTCATTTTTTACCTGTTCATTGAAATTTGAAAAAAATTAAATTTTTACAAAGTAGACTCTATCTTTGCACATTCAAAATAAATTGATTTTTAATTTTTGTCCAAAAAAATAGGGTGGAGCACACTCAACTTTTTGTTTTTTCAAGTTGTGTCTTTTTTGAAAATTAGTAACAAACCATATATTCATTTTTAAAATAGCAAAAAAATTAGGTATAAACTACACGGTGTTTGTTAATATCTCACTAAAATGATTTTTTAAATACTAAAGAAAGTTAAAAATTTTAGGGGGAGCACACCAAAAACTATGTTATGTTTTTTTGATAGAAACAAGAGCAATTTGTGTTCTCCCCCTTTTTGAACCCTTTAATCTCCACCATTTAAATAATAATAATAATGATAGTTTAGAAAGTATACTCAGAGCACTATGACTCTTGTTCTTGTTGCATCTTCAAATTTTGAGCATAACTATCTTCAATTTCTCATCCAAGATTAGTAGTTCTTGATTTTTTTAAAAAAAGTGGCCACTTAAGACCCCCTTTTGGTCCCCCATCTCCCTACACGTACCCACTACACAACTCATAGTTTTTTTATAATATAACATAAAATTTTAATATTACATAAATAACTATGTCAAATAGAGACAAGTAGAGATAAATGTGTATATTATCCACAACTTGAGCACCAAACACCTTTAGATTCAATTTTCCACAAATCCACAAAGTACCACAGTTAAGGAACCCAAAAATTAACTATGTATAAATGTGATTGAATAAATCATATATTAAAACTTCTAAACCTAATAAATTATTAAGTGCTCCAAAAAATTTCTTTATCACCTATAAAAATTCCAAAATTGGACATTGTGGGCATAAGATATGACCTATCAAAATAAGTAGAACAAGACTAGGTTTCGACTAGCATTTTTTGTCTAAACTATAAAAATATTAAAAACCACTAGTGCCATTGCATGGAAATTGAAAAGATATTTCCATCAACTATAAGAAATTGAAAATTTTATTCCCTAAGTGAAAGTTATGCTCTTAAAAAAAAAACCCTTTTGCACATACTAAATTAGCACTAGTGGCTCGTAGGTATCTAGTAGGAAATAACATAGATAGGGGGTGCTATTGGGTGGAGGTGATAGGATGGAAAAGTGGCTTCAAAGTGGGATTTAGGAAAGAACACTTAGGTGGTGGTTCATTGGTGGCACTTAACCTCAACCCCTCACGACCTAGCAACAATCAAGGGTTGGCCCCCACACATGTGACTAGAGGTTGGTCCCTACACCCAATAAGTGATCCACTGGATATGACCATATGCTTCACTATTTATTTTAACTTTTTCAGTCCAACTTGTTGTTCATGCATGACATCATGCCTATGCCATAATTTTTTAATTTATTTTTTTAACCAATTGTACCATTTTTTTGCTAACTATGTACCTATGATGTTTGTTGACATCTAGGCAATATGTTGAAGAATTTTCTAATGATGTCTATATACCTAACTATAACTCTATATGGTACATCTATCTATATGGCTATACATGTTTCATATGATTGTATGGAATCTTGACTGCAAAGATTCTTCCATGTCCCTCAAGTTTTGACTCCAAAATATGTCATGTTTTATATCAATACATAGGTTTTTGGGCCTTTTGGAGTCAATGGTGAGGTCTATTTTTTTCCATGATGTTTCCAAAAAATATTCACTCCCACAACCCTCACAAAAAGAGTCCAAAGAAAAAATCTTCTTATCAAATCTCCATAAAACCCCAAATTTGTAAAAGCTCAAGTCTGCAAACATAATTGTAACCATAAAAATGCTTTAATTCTTTTCTTGTAAGGCCAAGAATTTTACTATGCATAATTTTTCACTCATACCAAGATTAACAATACCAAGGAGATCCCATCCCACAACTTGAAAACCATGCTTTGATATCAAATAAAATAAAACTCATAGTAATAACAACTATTTTCACATAACCCTCAAGAGAGAAAATATGTAAAACAAGCATTCAAAAAATACAATGTAAAAATAACAACAAATATGTAACACAAGATAACACCAAATATACATTATAAAAACCCTTTAAAGGGAAAAATCCAACCTTCAAAAGAACCTCACACAACTCAATGTACTATCTCAAGAAACAACATTATAATACACTTTCAAAGTCTTCTTGATGTGTAAGGCTTGGGAAGCATCAAACAACCTTGTTGCATTTTTTCATGTGAACAAGCAAATGAGAACCTTATGCAACACATAATAATCCATGATTCCACATATGCAACCTACAAGAGCTGCTCTATCCAATCTTAGCCAACAAGTCAACCTCAACATCTACTCATGTGCTTGCTTTTATAAAAACAAGCTAGCACAAAACAACTAAGTGACATTCCATAAACCATGTGCCTCTAAACCACAAGCTTTCAAAACCATGTCCCCTTCATTTACTTTTTGGTACTAAGTTTACCCTTTTAGTAATAATTTTTCTCAATATTAAATATTTTAAGAATATGACACCTGTTAGCTCTCAAAAATGCAGGCGGAATGCCTCAAGAGGCTGCCACTCTCTTGACACACTTTAGGGTAACAGACAAGGTCAAAAGCTTTCAACCTTCTATGCTTCAGGTGTTGCTAGACTTAGGCGGGTGTACCTTTCTGAATGAAGTAGACTTGACTTATGATTATCTTTCTTGCACAATGATTTGTCCACAATGGTAGATGGAAGTGAACAAATGAAACCAAACTTGATAGCAATAGCAAAATAAATCTTTTGATCTAAATCCTAAAATGCTCAATTAACAGATAAAAGAAACTGAATGAATTCAAAATGATGAAATGCAGAGACCAGTGCCTTATTGGGTATGCAGAGTCTAATGAAACAGAAATGGGAAACTTATTCTGGCAGAAACTCAAATTGCTGGCATATGTTCTGTTTATACTTGTATAATCATGCAAGATTGTGACTACTAAGCTCTACTTTAATAATCCAGATGAATCTCCCTGATTACTGTGATCAACCAAAAGGATTTAATCTCTTCTTGAGAGAACTAGTTAATTAACCACACAGATACAACAAATGTGCACTAGTAAATTGAAAGTAAACTTGTTACATCAATTTAAACAACTAGAAAGAATCAATCATAGAGACAGATTAGCAATAATTTTCAATAAAATCAACAGACAATTGACACCAAAAATAACCTACCACATTTACTAACTTTCATTGAAATCACCATTTGAAAACATGCAACATAGCCTTTGATCTGAGAAATTTATTCTACTATATCCATCTCTACCTATTGTATGTAATCTAAAATCTCATATCTCTTCCCTAATTTACAATCGGGAATGCATATTTATACATATGCATCTGAATAGACACATTGTTTCAAAATCCAAGTTGGCCAAAAGCCAATTCGGCCAACTGTTACAATCGATCATTTTCATGTCAGCCTGCAACAATATATGAGTTTTAATTAATCATTCGCAAAACAGGTCAGCAAGTATGCTGAAGGAAATTCAATCATCAATCGCTCCTTGGTTCTTTTTGTTCTGTCGTGACTTTCTACCATTGAGGAGAAATAATATCGAATACTTTTATGCTTCCCTGAGATCATACTTCTGTTAAATTTGTTCCAATCGCTGAGACACAAGAATCCTCATACCGAAATGTATCCCTCCTTCGCCTTCACCAAGACAGTTCAAAATCGGGGAGAGGTCCCAAAGAGTTCATCAAGTCATACCGAAAGCCCTTTATTCATTTTATGTGTCGTTATGACTTATTGGATTTATCACCAATGCACCATTAGTCTTATTTACTTCATTGTGACCTCATGATATTGGCGAGACCTCATATCCGTTACCTTTGTCTCACCGAAACAAACTTTAGGTTCACATCAGATCATCGAGACAATATCAATGTCACACCGAGAGAAACCTTTTTCCTTTTGATCAGTGAGACCCTACGAAGTCACCAAAACCTCCCACCAAATGTCAATAACTCATATCGATAAGTCAATCCTTCCACCATCTATTGGCAAGACAAGAAGACTTTGCCACTTGACACAATGTTGAATACTATGACTCTGGCCGAAATAGATCCGCATGAGAAAATTGGTAAGACATATCAAGTTCATTATAACATTACACCAATGCAAAGATTCACACCGATAGGAAACTTCTTTCACCAGTCAATAAGATAAAAAAGTCTTGATGTGACATTACATCGACGCCCAAACTCTTGCCAATATATGTATCCTCCTGTCACCGAAACCATGTGAAATTCATGCTGATAACTTCCAGTAGATTAAATCCAATCGCCATGACATCAGAAACATCTTGCCAATAGGCAACACAGACATTTGCAAGCAGAGAATAGAAAATGGGTCGGGGAGACCCTGACCACCTCACACTGATATGGGACATGATGTGAAAAATGCATGACTCGATGGAACATATGGAGCAACATGGGAAAATATGGGGAAAATATGCATGAAGAGAGGGAAATGTGTTCAAGGTAGGACTCACTTGGAAAATTATAAATGCGAACATGTAAAATCACCAGATTTTTACAGTTCTAATAGTGGCTTTGTATGTGGATGAATGATAGTAAGATCATTGCAAGGATCCAAAATCTTTGGGTGAGCAAACCAGACCAGACACAAAATGAGCAAAATGGAAATGGACAAGAAGCATGATGGAATGAATGCAAAATGGAGATGAACAAAACCCTAAACTACTATGCATGGAAAAAACTTTAAAGAGGACAAGCAAGAGTTTTCCATGCACTGGCAACCCTTAGTCCTCTGTGTTTCCTATTCTGAGCTATTACGATCTGAAACTCCAACAATTCTTTCCCCTGTCAAATACCTGGTTTTGTCTCGAGTTCATCAGATTCTTCTTGAAGAAATTCATGCAATATTTCCTGTCACTGTTATTGCAAGTGTTTAGAAAATCATCATGCTCAGCTTCCAGGCCCAAATTCCCTTCATCATTCAATAGTTCAAATTCTTGGAACAAACTTCTTTTATCTTCAACATAGAAAATATATGCATATTCAATACAAAATTCCTCATTGTCTTTCTTACTATTATGAATTGTGTAACACTCTCCCAGTTGTATTAAAATTTCACCATCAAAGTGCTTCTCTTGAGAATCAAAAAGTTCTGTCATATCAATGCTGTTTGAAACAAACAAATCTGAAACCTTTTGCACCTCTTTGATACTATCATTTGGATACAACACTGGATTATGACTCATATCTTCAATATCAAGCATATATGAACCAATCAAATCTGGACCTCTATCATCCTTGGTATGCAAACAAATGTCATCTTCACATGAGTTAGAAATTTCAAAATCACATACCTCATCCTGAATGGACACAAACCTTTGATCAACACCAAAAGTTTCACCATTATTCCAAGAAATGCACTGGGAATCATAAAAATATTTACACAAAGATCCTTCATTGTCAAAACAAATTTAAGTTGGACACAAATCTTCAAGATCACCATCATGTGCACATCCCTGGTATTTAGGAATTAACAAATCTAAAATATGTTCACTATTGAGCAAACAAGTCTCAACATTTTCATCACTATAGTTGTACCATTCATTTTTATCATCATCAAAGAGAAGTCCAAGATCATTAGAGAATGAGAAATCAAAAACATTATCAGCGCAGTCATTTATGCCATAATTACTTTGTTTATTTGAAATTATTTCCTCTCTTTCATAAAGTGGATTTGAAAATACCTGAAGTTCATTCATGGGCATACCTCCGCAAAATATCATCTAATCTTAATTTAACTCCTCATCATATTTAATGGGTTCGAAAAATTTTGGAAGTAATTTTCAAATGTAAAAACCTCCTCTTTATAAGCTATATCTTCATAGCTTTCAACTACAGCTGGAGGTAAAATTTGTTTACTGTCAAATGGACTCACATTATCCATTCCTTCTTCCTCTCAATCATCACAAAAATTGCAAGAATTGCCTTGTTGTAAATCAAAATCCTCATGTTCATCATCAGAATCTGAATATTCACTAGATTCCTTACAACATACACTGCTTTCCCTGTCACAATTTGTTATGCAAGAGAAATTTCTTGTATCATCATCCTCCTCATGCAAGCTATCATATGAGTCATTCCTATTTGCACATGTCTCATCTTCTACTGGATTGATCTCTTGATGCTCATCTGTGATATCACCATCATCTTCATACCTTTTCCCCTAGGATAATGCTTGCATGAAGTCAAGAGAGGAGCCTTCTGCCTTAATCCTTTTATTCTGCTCTAATGTTTCTCTTTTGTTTTCTTCCTTCTGATCAGTCATAAAAATTCCTCTGAGGGCGCCTTCCATCTCATTTACTGTCCTATTTCTCAACCAGTACTTACACCTTGCTTCCTCAACTGCAACAACAATCAGTCTCTCTACCTCCTCTTTGATGAGTCTCCTCATACTGCATTGAGTATGTACCTCAACAAAATGGGGCTCTGTATAATTTTCTTCAAAGTTAGAAAGGACCTACTATTCAGGCATATGAACATTGTATTTCTGATTTGAAACATCATGCTGATAACCTTCATCCTCTGGAGATGAGTACCTCTCCACAACATGGTGAAAGGTATTTGAAGCCAAATATACTGTGTGATCTTCTCCATTATTTCCCATCAACATTTCCTCTTCCTGCATTCTTTGGGCTACAAAACAATAATCTGGGGAATGTGGCTTATCACAAAATTCACAGAAGTAATTGTTACTTACCATATAGGTTCCCTTCTTGCTTAATGGATCAGGAGCCTCTTTGTTTCTAGGCCTAGCTGTTATAGGTCTTTCATCCTTCCAGTCTGTATTATAAGGCATGTCATGCAACCTCGGCCTTTCATTTCTGTAAGTATTCTCCTATTGGTACTGATAATTGCTGCTTTGCTAACGAACCTTAGGATATTCTCTTTTATCCATTATCCCTGGAGCCCTCCTATTGTTTTCAATTGACTGTGCCATCTTCTGAGCCTCATCCAAATCTCTCGGGAATCTATTTCTCAATTCATACCCTATCTTCGGATCAAATGCATTCAAGTAAACACTCAGTGCTACAGAATTTGGCAAATTTTATCCAAGAGGTATTTTATTATGCAACTTATTGAATCTCCGATTAAAATCACAAATTGTGTTATTTTGATCTTTTTGAATCCATAGTAATTCATGAAGAGCAGCATCTAGTGCACTTGGATTCCCAAATTGCTCAAGGAATTGATCCTGAAATCCTTGGAGAGAATTAATAAAGACTGCTGGCAAACCATTGAACCAATCCCTGGCGTCTTCAATAAGTGATATCATGAATAGCCTCATGAGTAAATATTCATATGACACATCAAAATCTTGGATGAAAGCATTGAAACTTCTTAAATGCTCTTTAGCACTAACTGCATTACTCCCTGTAAACTTTGGAACAATACCTCTCCAACTGCCATCCATTGGATAAGGGGATAATTGAATCCTGCCAAATCAAACTATCTGATCATTGTTGTGTATTGATGGGGGGGGGGCGCTAGGTGGGTACTGATGCTAGTACTATGGAATATACTACTGACCATGAGGTGGTTGTGATGAGTATATATTCTGTTGTGCATGATATGCATTGCCTCCACTATGAAAATTTCCAATTCTACTATCAAGCATTTGAGGAATCCAATTCCTACCTGCATTTGTGTACTCATTCGTTCCATATTCAAATTCCATTCTTCATTAAACCTTTTTTAGAGTCACCAACTACTTTTCCAAAAGTAGGAAAATGATGATTTCTGATCTTTTCCCTAGCGAAATCACTCTTTCTGAAACTTCTCAAATTACAATTTCTTCTTCAATGACTCTATATAATGGTCTTCAACTGAATTTTCTGATGTAATCCCCAGCAGAGTCGCCAATTTGTTAGCTCTCAAATACATAGGAAAAATGCCTCAAGAGGTTGCCAATCTCTTGACACGCTTTAGGGTAACAGACAAGGTCAAAAGCTTTCAACCTTCTATGCTTCAGGTGATGCTAGACCTAGGTGGGTGTACCTTTCCGAATGAAGCAAACTTGACTTATGATTATCTTTCTTGCACAATGATTTGTCCACAATGGCAAATGGAAGTGAACAAATGAAACCAAACTTGATAGCAATAGCAAAATCAATCTTCTGATCTAAATCCTAAAATTCTCAATTAACAGATAAAAGAAACTGAATGAATTCAAAATGATGAAATGCAGAGACCAGTGCCTTATTGGGTATGTGGAGTCCAATGAAATAGAAATGGGCAACTTATTCTAGCAGAAACTCAAATTGCTGGCATATGTTCTGTTTATACTTGTATAATCATGCAAGATTGTGACTACTAAGCTCTACTTAAATAATCCAAATGAATCTCCCTAATTACTGTGATCAACCAAAAGGATTTAATCTCTTCTTGGGAGAACCAGTTAATTAACTGCACAAATACAGCAAATGTGCACTAATAAACTGAAAGTAAACTTGTTACATCAATTTAAACAACCAGAAAGAATCAATCATGGAGACAACTTAGCAATACTTTTCAATAAACTCAACAGACAATTGACACCAGAAATAACCTGCCACATTAACTGACTTTCATTGAAATCGCCATTTGAAAATATGCAACATAGCCTTTGATCTGAGAAATTTATTCTATTGTATCCATCTCTACTTACTGTATGTAATCTAAAATCTCATATCTCTTCCCTAATTTACAATCGAGAATGCATATTTATACATATGCATCGGAACAAACACATCGTTTCAAAATCCAAGTCGGCCAAAAACCAATTCGGCCAACCGTTACAATCGGGCATTTTCATGTCAGCCTACAACAATATATGAGTTTTAATTAATCATTCGCGAAATAGGTCAGCAAGTATGCTGAAGGAAATTCAATTGTCAATTGCTCCTTGGTTCTTTTTGTTCCGCTGTGACTTTCTACCATCGGGGAGAAATAATATCAAATACTTTTATTCTTCCCCGAGATCATACTTCTATTAAATTTGTTCCAATTTCTGAGACACAAGAATCCTCATACCGAAATGTATCCCTCCTTCGCCTTCGCCAAGATAGTTCAAAATCGAGGAGAGGTCCCAAAGAGTTCATCGAGTCATACTGAAAGCCCTTTATTCATTTTATGTGTCGCTGTGACTTATTGGCTTTCTCACCAATGCACCATTAGTCTTATTTACTTCACTATGACCTCATGATATCAGGGAGACCTCATATCGGTTACCTTTGTCTCACTGAAACAAACTTTAGGTTCACATCAGATTGCCGAGACAATATCAATGTCACACTGAGAGAAACATTTTTCCTTTTGATCGGTGAGACCCAATGAAGTCGCCAAAACCTCCCACCGAATGTCAATAACTCATACCGATAAGTCAATCCTTCCACCATCGGTCGGCAAGACAAGAAGACTTCACCAAGACACAATGCCGAATACTATGACTCTAGCCGAAATAGATCTGCATGAGCAAATCGGTAAGACATATCAAGTTCATTATAACATTACACCGATGCAAAGATTCACACCGATAGGCAACTTCTTTCACTAGTCGGTAAGATGAAGCAATCTCGCTGTGACATTACATCGACGCCCAAACTCTTGCCGATATATGTATTCTCCTGTCATTGAAACCATGTGAAAGTCATGTTGATAATTGCCAGTAGATGAAATCCAATCGCCATGAGATCAGAAACGTCTTGCCGATAGGCAACACAAACGTTTGCAAGCAGAGAACGAAAAATGGGTCGGGGAGACCCTAACCACCTCACGTCGATATGGGACATGATGTGAAAAATGCATGAATCGATGGAACATATGGAGCAACATGGGAAAATATGGAGAAAATATGCATGAAGAGAGGGAAATGTGTTCAAGGTAGGACTCACTTGGAAAATTATAAATGCGAACATGTAAAATCACCAGATTTTTACAGTTCTAACAACACCCACATTAAATATTTATCCCAATATCACACACAAAATACAAGTGGCTCCAAGAATGTCTAATTCATGTTGTATCCACATCTTCAAGGTGCACCAAAATTAAATATTTATATTTACACTATTGCATTATTATTATGCAAGGTGTACAACACACCATTTACAACAAACACCACTTCTCCCATCCACATAGAGATGAATTATACAAACCAAATTTTGGTCTAAAAGGACTTTTTTTTACTATATCATTCATATATCAACTTTAAATGAACATATATCCCTACCTCAATTCTTCTAAGTATGTATGTTATTCCATGCAAGTGGTTTAGTGATGGGCCTCATCACATCCAACTAGCATCTTGAAGGTGTTTTATTTTACTGGACTTACTTGAGAATCCAAAGAAGAGAGTGCTTTGGAATACTTTGCTCATCTAGACAATTGATTTGATCTATTGCAATAGATGTAATGTCTTTTTCCCTACAACATGAAAATTACAATTATACTAGTACAAATTACAAAACTAAAATAAAATAATAAGAATAATATGTAGTTCTAGTTTTGACTAGTAAGAACACACAAATATCAATAAATATATTAGGCTATTATTGGAACAAGTAAGCATTTACAATTTTCTAAAGTCACATGAAATATGTGTATCATTTTGTAAGGTCTTGAAGTGTAGTTTCTCAAACTATGTACTGAATCAAAATAATTCAACAATTAAGAAGAAAAATATGTTATATAACACTACCATACAAGTGGATCTTCATTTCAAAATTTACAAGTTTGAGGATTCACAAAATCAAAATGTTCACATGAGGAAAAATCAATGACATTTTTAGCATATGTAAAGTGTAAATCTAATCTAGCTCATAAAACACATGATGTAAGAAGGAAAAAAAAAATAGATTAAAGGTTTAGAAAAGAACAAACTCTTAATTCATAAAATTATACTTCACCAAATTCACAAATAAAACTGGCTTACATATTTTGAAATTTATTATCTTAGAAACATCTTCAAGCTTGCCCAAGTTTTAAAGCTCCACAAAGCAACACTTGCAAATATTACATCTTTAAAAAAATCACCTTTCAATTATGTTTTTAAGTATTTTTAAATTGTTTTTCTCTATTCCATTAGTTGTTAGCTCTAAATATTAACAGTAGATCAAAAAATATAAATTTTATTGGTGCATTGAAGCACCACTTTACATCCTATTTGCAAATTGATCAATTACATTTGGTGGTATGCTCATAGCATGTACTAGGATAGGAGATTTGGAACAAGATATACACATCCATCAAAGGATAAAGGATAGAGGAATTTCATCAAATGTGGTAGAAATGTATGCAAAATGTAAAGGCATACACAAGGCACAAAAGCGTTTGATTGCTAATTTGTTAAAAAATTATATAGAATGATTCTTATGTACCTCCCTTTTATGATTCCTCAAAAATTTGCAAGTTTTCTTTGTATTCTATCATTGTACCAACACAAAGAAACTAAATCTCTAATCTTACCTTATAAAACATACTCCTAAATCTCCAACCATTCTGATGTCAATGTAATTATTGTTGTTAATATCACAATCAATTAGAAAATAGTAAATTAAAAGTTAATATAAATTACTTTTATAATAAGACTTAAAATTGTCAAATCATTCTACATAAACTACTAATATATAAGAAAAACAACTATACTTATCATTTCTCACAATTTCAACATCAAAATATTATTAAAAATTTAAGAAATAAAAATACTTTATTGGAAAGAATTACAATAATCCATGGCAAGACCTAATAAAAACTATTCTGATACAAAATTCACCATTATAGATTTATACACCAAGTATTGCAAGCTATTGAACATTAACAAGGAAGAAAAAAATAATAATAAACTAGGTCCATTGATGTGACATTACTACTGACCAAAATAATGTCATTGAACATTGATAATGAAGAAACAAATTTCTCTTTGAAGCTCTCTCTGCAAGAGGACTGCATGTGTTTTTAGATAGCCACAAAAAGTTGGAAAAGGGGGAAATTATTGGGTTGGGCTTAGAAGTAGCAATCAAGAGCAGTGCCATACGCATTCCTATATTTTCCAAAGGCTATGCAGATTCAGCATGGTGTCTCAAAGAGGTTGCTGCCATGGTTAACAACCTGGGCTTGATCATTCCTCTGTTTTATGATGTGGAAGAAGAATATCAATTGATATTGTGTAGGGTTGAGTCCAAATTCAAATGATGAATCCATGTTTGTTGACTTCACATAGACTGCTAAACTTGACCCTGAATAAATCACAAGATCAACACAAAATATAAGGCATTCAAGTAATAAGAAGATTGCACTTTAGGAAAGAGAAATGATATTATATAATCTTTTTTGAATGACACATTCTTTGATCATCAAACTAAGTACCTTGTTTACTTATTTACTTTACAAGCCTTAGAAGTTAATATTAGAAAGCACTATCTCACATAATTGCTCCAAAATTAATAATTTAGGTTGTTTTCTTATTTGTGTACATTTCATTGAGTTAGATTGGATTGTTTATTTTATTCAAGGGGTAAACGCTTTTTAACCAGAGCTATGAACGGAAATACAACCACTCAACAATACCACCCCAATGGGGTTTGAACCTTGGTGGCAAGAAAAAGAATGCCACCTTTAAACCATCACAACATGCCAATATCAACATTGAATTAGATTGGATTAATCGTAAAAGATTTTTTATTTTTTATTTGCATTTCAATGAACCCAATCAATCTTAAACAACCTAGTCTTCTTTTAGGGTTTCTTATTCATATAAAGGTACTTATATCTACACTTTTATGATATTTGAATCTCAATTTTATATTTTAGACTCTTATCATGACCATTTATTTATAGATTCTATATTGTTACATCTTTTCTACAATCTTTATTTTGAAATCCCTTTTACTTACCCTACCCATCCTTGGCAACCACATTAGGGTTTCATTTTCACATTTGATACATCATTAATATTTCTACTTTTTCAATATGAGAGTGTACCTTTGGGATTTATTTTTCCTATTTTTATGACATGAGTTACTTATGGTCTAATTTTCCTTTGAATTAGTGCTTTTTTAAACCCTAACATGGCTCAAAGCAATGAGAATAAGATATATTTCAATTATCATAATGAGAAAAATGATTACTATGATCACAAAGCTCATTTAAAAATTTAGGCTTTGCAAATGGAATTGCTAGTTTCACCCATACTAAAAATCCTACACAATCAGTATGTTCCACAATGCATTTTCTAATTGTAATCTATTTGGATTAGAGATTTTGCAAGTAGTTTATGCAAATCTTACTTCTTCTCTAATGAAAAGTACATTTCTATCCTACCCCACTACTACCATTGACCTCTACAACTATTATTCATCATCTTAATACCACTACCACTAGTGTCCTATCATTTAGTACCTATACTCATCACCCAAATAGTTTATCACGCTTCCATTCCTTTTTCATCAACCACGATTGGGCCTACTAGTATCACATTCACTCAAACCACTTCCACATCCATTGTACTACACCTCATACATTGAATACCCTTGGGCATATTAACTCCTACATACCATTATCCCAAGCAATTATTTCATCCACCCCTTGTATATATCCCATATTGATGTGCATACACACCATAGTGGTTCCCAACTCCCCATGTCCTTGTTTATTCCACAATCCTAGATGTACTATTTCACAAAATATATCATGTAGAAAAGAAAGTTAATGTAAGGCCAAGTGGGTGAGAGAATGATGAATTCTCAAATCCTAGACAAACACCCCTAGCTTTTGATATTGTGATATATTCATTACCCATGGGTTTTATGGCATCATGATTTTTAGTGTAAGATGAAAAGGTGACTCAAACATCCATTTGTGATCATTCATAGATACATGTGTAGACTTCCTTTATGGGCATGTTATTAACAAAGTAATTTCTACAAACTCTTATAGACAATGCTATTGAGTGTTTCATTCCACTTCCTCAAGGGTATATACACTCATTTAATAATTAGAAAGAGTGCTCCTACAATAATTTAACATTAACATGGGCCTTAGAGTAACCCTTCCCAATCTATCTAAATGTTCCCAAGGATCAAATGAACACAAAGGATTATGTCATACAATATGAATATATTTTATAAAATGATCACCTCCTTACATGAATTTTAATTGTAAAATATTTGCAAAAATGGTCACATACTTACATGATCACCCCCAAATTTTTAAATGATCTATGTAATCATAGTCATCAATTTTCTCATTATGAGCACCAAAATATATCTCATTCTCATTACTTTGGGCCATATTAGGGTTTGTACAAACACTAATTCAAAGGAATATCATGACCATAAGTAACTCATGGAATAAATAAAAGATAGGAAAATAAATCCCAAAGGTACACTTTCATATTGAAAAATTAGAAATATTGATGATGGAAATCAACTATGAAAATGAAACCCTAATGTGGTTGCCAAGGATGGGTAGGGTAAGTAAATGGATTTCATAATCAAGATAATAATAAAATATTTAACAATATAAAATCAATGAAAAAATGGCCACACAAAGAGTATCAAATATAAAATTGAGATGTAAATATCATAAAAGTATATATCTAAAAAACCTTAATGTGAATAAGAAACCTTAGAAGAAGACTAGGTTGTATAGGATTGATTGGGTTCGCTAAAATGCAAATAAATAAAAAACTTCCTTTACATTTAATCCAACTTAATCCAATTAAATATGCACATATGAGTTCAACTAACCTATATTAATAATTTGGGGGTAATTATGTGGGATCGTGTTTTCTGATATTAAATGCTAAGGTATGGAAAGTAAATAAGTAAACAAAGTACTTGGTTTGATGACCAAAGAATGTGTCATTCAAAAAATGTTCTATAATATCATTTCGTTTTCCTAAAGTGTGATCTTCATATTAGTTGAATGTCTTATATTTTGTGTTGATCTTGTGATTTATCTAGGGTCAAGTTTTAAGAGACCTGCGTCAATTCCACAATTATGGATTCATCCTTTGAGTTTGGACTTGACCCTATATAATTTCTACTACTATTCTTATTCCCACCTAATTTATCTTCATATTCTCTAGTTCTTTCTAATATCTAATAATTGACGATATTGAGAATACCCTAGAAGAGTTGTTGCTATGTCACAAGGGGATGCATGTTCTCCTAAGTCAACTCAAGGAAAAGGTGTGCATAAGATCAAAGACAACACAAAATCCTTCTATGATGATTTATGAAAAAAAAAGTGTTACTCTCCTTAGTATACCAAATCTAAATGTTTCATTATTGATTAATCCTTTAATGTTTCAAATATTTCAAGATGATTGTTGCAAAAAGTTGTGAAAAAAGAACTTTGTATGTAAAATTTGCTAGCATTTGAAGTTTCAAAAATGAAGGATTAATTTCAAATAATTATACTTAATTTTTGGTATATAATCTAAATAAATTAAATGATCCATTATGCAAAGCTTTGAATCACCTTTCCAACACCTATAAAAAATTCAAAATTTTGATTGGTAACTGTATACACCTAAAAATGGTTTGGAGAAATCTGATTAATTAAATATGACTTATTTAATTAATTAATCCTTAAAATCCTCTACTATTAAATAAATAGGAAATATTTATTTAAATAGTTCATCATAATTCTTCAATCTTGATTCAATTATTTTTGTCTTATTTAAATAATTTTTTTTTATTTAAATATCATATTCAAATTCATCTACTATTAAATAAATTAAATACTTATTTAAATAGTTCACATTCTAAATTCTCCTATTTCTTCAATTTTAATTAAATAAACAACTTTATAGTTGGCATTATTTAATTATTACATCATATTCAATCTTAATTAAATAAATAAAGCGTTATACTTTATTGTTTAATTATCATACTTCTATTTAATTTAATAAACAAACTTCTATAGTTTATTTATTTAAATTATTTATCTCCCATTTTGCTAATTTAAATAAATCAAAAATATTTAAATAAAAGGCATAAAGAAAATCCCTCTATTGACTCACCAATAAAATTAGATTTTTCAAATCTAATTAATTTAACTGGCATTCATGGGAAAATCCTCAGGGACAAACCTGCAGGGAATCCTCTCAATCTTCTTCCTCAAATCTTTCCTCTCATCTTGCCTGGTGTTTTCATGGGGAGGAACAATCCCCATAATCAGCTCCACCTTCTCATCTCTTACCATTCAAATCTCCAGATTGAATCTCAACCTCTGTTGTGTTACCCCTGTGCAATCTACTGTCAAAAATCTATATATACAGCCTTCTGAAGCAAAGAATGGATCCTGAATCTTTGAGAAAACTTACTTTGCAACATTCACAACACTCGAGAAATAGCAATAGCATTAGCATCAATTATCATTTAGCATCTTAGCATCAATAGATTTCATATCACGACAGCATTGAATAGTTTCTTTTTACTGTAGCTTTCATCCATCAGGCTTCATTTACAGTAGTATCATAGCTGTTAGTTTTATTAACTATCATCATAATTACAACATTTAGCATCATTCCATTCTTTGAATAGGAATTTTAATAGTCACAGTACTTTATCAAATCTGAGAGCCTTCTCATGACTCATAAATCTTTGGAGATAGGAGACAATGAGACACTTTCAAGCTTTTCTCTATTTTAAATTAGTTTAATTCATATTTAATCTTGATACAATGTTTCATTAAGAGGTGTATTTAATTGTATTTAGTTTACTTTTTCCACACTTACAGTAACACTTATTGAAGTATATTTTTTTGGGATTTTAGGTAACATATATCCATTTTGCAATAACATATCTATTTTCTAATAACATATATCCATTTTGAATAAAAAATATTCATTTTGAAATGTTTGAACTAGCTACGATCTAAAAGCATAAATTCATAACCTTCCACAAGTGAATAATGAAGTACAATAGTATTTCTATCAATATATGAAGAGTGTGTAAAATGTACGTAAAATCCTTGCATATATAGGCAAGGTAGAGGAGGTGAGAAGGTAGGAGTGAAACTTTGACTACCCCTCCAAAGGTGCAACACTTGTTATCTCACTTGACAAGTGTGCATGCAATAGGTGTCTCAAATGATGAGGACACATGTCTCTACCACAAGAGGTGAGACAAAAGAATAAAAAACCTAAATAAACTTAAGTGAAGTGTGAATAGGTGAATCCTACGAAGGTGATATCCTAACTAGATATACATAAAGACACTATTTACACTAACACTCACCATTAAGTGTAAATTATGGAGTAATGTATGCAAAAATGATGAGTTTCAATTAGTGGCTCATGTTAGGTACTCATGTACAAATTTCTCATAAAAAAGTAAAGGAGAAAAAACCCAATGGAAAATAAAACCCCTTTCCAAAATAGAAATGATACAAATGCAATAAAATGTTAGGTACTCATATACAATTAATGTTCCCCTTATAGGAGAGAAAAGAGAGGTCTATGAGACCCCCCAAAATGTGAGAAGTAATAAAATCCATGCAAGGAAATGCTTCCTCCCAAAATTGATAGAAGAAGAGAAATCATACAGTGTCCCCTCAAAATGATTCCTATAATGTTGGTAGATGCTCAAAACTAGATGCTAAAGAAGATTCACAAACATTGAACAACATTTCTCCCCTTGGGAAGAAATGATACCACAAATGTGTGCAAGATGATTTCCCATTCCTAGTAGGAATATGTAAGAATTAAGATGAATGTCTCTAAATTTTGCACATGACTCAAAGACTAATATGATGTCCATGATGTCTTCAAATCATGCTCAATGATCTCCAAGCCAATGCTAGATTGTGAAAAATGATGATAAGATGGATCAAGTACCATATAAGATTCAGGAATAGGAACCATGGATGAATGGTGACAACTAGACCAATGAGAATCTAATATTGATGTAGATGATGTCAAAATGAATGATGACTGAGTAAATTGAACTTGTAAATATATGCAAAATTTGTCACTATAGAAGATGATATAGACAAGGAAAAGGAGGTGAGAAGGTAGGAGTGAAACTCTGACTAACCCTCCAAAGGTGCAACACTTGCGAGCTCACTTGACAAGTGTGTGGGAAAGTGGCAAGTGTACATGCAATAGGTGTCTCAAATGATGAGGGCACATGCCTCTACCACATGAGGTGATACAAAAGCATAAAAAACTAAGTAAACTTAAGCTAAGTGGGAATAGGTCAATCCTAGAAATGTGATATCCTAACTATATATGTAAAGACACTATTTACACTAACATAAAAAAAATTACAAAAAAAATATAGGAAATAGATATTTGTTATTTTAAAATGGACATTAGTTAGTAATAGATATCCATTTTTTCTGACATAAACATGTTTCCTTCATTTTTTCCTTGGGAATGCATTGGATTTAGGCTTGGGAGTGTTAAGCCTAAGGGGTGAACTGGTCCAACGTGTTTAGAGGTTTCATCCTCTTTTTGTGACTTCACCCTTCATGTTGATGACCTTTTTTAATCCAAATTTGATGAAATGAAAAGTGTTTATTCAAGAAATTTTTAAAATTATTAAAATACAAGATATGCTTGATTATGAGTTTAATAGATAATTTTAATGATTTTATATATAGACTATGATAGAAGTCATGATTGATAGATTGATTGAATACATCCATAACTTTCAAATCATTTAGCCTTTTAAAATCTGAAAGATGTGTCACATTATATGCTTCATTACCTATAGGTTAAAAAATGAATTTCACATTTTTTTTACCAAGTTAGGTTGGCCGATTTTTTTTTAATATTTTAAAAGTCTTAGTAAAAATTCATATATCTAATTATTTACTTAAACAAAAAAACCAAAAAATATGCATCATATTGGGCATGTGTCATTTACTAATATTTAAATATTCAATTTTTTTTTCTCATAATTGAGTTGGTTGGAATGACACCTAATTTTTATTTATTGTTCAAAAATTATAGTAGTGCTTCATTGAAATTTCAAAATTTCCCCAAATATATATATATTCAAAAAAAAATAGTAGCCTAAAAATCACATTCATTTTTTTACAAATCCTATTCCTACATATTTTTCAAATTGTGTTAATAACCCATTCAAATTTTCATGTGAAGTTGCTTAATTTTGTTTTTTAGTATTTTCATTGCCACTTAGATGTATATTTTGGCCCATCATGATCCTGCACTCACCCACCTACAAACTCATACATCGATGTAAGCTTGTATCTCTATCTCCTTTTCCTATTTCAAAGACATTTTAATTTTATTTAATTCTCTTTTATTCTATTCCTAGTCTTTATTGTAGGGGATGTGACAACAACAATCTATGGGGAACTTTGATATTAAGTATCTTTATCAATGTATGTTTGTTGGGAATTTTGTATATAAATAGCTATGTTGTGCAAATATTATGTAATGACTCTATTTTTCAATACATAGTTATTGTGAGGTTTTTTTTCTTTTTATCTTATTCTCTTTAGTCTTTTGCATTCATTTTTTTTCTAAAAGAATTTAACAAGTTGTAAATCAGCCATAGAGAAGTGTTTGCATCATAATATCTGCTACTATGAGGTTTATGTTCTTTTTGTCTTATTCTCTATAGTATGTTGCATTCATTTTTTGTCTAAAAGAATTTAACAACATTTTTTTATAATAGAAATAGTTTAGAAAAAATGAGGTTACAATAGATGGAGCTACAACTCCATCAACATAAGCATAGAATTGTTCAATGAAACCAACAATGAGCACAAAATATCTATCTAATAATCATCCATCTTTCCTAAAAAAATGACAAAATACCTACAAAAAAATTACTCTTCCTAGCACCTTTGGTTATTTTTCCCTTCATGCTAGTTCATATCAAAAGTCCCAATTGATGGATTAGGAAGATCAATTGGATTAGGATCTTTAATCATAAGCTCATATCTATCTTTAACTATTGGATCGATTTTCCTTTTCTTCTATTCCTTCATAATGTTATAAGTTTTCATATATACTTTTAAAACATCCATCTCTTTCTTGTTCATATTATTTCTTTTGTGTGGCTAAAAATGTGCTCTCTTATCCTCCTCTTTGTAGATTATTATAAGCCCCTCCTCTAATAGGATGAAAATATATCCTTAGGAATATCCAATATCATTGAAGCATGCCAGAGAATATTGTAGTGAGTTTGCATTGAAACTCTATTAAACATCTTATTTTATCTTGAAAAATACTCTCGTTCATCCTTTTCAAAACAAACCACAAAATTTCATTGGTGAGCACAAGGAAAAACTTATTAAGATCAACAAAAAAATGTTAAAATATCAAATAAAATTTCAAACCAAGTAAACCCATCCTTGATATCCCATCCTAATATGTTAACAAAAAAGGAGGACTACAAAAAATACACATAATGACGATAAAAAAAGGTATTCAATAGTTTCAACTTTGTTACAAAAAGTACACATTTTGATAGGGATACCTATATACACCATCTCAACACTCACGAAAAAAAATTCAAAATTAAAATCCATATGAAACAATCAGTTTTTGGCTCAACAACGTAGAACCAAATGTGTCTAAAAATACAAGCTCATTTCTTGTCAATCCTGTAAAGATTCTAGCTTTTATTCAAGAAAAAAATAATGTGCCTCATATCAGAAAGCAACCTATACAACCTTTTAGAAGTCATCTTATTGAACATAGTGTCATCTTTCCAATTCATATTCATCAAAATTTTAGTATTCAAATTCAAAAAGATAAGAAAATTACATTGTAATAGAGATATTTTCAAAACATAATATGATATTTTGTGAATTGGAGGTATGTGAAATTTGGGCTTCCCAACCTTTCCAAATCTTTAAGATTACCACCCTTAAAGATATCCTTAATGTTCGAGATCCCTTTAGAATCCCAAGATTTGGCAAAGTAGCCCTAGGTAAGCTCTAGAGGCTTATTATTCCAAAATAAATTCCATCATACATATCTAAAAGCATAAAAAATGTCATGGCTTATGGAAAATACATTTCTCTTACTAATTTTGTGTTTCATTAACTCCTAGGACCTCCAAATATTCTTAAATGCATAGGAACTAAAATGCTTAACCAAAAAATTATCAAAGAAAAAATCATGGAGATGTAGAACAACCCAATTTATAACTTTTTTGGGCCTTGACAAGATAATATTGTTTCTTATTAGGATTTTCCAAGGCTCATTACCATCAAAATATTTCACAATCCACTTAACAACTAGTAGAACCTTGTGTCTTCAAATATTTTAGCCCTAGTTCCCCTAGGGATTTAGGCAAACAACACCAATCCCAATTGACATGTATATTTTTATTCCCATTTCCATCAAACCATAAAAATCACTAAGGATCTTTTGGGTTCTCTCAAACTAAGTATACCAAATAACCATTCTAAGGAATAATAAATGCTATGACAAGAAAGAACTTTTTGAGTGACTTGAATCCTCCTAGCTATGAACACCATATGAGTCTACCACTTTTGATTCTTTTTCTCAATTTTGTGAAACATCCATTCCCACATCTCCTGAAGAGAAGGGTCAATAGAAAAAATAATTCCCAAATACCTGACAATAGTACTAGGACACCCCCCTCACTGCCATTTCTCTCTTTGAATCCACTCAGAAGGGGTATTATGCTAACTTAAAAAGATAGACTTACTATCAAAAACCTTGGAACCAAAAGCTATGCAAATGATATTCAATCTATCAATAACTTTAACAAAAAATATTCCTTTATTTATATGAAAATAGCAATATCATCTACAAATTGGGCATCAAAAATTCTCATTGTTGTTGTGCACAAGTCCTTTGATTAGAGGACTTATGAGATTGGTTCTCAACATATAGTGTAAATCATTTGTAGCAAACACAAATAGGGTAGGATCAAATGGACAACCTTGATTGATTGACCTTTGAAGATTGAAGGGATCAGTCAACTCCCCATTAACATCAATTTGAGTGGATTCCTTAAATTTTTAATCCATTTACAAAATGAAGAAAACCAGAAGCTTTGAGCATCTCCAAAACAAAATACCACTCAATTCTATCATAATTTTGTCAAAGTCCAGAAGAAGCATACTTACATCTTGAATATCATAATTTTCCTAGTTCATGCCCTCATAGTTGGAAGTCAAGTTTTCAAGAATTTAGCTTCCTTTGATGAAACTAGTTTGAACGAATAAAAAAAATCTTCTTAGTATCTTTGTCAATCTATGAGGAAGAGTATTTGTCAAGATTTATTGGAGACATTAAGTAAAGTTATAGGTCTCTAGTTCTTAATAATATTTGTATTCCCTTCCTTAGGAATCAAATTAATAATTCCTCTATTAATGTCTATACCCAAGGACTCTTTATCAAAAGCTTCATGAAAAACTTCAAGAAGCTCATCCCCAATACAATATACATTAGCTTTAGAAAACTTAGTTGGCAGCCCATCACACCTAGAAACTTATCATCACTAAAAAATAGGATGGTATTTATAATCTATTTGCTAAGTTTTTCAACATCCTCATCTTCAATCATTCTAGGAATGACCTTTTAACAAAAAAGTATAGCCTCTTTGCTTTGATTATCCTCTTCAGTAGAAAAGTTATTTTGGTAAAAGGAATAAAAATCTTGTTTCATAAAGAATTTTTCATTAGAAACATTTCCATCAAACTCTAAAGGACCAATTATTTATCTAATTTTCTTTTATTTTAAAAGGTTAGAGAAGTATTTTGACCCCCTATCTCCTTTTATTTTCTTTTATTTTAAAAGTTTGAATTGATTTTAAGATTTGCGACCAAACTGAAAATAGAAGATGCACAAGGATTAACCAGTGCCAAGAGAAGGGCTATGGAGTCACATAACCAACATTTCATTCTACAATGTTAAACATGTTTTGAACATCTTTGAGAATGCCACCAAATTATGATAACAAGACCACTAAATCTTTATCAAATGACCATTCTTATAAATCCATCTAGGAGACAACACTCCTGTTACATTCACTAAAGCAATTACTCTATTCTTTGAATAGAAGGCAATAACAAATGCAACTCAATTGCAGCAAATGTGCATGAAAAAACCCAAGTAATATTTGATTATTGAATTCAAAAGAGTATTACATCTCAACCATGGAGACAGTCATTGGATAAAATATATTCATGAAGCATAATTCAAAACACATAAACATCTCAGATGAATGATTAATAGTTATATAATCCATCCTAATTTAACACTTTACAGTTTTTACAAGCCTTTGTCTACCTTGCAGAACTTTCAAAACATGGACCCCCTATTGTGTGAGTAAAATATGTGAATCAAAACAATTAATCCAAAACAAAAAATTGATGCAACGTGCTATATTAAGTAAATCAAATTCAACAAAACAAATCGTAAAGTGATTCCTCAAAGTTGTTCCATCGTCCTCTATTCTTAAGGATCATGTATTAGTGCTCTCAGATTTTAGGTATGCACTAAATTACTAGGATGGCACCTAAGAAATGAGAATCCATTAAACTAAAATGCAGGAAACTATACCTACATCTACATGACTGATGAATTTGATGGATGATATGTTGAATGATGTGTTGAATAATATGATGTTGTGTATAGAATGATGCTAAATGATGCAATAATAAAATACTAAGCTAATGGATATTCCATGGAAATATTGTAATGATTATGCAACAAATTAAGTTCCTAGAAATAAAATTTCCATTATAGCACTACTTGAAATCAAATGCTAAATTCTAAGCTAAAATGCCAATGCTAAGCTCTCTAATGCTGAAAGTATTTCTGCGGAGTAAATTTATGCTATGCTCTGTATTGTTGAAAAGATGTAAATGAGCCTCTATTTATAGATTTGACCAAGGCATCAAGTGAGTTGGAAGCAATGGACAATCAGGATTCAGTCTGGAGAGATCAACGTTGAGAAGTGAAGAGGTTAGAGAGAATCAAGGAAGTTGTCCCCTTTAATAGAACAAGCTTGCCAAGTATAGAAGGGAATAACTGGAAAGGGGAAGCCATGTGTCTTTGAGGTTTTTAAAATTGTTGAGGATAAATGTCCATTTAGAAATTAGAGATAATTAATTTCATGTGACACATGGTGAGGTGGAAGATGAGGTGGAAGGAAGTTAGAAAAATATGGAGAAATGTGACAAAATTTGAATTAAAAATTCAAATTTAGTTGGAGAGAATTAATCAAATAAAACAAATTAAATAATTTTTTTATTTAATTAAATCATGAAGAAAGTGGTTTAGATAAGAAAAATTAAGAAATATGAACTATATAAATAAATTTTACCATTTATTTATAAGTAGAGGAAGTAAATATTTTATTATTTAAATAACTAGTATTTAATTAATTTTCTCCATACCAATTTTAGATGTATACATTTTTCCCCTCTTTGAAGTGATGTGTTTACACATTGCTTCAAAGAAAAATTTGCTAGTGCTGATAAAATTTTGATAATGCCCCAAATAGTGATTTTCTGGAGATAACAAATGTATGCCCCCTTGGGAGATAAATCGGGGAATTTTTTATTTTTTGAAGATTTTTGATGATGTTGATTATAATTTTCTGATTTGATGATGTTCCAATGATTTATCTCCCGATATAGAAGAGATTAGTTGCCATTTGATTAATTGATCCCTGAAAAATTAAAATATCCCATCATAAATCCCACTTTAATTATGGGTAAGTGTACCAATCTGTGATACAATTTAGGTGTCAAATTGTAAAAATTTGCAAAAAAAGAGAAAAATTGGCCATTTGGTGTGCGCCAAATTGAAAATCTAAATAAAAGAAAAAAACATGTTTCAAACCCTCATTTCTCTTCAACCCACGGCTTGGCTTGGAGGATTTGAGATCTGCAACTCGCGCTCGCCAAATTCCATCCATTATTTGCATCGTTAGCTTGGTATCTTTCTCGAGGATGCCACCAACACATTAGAGACATCAAAGATTGCGAAGAGGGATGTATTTTTATTCTATTTATTTCAAATTTGATTTAGAATGCAAATTGAAATAGTTTTTTATAATAAAATTTTGTTCTAATTATCAGGGAATGAATCTCCACCTCGAAACTTTGAGAATTCATAGTCACCCCCTCAAGAAGAGCCTCCTATTCAAGAACAACCTGAAACCCCTCCATCAATTCATAGGCATCCTCAAGGAACACAAGAAAATATTCTAAATCAAATTGAAAACAATAAAAGAGACATTGAACAATTAATTGGAAGATTAACTAAGCATGTCGAAACCCACCCTTATAGGAGAGGGATTGTTGAATCATTGAAGTCAATTGTATCTCATGTAGGAGAAATGAGCGAGAAAATAATTTGTTGGTCAAATAAGAGGCATGAGATGAGACAATATTATGCTAGAGGTTTGTCATATGCAGATGTTAAAAAATAAAAAATTAGCAAAGCTGACTTGTGTGCCCTATTTACAGACTTGAAAACCAACGCACCTTTGTCTCATACATGTAGGAGGTTCCCCATCCATTGGTGCCACCATGAGTTAATTAAAAATAAATTTTGGGAGCGGTGGTGGATGGTATTTGACCAACCTCCATGCAATAACCGTGAGGTACCACAATACTTTTTGAGGAAACTCTATTGTGAGTTTATCCTCAATAAGATGCTAAATTATTTTGACATCTTAGACTTTTAGGGTAGAGGTGGGGGCTCCACACATGATAGATCTACTGCATGGCGTAATCCATAGTTGGCACTAAGACCCTTGGCAAAATCCATGGTGGAGCATGTCGTTGTTCTTTCCATTGTTAAGGATAGTGTAGAGGTGGACACGTTGGAGTCGATTGGCTCACTCACCCAAACCATTTTACAGTGTGTGAGGCCTCTAGTAGAGCTTGGTGTGGAGGAGATGTGTAGCCCCGAGCTCCACCCCACCATTGTGGCGCTTGTGGTGCACTTTTCACATACAATTATCAGGGTGCTCGGGATGTAGCTACACAACCTACATCAGTTGCAGAGGCGATGGATTTCATAGATGATTTGTTGAATGATACATTCGGCATTGACAATCAGGTAAAATTCAGCAAGTTCATTTAATGTTGTTTATTAAATTATATTTTGAAATTTAAGAATAAGCAAATTAGTAGAATTTGATTTGATGAAATTTCAGGGTCGGAGTGTTCATGAGACGTTCCCCATTCCTATAGACCCTTATTCATTCTCGATGTTGAGTCCACAAGTATGCAACTAGTATTAAAGATATTATTATTGCATTTGAACAATTGAATTTTATATTTGAACGTTTGTCTCATAACATGCTTTGGATTTCAAACAGTTTCCTGGTGGACCTTCTACCTCCACACCTCGCAATTCATTTCCTCAAGGACCTTACACTCAGGTAGCCTTTATTCAGTAATGGTGTTGTAAAACAATGTTAGCTAGTTTTCATAATTTTGCATATACAAATCTAGAAAATTGATGAGAAACACAAACATTGCATTTGTATTCCTTGATTGTGTCACATTATCTTCTCCTAATTCACTTTTTGTTCCTTTATTCCTTCCTAATCCCATCACATTAACATTTAATAGTTCACCCTACCATTTACTCTTTCATTTACCATTTGCATATGTTGACATCAGACAGTCCTGGTGATGTTGGTGGCACAATGGACCACGGAGTTGCTACAACAATAGCCAGTTCTAATCCATTGAGAGAGGTATGCAATAGATTAGTCGATTTGACATTATATTTTCTCTTTTATGGTCTATTATAGAAAATTTTCATGATAATTTTGTGTAGCTTAATTTCTATCTTGATGGCTACTACAAGTGGTTGTTACTCTAGATAGTGGACGTGGTAATAATGTAAATGTGAATGATGACTATTTGTATGTGGTAAGTGATTATATTTTGTTATATGTCATTCCACAATTCAATTTCTGTGTATTAACATCTTTACATTTTATTGTATCAGTTGAAGGTCTGGAGTGAAGAGAGGAGGACTAGCGGGTGTGTTTGAAAGACCAAAGAACCAATAGTCACTCCATCTAGCTGAATTTCAAAGGCAACACGGGATCTATTTCCTTCCCCTAGAGGGAAATGACTGTATTAGGGTCATTTTTTGTATGCCTATGTGGCATTTTGGAACATATGTTTTGTAAAAGCGATATATACATGAAATTTTATGTCCACAATATGGCTCCTTTGTACTAAGCCTGTATGGATTTTTTGGATATATTGTATATACTTTTATCAATATATATCATTGTATACCTTATGACTTTTTGATTAAAAAAATCTTATTTTGCTACATCATTCTTGAATGATGTTATCATGCATATTGTGTAAATCATATGCTTGAATGTTGTAGGCATGGATTTTGTTTACATATAATGCTTAATTAATTATTTTCGATTGCTCAATAAGCTCCATCTAAAGCGTATTGTGTAAATAAGCTCCATTCCTGGTGGTTTGTATCCTTTGGAATGCTTCAATTACTTGTGCCTCAGTTATTTGCATGTATGCTTCACTTATTCACATGTATACTTCACGTATAGTGGATGTATTCATGTGTATGCTTCATGCTTCCAATGCATAGCAGCAAAAATATTTTGGGGAAAATTTTGACAAACCAAAAGTATGAGTTTTTTAAAAAGTTGGGAAAAAATCATATTTAAAAAAACGTAAAAAATTGTAGAACAAGATATTAAATCTATTTATTTTGAAATTGAAAGGTATTTCCATAGCATATAGAGATATAGAGAGAAAATAAAATAAATATTTTAACTAATGAACTATAAAAAATATTTTTTTGTAGTTTATATTCATATCGTTGATTACATTTTATTGCACATCTTTCAAAGTCAAAGCATTACTTCACACTGCATAACTAATAACTAGATGCTAATAGATGACAAAATTTCAATTACAATATAGTTTTTACAAATTCAACCTAAGTAGTTATGCAATTACTTCACATTGCATAACTAACAAGCAGGAGCAGCTGCCAATTGCATTTTCTTATCATGGCATTCTATGAGGCCAGATTTCTTTGATGTATTTGATCAAATAGTTCACTGCCTTGTCTATGTTACCACATTTTTCATACATGTCTACCAAATTATTTTGTCAAACAATTTTCTGCCTTGTTGCTATGGCTAAAAGCATAAAACAAGTGCTTTCGAACAAGCTATGGATGCTTGGAAAAAATCTATCAAAAGCATAATAGCAAGCAATACTATAGACAAGGCAATGAATTGCTTGAAAAAGAATTCTGAAAGAAATGTGGTCTCATGGTGATGGAATGCCATGACATGCAAATTGCTATGGATTTTCATTCCATTCCAACACCATGAGATCACGTTTCTTTGAGGCATTTTTTCAAACAGTTCATTTCCTTGTCTATGCTACCACATTTTTCGTACATGATTACCAAAGCATTTTATGAAACAATTCACTGCCTTGCTGCTATGGCTAAAAGCCTAAAATAGGTGCTTTCAAACAAGCTATGGATGCTTGGAAAAAATATATCAAAGCATAATAAGAAGTAATAGCATAGACAAGTGATGTAGAGACAGGAGACCCAAACCCACTCAAAGTGTCAACTTTCCTTCAAGAGGCATCCAAAAAGATTAAAAGGATCTATTGGACCAATCCAAAGAACTCCCAAAGTTTGAAATCAATCAGAGGTAGGATTTCCCACTTTCACCCTTGCAAACCTAGTAGCAGTGCAAACCCATTTTTAGGCACTTAACTCCACAACTTCCCAAAACACTTGACAAAAAAGGGATGATTCAAACACCCATTATAGAGTTACAAAAAATATCTTAGCCCCCCATATGACTCCTTTGGAACAAATTTGGGAAAACTTACTTTCTCACTATTTTAGGCCTCTAAATAGGTCAATTTTACAAAGGACCCCTATCTTAAACTTTTGAAAACACTTTGATACTTTAGGGAAGAAATTGGCAGGTTATCAAACTCCAAAATCCCCCATTATATTTCATTTGTACGGCCACCTCCACACCAAACCCAAAAACCCTTGTTTTGTGCACTTTTGATGAGGGTTTATTAAAAAAGAAACTTCCATGCCCTTCCCAAACTTTCCACCTGGTCAAACACCCTTGAATTCACTCCCAAAAACTTAAAAGTTCATAAGATAACTTTTCCTAACACCCCATCATTAGATTCAGGTTTGTACCCATTAAATTCATGCATTTTCCAATGGAAACAACCCAAGGGACTCAACCAAATCAAGAAATACACCTTCCCTGCACAAAAAAAGATGCATACATGTTTATTTCACCTATCAAAGCCTATCCACCAAGTTACAAGACTATACAGTGGGTGGAATGCTTAGAAACCCATTTTGTTCCCTTTCAAAACCCCCAAAACATGGTAAATGAGTAGTCCCAAAAAAATAAAGATTTCTCCCTTAATTTGCACATTTAAGACCTCAAATCTGAAGCATTAGAGAACCAACACATGTACCTACAACATCTAAGAATTTTTAGAGCAAAGGCAGGCTGTACAGGAAAAAAGTTGTTGAGAATGTTGTATTTCATGAAAACAAAATGTGTACAATCTTCAAACTTCCTTCAACAACCCTACACGAGCCATTTTTGAGGCTTTTATAATGATCACATTCAAATCCAACTTCTCCCAATGTCTATAGCTACCAAGTAACAACTTTTCAAAGGAGGTAGCCGTTGGTTTTCAAATTTATTCCATTTATGCAACTTACAAATTTGACATTTTCCTCCTTCTCACTCTTTATTATTTCCTAATACCCTAGACCCTCTTAAACGACTTCCTATTCTACTTACCTTGACAACATTTGACCATCTTAACAAATTTTAACATGATTACAAGTTATGGTCAAATTATCAAATGAAAACTCTAAATCATTTTGGAAACATGAGAATGGTCTAAGTAGACCTTATTGAAACAAAAAAAAACTCAAACTCTCCTACCTTAACCAAAATTCCATCCAGGACCATTCAGTACCATATCAGGAGGCTTGGTGCTCTTGCACCAACAAGGTAGTGAATTGTTCAAAAAAATGCCTCAAAGAAATGTGGTCTCAATGTGCTTGTCATGGCATTCCATCACCAACAGAACACATTGCTTTGATGATTTTTTTTCAAACAGTTCATTGCCTTGTCTATGCTACCACATTTTTCATACATGTCTACCAAAGCATTTTATCAATCAATTCACTGCCTTGCTACTATGGCTAAAAGTCTAAAATAGGTGCTTTCGAACAAGCTATATGGATGCTTGGAAAAAATCCATTGAAGCGTAATAGTAAGAAATAACATAGACAAGGTAGCGAACTATTTGAAAAAATGCCTCAAATAAATGTGGTCTCATGGTGATGGAATGCCATGACAAGCAAATTCCCTAGATTGTCATGGAATTCCATCACCATGAGACCACATTTCTTTGAGGCATTTTTTCAAATAGTTTACTACCTTGTCTATGCTACCACATTTTTCATACATGTCTACCAAAGCATTTTATCAAATAGTTCACTATCTTGCTACTATGGCTAAGAGCCTACAAAAAGTGCTTTCAGACAAGCGATGGATGCTTGGAAAAAATCTATCAAAGCATAATAGTAAGCGAAAGCATATACAAGGTAGTGAACTGGTAGTTTGCGATGGATGCTCCCATGTTTTACAAATGAGGGGTGAGCTCAATTTATAAGCTCCTCGAATACAATTCAATGGACAAGATTGATTTCAAATCAATGACCGAGATTACAAAATAAAACCCTAATTAGGGTTTGTCACAACTAACTACCTCTCGACCAATGAGAAAATTACAATTGGGGACACTTGTCCTTCTACTAAATATAAACCAACAATAAAAATTTATTGCATTATGAAGTGTCAGGCTCATTGAATCTAGAAATACTAGCTTGGAACAATTTGATTGGTTGGAAGATGACGAGGCACCATCTCAGTGTGTTGGATGTCCCCTTTCATCTTGGCCTAAGGCGGACTTCAAGATATGTTTGCCATCTCCTATCTTCAGCTTGGGGAAGACTTTAAGTTGTCTTTGCCATGTATGCTTTGAGTTGGGTCGGCTTTATGTTGTCTTTTCCATGTATGATTTGAGTTGGGAAGACTTTACTTTTGTCTTGGACAAGCATTATTCAAGCCAAGGGCATACTTGACAGTAGTTTGGACATAGATTTTCTTTCCCAAGTGGACTTTACATCATCTTGGACATTTTCCTTGACCATGGGCATGGCGGACTTTCTCTTGACTTAGACATGCTTATTTTCTTTCCAAGTGAAAACTGAGAGAGGTTATTGTAGAGGGGAAGAACATGTTCCCATAGGTCAGACGATAAGTTTCTAAGCGTCACAATGTCTCAGTGACGTTATGCTAAATTTTGCAACCATTTTGCATTTCAGACTCTTAAGGGATTCAACTAGTTGAACATATCTCGAAGTGATTTGGTGCATTTAGGTGCAAAAGAGGACCATGCATAGAATAAACGTACCCACTTAGATGTGTTGGAATAGTTAGTTTGGTCACATGAGTTGCAAAACGAAAGTTGCACCACTTTGCAACTTTGCACTACTTGCATTTGACAACTATTTCCCCAAGTGAAATCTTGCCGCCACAAGAAAACGCCTCTGAGATAGCAAAAAATGAGAGAGGTTATTGTAGGGGGGGACAACATGATCCCATAGGCTTAGACGAGAAGTTTCTAATCATCACGATGTTCGAGTAATGTCATGCTGAAGTTTGCAGCCTTTTGCACTTTGGACTCTTAAGGGATTCAATCAGTTGAACGTAGCTCAGAGCGATTCAGCATGTTTGCGTGTGAAAGAGGACCATGCATAATGTAAATGTACTCACTCGGATGTTTTGGAACAGTTAGTTTGGTCACATGAATTACAGAATGAAGGTTGCACCACTTTGCAACTTCGCACTACTTGCATTTGACAACTTTTTCCCCAAGCAAAATCTCACCGCCACAGGAAAATGCCTTTGAGATAGTGAAAAATGAGAGAGGTTATTGTAGAGGGGCACAACACGATCCCATAGGATCAGATGAGAATTTTCTAAGCATCATGGTGTCCAAGTAACATCATGCTGAAGTTTGCAGCCATTTTGTACTTCTAACTCTTAAGAGATTCAACTGGTTGAACATAGCTCAGAGCGATTCGATGCTTTTGGGTGTGAAATAGGACCATTCCTAGCATAAAAGTACCCACTCAGATGTGTTGGAATAGTTATTTTGGTCACACAAGTTGCAGAATGAAATTTTTACCACTTTGCAACTTTGCACTACTTGCATTTGATAACTTTTTTCCCAAGCGAAATCTCACCCCCATAGGAAAACGCCTCTGAGATAGAAAAAACTGAGAGAGGTTATTGTAGAGGGGCACAACATGATACCATAGGCTAAACAATAAGTTTCTAAGCATCACGATGTTCGAGTAACATCATGTTGAATTTTGTAGCCATTTTGCACTTCAGACTCTTGAGGGATTCAGCCGGTTGAATGTAGCTAGGAGCAATTCAACGCGTTTGCATATGAAAGAGGACCATGCATAGCATAAAAATACCCACTCAAATGTGTTGGAATAGTTAGGGTGGTCACATGAGTTGTAGAATGAAAGTTGCACCACTTTGCACTACTTGTATTTGATAACTTTTTCCTTAAGTGAAATCTCGCTGCCACAGGAAAATGTCTCCGAGATAAAAAAAAACTGAGAGAGGTTATTGTAGAGGAGAAAAAAATGATCCCATAGGATCAGACGATAATTTTCTAAGCATCATGGTGCCCGAGTAACCTCATGCTGAATTTGCAGCCATTTTGCACTTTGGACTCTTATGGGATTCAGTCGGTTGAACATAGCTCAAAGTGATTCGGCGTGTTTGGGTATGAAAGAGGACCATTCCCAACGTAAACATACCTACTCAAATGCATTGGAATAGTTCGTTTGGTCACACGAGTTGCAGAACGAAAGCTACACCACTTTGCAACTTTGCACTACTTGCATTTGACAACTTTTCCCCAAGAGAAATCTCGCCACCACAGGAAAATGCATTTGATATAGAGAAATAAAAGAGAGGTTATTGTAGGGGGGAACAACACAATCCCATAGGCTTATATGAGAAGTTTCTAAGTGCTACAGTGTTCGAGTAACATCATGTTGAAGTTCACAACTATTTTGCACTTTAGACTCTTAAGGGACTCAGCTGGTTGAACGTAGCTCAGAGCGATTCAGCGTGTTTGGGTGTGAAAGAGGACCATGCATAGCATAAACGTACCCACTTAGATGCTTTGGAACAGTTATTTTGGGCACATCAGTTGCAAAATGAAAGTTGCACCACTTTGCAACTTTGCACTACTTGCATTTGATAACTTTTTCCCCAAGCGAAATCTCACTACCATAGAAAAATTCCTCTGAGATAGTAAAAACCGAGAGAGGTTATTGTAGGGGGACACAATATGATTCCATAGGCTTAGATGAGAAGTTTCTAAGCATCATGGTGTCTGAGTAATGTCACGTTGAATTTTGCAGCCTTTTTGCACTTCAGACTCTTAAGGGATTCAGTCGGTTGAACGTAGGTCGTAGCGATTCACCACATTTGGGTGTGAAAGAGGACCATGCCTAGCATAAATGTACCTACTTGGATGCGTTGGAACAATTATTTTGGTCACATGAGTTGCATAACGAAAGTTGCACCACTTTGCAACTTTGCACTACTTGCATTTGATAACTTTTTCCCTAAGTGAAATCTCGTTGCCACATGAAAACGCTTCTGAGATAGCAAAAAAAAAATGAGGTTATTGTAGAGGGGCACAAAATGATCCCATAGGCTTAAACGAGAATTTTCTAAGAATCACGGTGTCTGAGTAACGTCATGCTAAAGTTTGCAACCTTTTTGCACTTCAGACTCTTAAGGGATTCAATCAGTTGAACATAGCTCAGAGCGATTTGGCATGTTTGGATGTGAAAGAGGACCATTCCTAGTGTAAACGTACCCACTCAAATGCGTTGGAATAGTTATTTTGGTCAAACAAGTTGCATAACGAAAGTTGCACCACTTTGCAACTTTGTACTACTTGCATTTGACAACTTTTCCCCAAGAAAAATCTCGCCGCCACAAGAAAAATCCTTAGAGATAGTAAAAATTGAGAGAGGTTATTGTAGAGAGGAAAAACACAATCTCATAGGATTGGATGATAATTTTCTAAGTATCATGGTGTCCGAGTAATGTCATGCTAAAGTTTGCAGCCATTTTGCACTTCAGACTCTTAGGAGATTCAGCGGGTTGAACATAGCTCGGAGCGATTCGGCGCATTTGGGTGCAAAAGAGGACCATGCCTAAATATGACTAAACAATTTCCAACTACTTTCCCCATGAACTACAACAAGATGACTCTTGAACTTCCACCATGTGACAATAAGTTGCAATTTTGACAACTTTTACACAATTTTGCAATTTTTACAATATTTTGCAACTTCTAGACCTTCCAACCACCTAAATACCTATAAAAGGACTCCTTACATTATAAAATGTCTAAATTACCTTATTGTTTGAACAAAAAGACTCAAATACCCCTAAACAACCAAAAGACCTCAATTGTCAACATTTGCATTAAATGCTCTTGGTGCCCTTGCACTAGCTAGTGCTTAGGGTGTCTTAATGTTTTTGGTCATGAATAAGGTCCTTTGTGATGCAATGAAAGGTAGGTCCACAACTATCCAAACTCAATCACATGTACTTACTTTGGAACGTTACCATCAAACTGACCTTGAATGCTCAAAAAGGGGCTCCAATTAGCCCACTTTAACAAAGGAACTATCCTTCAATCTTGTTGCCCACTCAAAATACCATTGGACAGTACTCAAACTACCTCCAAAACCAAAAATTCTTCAATCACTAAGTCAAAATTCACTTGCTAAGACCCTCTTTCATGAAACCCTCATTTTTCACCAAATAAGCAGGTGTTTATTGAAAAACCCATCTCCAGACCTCATTCAACCTCAAAATATTTTCAAACACTCTTATTTCACCCTACACAAACTTAATTCACCTTCAAATTATCCTGCCCCCAAATTTCTCACACGTTTCCTTCTTAAAACCTCTCAATTTCACCCATTTTCACTCTTTGTTCAACTAGTGCTTCAAGCCCAAACATCCAAATGACCTACCATGCCTTTTCAGACCTTCTATCACATCAAAATCCACCTGATAACACTAAAACAACTAGGTTCTAACCTTCTTCCAAACTATTGCTTTAATTTGCTACTTCAAGCTATGCCTCCTAGGCCCAAATTCATGCTTTTTCCATAGGGGCAACGTAGAAATTTCCACCAAATGTATTTTCCACCCATTGTATTCTACTATGGTGGAATGGCATAATTAGGTGTAGGGGTCATGTGTGCATGATTTCAAGAGCAAGGGTGGCCATTTGGGGGTTTGGGCATGATGCCTAGTTGTCAAGAATGTGTGTTTTGAGTGAAATTTGGAGGTTAAGAGTAGGTAGTGATGGAAAACACTTGGGGCAGCACTTTGTAAGAGTTAATTAAGTAAGGGCAGACATATTTGAAGGTGTTGGAGGCATTGAAATAGTGAGGAGAGGTCTGGAGGCGAGGTTTTCAATAAACCCCCTTTGAAACTTGTCAAAAGTGAGGGTTTTGAGTTTTGGGGTGTTGGTGAGTGTTTCATTGGAAGATGATTGTTGATTTAGTGCTTATGTACCCTGCTCATGACTGTCCAATGGTGTTTTTATTTAGTTGATTTAGTGTTTTGTGAGACAATGACATTTGTTTATTTAAACTTTAAAGTTAAAATGTTAAACTTTACCATTGTTCTTGTCTTCAAAGTTGTTTAAACTATATAATTTAACCATAATATAACTAAGAAATATATGATATAATTTAACCATTATTCATTATTTTTTATTGTCAACTATATAATATGACCATGATTTTTTATGCTATTGTACATTGATATTTAACCATTGCTCAAGATTAAATTTTTGAATAGTTTAAACATGCACATGACGAACAAATTATTTCAATTCTCAACTTCTACATATCAAATTATCAAATAATCAAGTGTATGTCCATATACAAAAATGGCATCAATGCCAACTCAAACAAAGTTTTACAAAGTATGGCATATGCCATCTCGATATATATTCATAATATACATGCCAAAATGTCTATCTCATTCTAAACTACTGGTGGATCATCAAAGTGGAGCCTCTTTGAAGCACTCTTTGGCTCTAAAGGTAACTGTACAAGAAAAATTCAAACCACAATTGAGATTAGTTATATTATATAATTTAAAATCGAATAATTAACATCAAAATCAATATACATTGAATTATAATTGAACTCTAAAATTGAAATCTTGATTACCTCATATATATACATCTCTTCAAACCATCATGAGTCCTAGAATATGCCCCTCTCAAAGAACCAATCATACCAACTTTTGCAATGTCAATCTATATAGGTGAACACAAAAACATCAAATTAATACAAGTTAGCATACAATTGCCAGTAATAGGAACATATTTACCAAACACAAAATAAAATAAACACATACCTCTTTAGGCATCTCTTTTTCTTTATCTCCTTTAGGTGTTTCGACACCTCCTCCCTGAGGTGTTTCAACACCTACTCCTTCAATTGTTCCAACACCTACTCCTACAAGAGGAAAATAGGATAAAAATATAAGTTAATATATAATTTTGTTAATGACAATCAAGTATATAATGCATGAATTCAGGCCTAAAATGCATGGGTTGAAGTAGCAAATTGAAGAATTTGTTTTGAAGAAGGCTAGAACCAGTTGGTTTTAGTGATATCTGGTGGAGTTTTATGTTTTTGAAGGTTTGCAAGGACTGGGGAGGTCATGTGTATGTTTGGGCATGAAGCCCTAGTTGAGAGAAGCACATTTTTTAATGGAAAATTGAGGTTTTAGAGACTAAAAGTGGGTGAAGTTTGGGGGCAGCATAATATTACGGATTATTAAGCATGTTTAGGCTTAAACAAGGGTGTTTGAAGTGGTCATAAGGTCACAGGAGGCCTGGAGATGGTTTTTTCAATGTATTCTCCAAAATCCCATTGTACTATAGGGGCAACTAGGCCAATTAGGCCTCTTTTCCAAAGAGACACCTTCCCAAACACCTGCAATAAAATCAAAAACCATGGAAATTCATTAAATAGGTTACCAACCTTAATATTTCACAATTTTCAGAGCTCCAACCACTCACCAAGCTACCAATCCACTAAACCCTCACTCTCAATCCACGAAACCTAGGTTTTCCATGGAGCCTTATTGAAAATCACTCTTCCCACAATAAAATCTCACATACAACACCCAAAACATACCATATGATGTCTGTACATGCTCAAAATACTCTCACAAATGACTACCCCAAAGTATTTCATCCATTCACACTCTAAAACCACTCAAAATCACACATTTTCACACCCAAGGCTACATGCCATCTAAAATGATCTCCCCTACTCCAAGAATCATATTCTAACCTATTCCCCACCTAATGGACTCATTCCACTGAGCTATAGTATATACATTAGGTGGAATGAGCCATTAAATCACTTGATGACCTCAAAACTTGAAATTTAGAATTCTAGACCTGCCTACAGTAAAATCCACCCTAAGAGCTCAAAACAAGATGGATTTTAAAGCCAAAAAAACAAAAACATGGCTAACACATCCCTCTACCCAAATCAAAACACTTTTATTCAATTCACTTCAGTACGGGCTCATGCAATTGACTGCTACAACACTAAAAAAGAGACACTATGCATTTCTTGCACTTCAAAATTTGAAAAATGACACTTTGCACTAATTTAGCAAATTTGCAACCAAAACTTTCTAACTCACTAATAACCACTAAAATAGACTTATTACATCAATAAATGGTCTATATTACCTTATCCAATCCAAAACAAGACTTCATCACCCTAATGACAACCACCGAAGCTTGGTGCCCCTGCACCAAATAGTGGTGCAGAAGCACCTACACCTTACTCACAAGAAATTTGATTCTTTGCAGGTTGATGGGTGATCAGTAGGTTTTTAGGGGTGTATTTAGTTTATTTTCTCTTAATAATGTCTAAGAAGACCATGCTTGATGTAAATGGTAACTTTGGTGTCTCACTGTTCCATATTGTAAATGATGTCAAACATGTTAACAAAATGTCAATGATGACAAATGGGGTCTAGGTAGGTTAATGTTGCTTTTCATGCATAAGGTCATGTTTTGGGTCCAATAAGTTCTAAATATACTATCACAAATGTTTTAGATGTCTAGGAGGGTCAAATAGTAAAATAATGTAAAAGGAGTCAAAGTGTTGTTAACAAGAATATGTAAACAAGTGTAATTTTGCACTCCAACTGCCATAAAGGGATTTAAAATTCAGTTAGAGGTTGTTATTTCAGTTGTATTAGGTAAGGAAACCTTTAAAAAGATGGGAATCATCATTGTAAAGGTTGTTTTGGAGATTTTGGGAAGAAAATCCAATTTAATTCTTACTGTTTTCAGGAATTTTTTGAGTTTCCCATCTTTTTCAGATCTGTACGGTAATGTACAGTCATTAGATTGTACAAATTCTCTATGGATGTTGTAGTGGCATGAATAAACAATGCTTTTCATCTAGTTCAAAGGTTTAGAAGCGAATTTGAAGCATCTTATAGTTGTTTTCTTGAGGAATATTGGGTATACCCTATTTTGGGGTTTTGTAGCTTTTATCATGTTTTGAAGGCCCATACGTCGACTGTGCTCACTATGATTGGTGTATTGGGTCTCATGGAAAAATTTTAGGTGTTATGGAGAGTGTTTTATGTTGAGATAAAGAAATAAATTAGATTGGGTTGTTGTCCCTATTGTGTTTATGTGAGAAAATGCATGAAAGTGGAGGTTTTAGTCTAAGGTTTGGTAAAATATGAGTGGGAGGTCATTTCTTTTTAATTATTAAGCATGTGCATGGTTTCTTAAGAGTCTTTGAGCTGGTTTTGATATCTGAGGAGGCATGGAATGTAGGTTTTCAATAAACCCTCTTGGTTTGGCTAAAAAGAAAGGGTTTCATAGTTTGCTATGTTAGAAGAGTCAACTCTGGAAAATAATTATGGATTTAGTGGTTTGAGGGCATGGGAAATGCTACCCCAAAGTTTTAGTTGTCTGTGATAATTCTAAAGGTGGGTTGCTTTGTAATTTAGGCCTAATTAGCCTAATTAAGACAATGTAGGAGTGGGAGTTTTAGGAGTTTGGTCCAAAGGACTTGTGTCTGACCCTAAGATATGTTTTTTAACTCTGTAATGGGTGTCTGAATCATTCATTTTTTTTTCAAGTGCTTTGGGAAGTGTTGGAGTTAAGGGCCTAAAATCGGGTTTGCACTGCTACTAGGGTTGCAAGGGTGAGAGTGGGAAATTCTACTTCTGGTTGTTTTCAAACTTTGGGAGTTGTTTGGATTGGTCTAATAGGCCCTTTTAATCTTTTTAGATGCCTCTTGAAGGCAAGTTGACACTTTGAGTTAGTTTGGGCCTCCTAGGTCTGCATAAAATAGAGAGTAGCATATAACCATCATTTTGTATATCTACATTAATGTAATTTTGTAAAACCTTATACAATCAAACTTAAACGCTTGAAATAAAGCAATGATCAATAACATGACTTTACAATTTCAATGTGCATACTTACCAATCAATCCAAGGAACCATTCAGATTTTCTCTACTATTTATCGTGTTAGGTATTGCCTCGTGATTAGACTACGCACTTTCCACAAGTTCTTGTTCGTGGGTTTTCCCTTATATTTGATCAAATGAACGTTGGTGGCAACGAAAAGGTTCGAGTAGTGAATAATATTTCGATGTGTGTTGAAGTCCTCAAACAACCAAACTGCAACATTCTTAACTGAGTACCTTCTAAGCCATGTTCCAGTAACAACTACCAAACCTATAGGATATTCCATGTTTTCTCCATCTATAACTGCGGCCTCCAATTTATTTTTGGCCTTGATACAATGACATAGGTAATAATTTGTACCCTCTTCATTGTCTTCATCTGCAATCACTACATATACGTGCCCTGCATTGATATGTTCATCTTGTTAGATGTATTTAATGAACATCAAAATAAAACCTAAAAGTAAGATATATTACCTAGTTTTACAAGGTCTGATACCTGATCAATGTTAATGGATGATTGCATCTTCATGATTTGTAGAGCTGTCAAAAGCTGATAAGTGTTAAGTGGGGTTAGACTCTTACAGATCGTTCATCAACCTACTCTATTGACTCGCAATCATTCCATGCTCAAAGTGTACATGCATAACAAAAGCATGCCATCTTTCGCGTATGGATAGTCCATGTACCTACATTGTAGCTTCTAAAAGAGTGTAGTTCACTCAATCCTGTTAGTTTACAAAAATCCTCATATTTTGCAATGTTAGTATCATATACTAAATGAAAAAACCTATGAACTAAAGAATTACCTTGACTACCTGGACCCATTACATGATTGCACCACTCGACAATTGATCTTGCATCTGTCAACTTTACACTGTCTTTGTGCTTTAACTCTTCTCGTGCAAGGGCTCTTTTGATACATGCACCCGCTCCATCATGCTCCCCCTTTCCATGCTCGGCCTCTGAGAAGTTCCACATATGTTGAACACCACTAATCCTATGCATCTTGCTCAACCAATAAAACATTCTACTATTTTTGAATTGTGATGTACCATTATCTGACCATATGATATGTTGACTGAATGATATGCCCCTACTAGCCAGATCAACATAGAACATTTGAAAGCAAGCTTGCACAAACTCCATAGAATGTGTGTGATCATCACTGATGTAAAAGTGATACTCCCTCAATACTTTCCTATTATTCTTTGTACTACCATTTTCATGAATGAATGCTATATGCACAAATATAGCAACATGTGTGGAGTTGTAGTACTGTGATTGCACCTCGTTCTATGGATATAGTGTGTAGTTCTCCATGAAGTTGACAACTGAAATGATGCTATGAAGTGGAAATGTGTCCTTGCATAACTTGAACTATGAGTCCAACCATTGAGCTCTATGTGTATGCCTTGCATACTCATAGACCACCTGATCACGGAAAATTCCCATAAAATGATATACTGGAATCTTATCACTGACCAATTCACACTTCTTTGCTTCTTTCCCATCTTTTAGACTATATGCCACTATCTTGTCTTTGCCAAATTTGACAATTTTTTCTCCAATTGTGTGTGTACTAGCCATGTGTTGGAAAATTGGTAAATGCTGCATGCCACCACAATGATGACATGTGCCATCCAAACATGACTTGTAAAAAAATTGACCATCCTCTCTTTCACATAAAATGGAAGATAAGAATTCCCTTGAGGATTTGGGTGGAGGCCTTATGTTACATTCCTGCAAAACATTGTCAGTATGCATATCTACACATATACATCGATAAACATCATAATGGTTAGAAAACTCAATATGTACTCTACAGAAACAAGTAGTGCATGTGTGATTTATTTTGACATAAAAAGACTAGCATTTCAAAATACCTTTGACATATTTTAATTTCAGGAAACTTTTGTACAAAATCAGCAAAAAATTGGGTTTGAGTGGTATCTAAATAATGCTTTGGATGTGGCACATGGATTTTACTACCAATTCTCCTTATTACAACATCTCTTTGATTAGGAGAGGTCCTTGTGTTATCCTTCCAATAATCTACTATTAAAGATCTCAAGCCTTGAGCAATTCTTTTATCTTTTCGTGGCATTCTACCCGAGAATGCCCATAACTCATTGCTATTTGGTTTCTCCAATCTTTCACACCTTCCTTTGGCTCTCATTAGAGATGATCTACTTATTTTCAAATACTTGCTTGTCTTTGTAAGGTTCACCCTGTTCCTTGTTTGACTGCTTAATAGTGTTGTCATTTCACATCTTGTGACACAACTATCCTTTGTGCATGAGGTAGAACCCACACTCTCATATGCACTCATCAAGTTCTTTACAATGGAATTTTCACTTGAGTCATCCGAAAATCTCAGCCCAAGAGCCTTCATGGTGGGCCTAAATTTGAGCTGCCTCATCATTTCAACAAATAGTTGGCATCTTCCACCCTCACTTAGCTTCTCAAAAAAAAACTCCATATCCTTTGTGTAGCTCTTTGACATGTACGTTTTGACATCTTATCAGGATCAATATCAATCATAAATCTAGGTTTTCTATGCAAAACTCTAGGAAGAGTTCTCAAATGTAAATTTGTGTCAACATTAGGAATGTCAACAACATTTGGGATAGATCACGTACCTTCAATCGAAGGTGCAATTGATGACATACCTTGAGATTGACATGTAAATGGCGTTGTACCTCCAACTTGAGATGTTGTTTGTGGAGTGACTTCAAATAGGGGCATGTTTACTGATATACTTTCGAAATGCATTGTTGTTGATGGTGTGTCTTCAACTATAGATGTGATTTCCAATGTACTTGGAAGACCACATGTTGTTGCTGGTGTGTCTTCAACTGGAGATGTGCATTGAACTTCACCTATGGTTGATGATGTGCCTCCAACTTGGGGATCCATTTGTGTTCTTCCACGAAATTTTTCCATTCATGCCCTTTTTTTTTCCAATTGTACATCTCTCTTAGATTGCATGGGAATTTTTGGTTGTATGGGTTGCAATTATTTTGCTTCACGAGCTACAATTTTTTATTCTCTTCTCGCATTTTTTACTACACATTCTTCTGATGTTAGAGGCTTTGGTTGTTTCCTCAACATGACATTGAATAATGTGTTACACCCCTAACTTTAACTACGCTTTACTTTTTACTTTGAAGTAATTAGTAGATGATTATGCATGTTTCAATGATTTGACGTTTAGTTAAAATGGCTAGAAAAATCAATGTTTTCATGAGTCATGTTTATTTGACTAAAATTTGACATGTGCTTAAAAGTTGTCAAGATGTGATGATCTCATAAGGATTATGAAAATGATTACTGAAACACTAATCTTGTGTTGTTGATTGCAAGTTGCATTCAGGAAATAGGTTTCCGCCCTCCGTGAAAGGGAGGGAGAGCATCATCAGAGAGAAGGGAATAGATACAAGGAATAGAACAGGTTGTCACCATTTTAAGTCTATTCTAGTTGCCTAATGTCAGCCTAGTCATTTTGGGGATAGTGACATCGTCAAGGTTGAACTTTAGTTGTTTCACGATTGAGACAACTTTATGTCGAATATGTCACTTCTCATCTCGTGACGATGTTATGTTGTGACCTCATTTGCATAATTGGGTGTTCATTTTTGTCTATATTCTTGATAATAGTTTGAATTGGCTTAATAAGTCGAGGAACTAATATTAACCCGATTCCTTGCAAAAGGAAGTCATTATGATGATCATCCTTGAGTTCGCTTAAAAGAGTGAATACGCTCGAGAGACAACAAAAGATCAACGTCATCGAATGTGTAAGATTGTGCTACCAACCCTTAATTGTAGAATGATTTGTCATTTATATGTGATGTATTTGGTGATACTTTTAACGACTATGCCAATCGTTGAGTCCACCATTTTGTCAAGGCTCCTTTTATGGAGGGGCATGATATATCAATATGTTTGCTCAACTTAATTGAGAAGCTTATTGATTATTGAGATGGCATAGGTATGCCTATTCTTATAAGTTTTCTTTCTAAATAACAAAATGGCTTTTGTTTAGCCACGACCAATAAGGTGAACGTGGAAACAGTCTAAACTCAAAGATTATTAAAAATCATATTTAGATCGTGGGCATCTCACTAAGATAGCACGGGTTCAAACTTTGTGTTTGGGCATTCCACGCATGGGAACGTGGCTCCCTTCACGTAAGACAAAATTTAACTGACTTCTAGTCTCTAACCGCTTCAAGAACCAGTTACTATAACTGTCTTTATATCAGTTTTTATAACTAATTCTTGTGGGCATTTTGGGGGGAATCCATCTTGGAAGATTGGGGGGCGTGAAGGTGGCTGATCACTGATATCTAGAAGATAATTCAGGAACACTAATAGAAAATGGAAGGTCAAAGATAGGAGGGTAGTTTTGTTAACGACAGAAATATTTAGAGCCATAAGTGAAGAACAAGCTAGTTCTTCTGAGGGGAAAGAATCTGGTCATTGTAGAAAGGTGGTCGACAAGCGAGCAAGAAAGGAAGTTCCTGTCTTAGGAAGAATCCTTCAATAAAACCGTACTGCAAGAGGAGAAGATATGAAGAGCAACTGAAATTGCAAAAATATCTAGAAGTTGGGCGTGAGCTCGTTGATATTACAAGCTAAGTGATTTCTATATTTCCTTGTTGATTTTGTTTAAGAAATACTTTGTCCGAATCTTTGAAATGTTCTTTTTAACACAAATAATGAGAAGAGTAGATGCCTCTTTGCACGTAAATAATACTATGATTATTGTAAGGAAAGGAAGTGGTTAGATCTGCATGTCACAATGTATACGAACCACCCAAAACCAGATAGGTTGTACGTATATTATCCTTGATGGTAGGCCTTGAAAAGTTTGCAAACTTCACTATTGTGCAAGATAAACCATGAGTTGTGGAGCAGGAATCTTTTAGAGAGCTATATCATCATTCCGAATAGTGGCAGGAGAGAAGCAATTAGATAGTAACCTCGACTTTAGGGAAAACTTAGAACTGTGTTTTTATAACATAAAATGATTTAGTGTTGAGTCCTCGGGACATTGAGAAAGAGGCCAAATTTCACTTTGTTGTCTCTTGCTGTGCACGTAAGTATGTGAGGGCACTGAACCAAGTAGTATTCTCACACAAATTTTACGCCTCGTAAATACTTCTAGATAGAATCCAACAACGATTGGATGGATACCCTACTGTGCAGGAAAATAGGCTAGAACCGAGACTTGTTATATTAAAATACAATATACCTAATTCTTAATAAAGGTTCTTACCTTAATCTTTCGATCTAAACATGTAGTAAACTGAGAATTGAAGTTTTCTTTCCCAAAATATTGGTAAGCTTCTAATAAGAATTAAGTGCTGGATTATATGCTACAAGTGTTGTCTACTCCTATAAGGGTGGATCATGTGATAGGATGCTTTGGAAGTTACATGCTTTACCTCTAAGGATCCTTAAGGACTATCTAAGATACTAGTATATCTTATCCATTGGCTTCATCTAGACAATCTAGTTGAGATTAAGTTATTGCTCTAATTATATTATGAGAGCATTGAGGAAATGTCTATATTATGGGAAGAAATGGATTCTCATTGGGAGCTAGGATTACCATGTGAATGATCCTAAGCCAAACCTATGGTATTAAGTGTGTTCATAGAGAAGAAAACCAATTGACCTTTTGATAAGCATCTTTCTTCTTGTGTTAAACCCTCACGAGGATGGGTAAGCTTGGAGACATATTCAACTTCTCCTTTGTTCCAAGATTGGGACTTTTAACTAGCTCAAGGGTATAGACATACTTTGAGATGGAAAGTACGGACTTAATTATATAAGAACTATAGAACTTATCTTAGTGCTATGTGCACAAGGGAATTTCATTATTCCAATACTCAACATCAATGTTGTAACTAACTACGAGAAGGGGATATTGGGAGATTGAAACTCAACCGCATGACTATTTTACTTATGATTGCCATTATAGGTATATTTGAAATTCTCATATAAAGAATGATAGTCATATGAGTTTATAACCTATCCTTATTCAAATGTGAGTAACCTTGAGTCGACAAGGAAGTTGGGAGATATTTATTATCTCTTACAAATCGAACCTATTAAGGTTGAAGGATTGAACTTAGTCAAAGTACTAGCTATGAGAAGTAATGACACTCATTAAGATATCAGATATCATGCTTATTCATGTTAAATGAAATGTGAATTGTGAAATGCTAAGTTGTCTGGGTGGACTAGAAGTAATTACTCTTATGTTTTGCTTCACTATTACTATTATCTTTGGACAACAAGAATGTTTGAAATTTCCATGTGTTGGGTTAGAGAAGCTAAACCCTAGTATTGAATAAGGAGGATATAGGAAATATGTAACGCTTATGTCAAATATGACATTGTGTATATGTTTGTATATTGATTGACAATGAAAGGTCGATAAACCATATAACAAGGCAGGGAGTCTTTATAATACCTTGAGAGATTCTATGATAATGTCAAAACTCGATTTAACACATCAAGATGTTGGGTATTGAATCTTTGGAAGTAAATGACAGGACGTCATAAACCCTAGATATTGCAAGAATGAAATAAGGGACTTTTGAAAAGGTTTGAAATATCTAAATCTTTACATTACATGTTTAGAATGAGTTATGATTAATTCTAAGTCAGATTGACTAGAATGGTTTTTCTATACAGACTAGTTGAGCCTAGAATACCAAATAAAGTAAGTAAAACTATAGGATAAGATAGTTTCTAAGACGATTCAGAGGTGTGTGTCTAGATGGAACGACCAATCAGAATGATCATACTTAGCCAGAAGGGATCTAGAGTTGTATGGTCGATTGAGTTTTGCAGGACACATCACTAGGACTCAGATGGTGAAACTTGACAATTCCTTATATCTATATCCTTCGTGAAGGGCCGGGGCACTTCTAGTTAGGAAGTGTGCGGGGGACCACTTGAGTCCGCGGTTGGAAGAAAAGCACTAGGATGATGCTCTCCCTCTGTAGCAGAAGACTCACTAAGTCTCATGAAGTTCGACATCAACATTCCAGAAGCAGTGAACTCCTTGTTCTAGCTTACGACAGTCAAAACTTATGAGGTAAAACTATTATTTTTGCTAAGTGTATCTTATGTGATATGAATGTAAGGAATTATCTTGATTCTAGTTATGTTTACATGTGAATTCAAGTTTGAATATTATTTGGAAAAGTTATATTTAATTCTTGTGCATTTGCAAATGAATAAAAAAAAATTCTCTCTCATGTTTACTAAATTTGTTTACCTTCTAGTAAATTCTTGAGATTACTTGAGTATTAAGTGGATGGATGTTACATATGGTATCAAAGCTAGCCAGGTTCAACACATGGACCTATGAGCTCATTACGAGAAAACTTGTTAAACATTAGTAGATTGGCTAAGGCTAAAATTGGTTGATGCCAAAATGGCATAAGGAAAAACCAAGGAAACTGTATGGAAGACTATCTCCCTAGCATTTACCCAAGTCAATGGCTTAGCGAAGGCCATCTGAGGAGTTGAAACTCCAAGAGAAAAACCATTATGTTAAGATTATGTATCAAAAAGACTTTGAAACTTTGACTTGAAAGGTTAAACCTTGGTTAGTTACTAATCAGACTAAGAGCTCGGGTAGAGCAGTGTCTGTATGAATTTAAGATTAAGCTTCTTTATCAATAATTGAAGGATGGGAAGATCTGAGAGTAATCAACATGGTGCAGGAGCATCTGATTGTTGGAAATCCTTGAAACTATATCAACGACACCTAGATAAGATGGGATGTAGTCTAAGTTCTAAATGGCTTGGAATGAGCCAAGTGGAATAGAGTTTTATTGTGAAATGAAGAAATTAAGTTTTTGTTCCAATTGTAATCCTTGTACAAAAGATCTTATGATATCATCTGAGAGATGAATGATAGATGCTCTAAGAGATAGGGGTGAATTTTATATATAAATATATATATTTATTTGCAAAATGATTGAGCATAATGAAAGTCTTAAGGGACTTATTTGTTGATGTGCTTGTAACACAATCTCTAAATCATTGTAAGCTTTTAGAAAATCTGAATACCGTGCAACAATCTACTCCCTTGTAGTGACTTAGTTAAGTCACGTAGTGCATTAATAGTGTTCTTTTGGATTGTGACACTCCTTTGGATTTTTGGTAAAATTCCTATTTAAAACTGGCAAGGATTGCCATTGTTTTATTCTTTATTTTGAAACGGTCTAGCCACCAAATTTTGAAGATTGTTTATTTATGACTAGTTGGTCAAGATTTGATTTATTGTTGGAAAAGAGCTCATTCTTTGATTTATTGTTGAATTAAAACTGTTTATAATTTGATATTGAGTTGAGTTTCGTAGTGGCTATACTAGAACTTTTTGGTTGTTCATTGTGTTTGATGTAATGTTCTTCTCCATCATGTCCTGGATGGGCCTCTGATGGTTTGTGTAAGGGAGTAAATTGTAAAATGCACCAGGTATGTCCTTAGCTTTACAAATGAAAGAAACCTTGTGTGGAAAGGAATTGGTTCTGAACCCTTTTAGGGTTATATAATTGATATGTAAGTTATCTGAAGGAGGTCTTATGCAGATATCACTTTTGGAACCTTGTGTTATGGTAAGTGGGTGGACAGATAGTCCAGTAAGCCCAAGTGAATAGTCTCTCCAAGTCGAGCAGGGTGGTGAACCATTACTACGTGGATTGCAAAGCGTATGTATATAAAACTATGGCCATAGTGAGTGTCGTTGCCACGACATGCACTCATCTATTCACAGTACTCTAGACACTTAGCTAACCAGAGTTGTCGTACTTAGTAGGAGGGTATCCTTAGTAGTGCGACAGAGTTGGTTAAGTGGGGGTACACACCAGAGCTCAAATGGCAACTGTGAGGGTTTCCAACACAATCTTTCATTGAAAGGTAGGACTGCTTCCAGTGAGGAAGTGTGCGGAGGAACCACTTAAGTCCATGGTTGGAAGGAAAATAGGCAGGTGATGCTTTCCCTCTTTTTAGTGGCATGCCGAGTCTTGGAGGACAGTTGAATTAGAGAAGGGATCATGATCCTTTCTCTAGTATTTACTTATCAACTTGTTTAATTGATGCATGAAATACTAAAATTGGTACTAAATGAATAACCTTTTTAGCAAGAAAAGTGAAGATCGATGTTACTCATTGTATCTTCCTTCATGAATAGTGACTTATTTAATGTTGTTAACCTTTGGTACCATTCTCTTGGTAAGCCGATGTAATTGTAGTTGATTGCTACAAGTAGAAAGACTATCCTTCTATTTTGGAGTGTGTGGCAGCAATTTCTATAATTCTGCTATTAGGATGACTCCATTTGAAACATTGGACAGAAAAGATGCCAAACTCCTAGAAGATAGGATTAGCATTAGTCCAAAATTGTTGTTAGAAATGGATAAACAAATCAAACCAATCAAAAAGATTGGTGGAAGCTAATGTTAGATAGAAAAGTTATGTAAATGCCAATCGTGCACTAACACAATTCTTGGCTAGAGAAGGAAAGTTTCATAAAATAAGGAATGTAAATTCCTAACCAATTCCTAGATATAAAGGAATCTTCAAAATTTTTGAAGTTACCAATTTGATTGTTTACATAATCATTCTATTATCAGCTATTACCAGGAGGTATAATGCTTTCTAAGAATTATATTTGGAAAGTATATAACAAATGATAATTATATTCTGAGAATGTTTTACAGGAACACGACCAGGGAGTGGTCATGATCAAGCTTCTTAAATGCAAGGTCCAATGGGTCCAATATCCAGAGGGTAAATATGAAATGGAAAGTTTACCATGATCTTATATCAAGATTTTCTAAATTGTTATTGCTTTTTGCAGGATAACCAAATTTTTATCTTATTAAGGTTTCAGATGCGTTGGATCATCGAGGACGATGACTCTTATGGGGGGAGATATGTTACACCCCTAACTTTAACTACGCTTTACTTTTTACTTTGAAGTAATTAGTAGATGATTATGCATGTTTCAATGATTTGACGTTTAGTTAAAATGGCTAGAAAAATCAATGTTTTCATGAGTCATGTTTATTTGACTAAAATTTGACATGTGCTTAAAAGTTGTCAAGATGTGATGATCTCATAAGGATTATGAAAATGATTACTGAAACACTAATCTTGTGTTGTTGATTGCAAGTTGCATTCAGGAAATAGGTTTCCGCCCTCCGTGAAAGGGAGGGAGAGCATCATCAGAGAGAAGGGAATAGATACAAGGAATAGAACAGGTTGTCACCATTTTAAGTCTATTCTAGTTGCCTAATGTCAGCCTAGTCGTTTTGGGGATAGTGACGTCGTCAAGGTTGAACTTTAGTTGTTTCACGATTGAGACAACTTTATGTCGAATATGTCACTTCTCATGTCGTGACGATGTTATGTTGTGACCTCATTTGCATAATTGGGTGTTCATTTTTGTCTATATTCTTGATAATAGTTTGAATTGGCTTAATAAGTCGAGGAACTAATATTAACCCGATTCCTTGCAAAAGGAAGTCATTATGATGATCATCCTTGAGTTCGCTTAAAAGAGTGAATACGCTCGAGAGACAACAAAAGATCAACGTCATCGAATGTGTAAGATTGTGCTACCAACCCTTAATTGTAGAATGATTTGTCATTTATATGTGATGTATTTGGTGATACTTTTAACGACTAAGCCAATCGTTGAGTCCACCATTTTGTCAAGGCTCCTTTTATGGAGGGGCATGATATATCAATATGTTTGCTCAACTTAATTGAGAAGCTTATTGATTATTGAGATGGCATAGGTATGCCTATTCTTATAAGTTTTTTTCTAAATAACAAAATGTCTTTTGTTTAGCCACGACCAATAAGGTGAACGTGGAAACAGTCTAAACTCAAAGATTATTAAAAATATATTTAGATCGTGGGCATCTCACTAAGATAGCACGGGTTCAAACTTTGTGTTTGGGCATTCCACGCATGGGAACATGGCTCCCTTCACGTAAGACAAAATTTAACTGACTTCTAGTCTCTAACCACTTCAAGAACCAGTTACTATAATTGTCTTTATATCAGTTTTTATAACTAATTCTTGTGGGCATTTTGGGGGGAATCCATCTTGGAAGATTGGGGGGCGTGAAGGTGGCTGATCACTGATATCTAGAAGATAATTCAGGAACACTAATAGAAAATGGAAGGTCAAAGATAGGAGGGTAGTTTTGTTAACGACAGAAATATTTAGAGCCATAAGTGAAGAACGAGCTAGTTCTTTTGAGGGGAAAGAATCTGGTCATCGTAGAAAGGTGGTCGACAAGCGAGCAAGAAAGGAAGTTCCTGTCTTAGGAAGAATCCTTCAATAAAACCGTACTACAAGAGGAGAAGATATGAAGAGCAACTGAAATTGCAAAAATATCTAGAAGTTGCGCGTGAGCTCGTTGATATTACAAGCTAAGTGATTTCTATATTTCCTTGTTGATTTTGTTTAAGAAATACTTTGTCTGAATCTTTGAAATGTTCTTTTTAACACAAATAATGAGAAGAGTAGATGCCTCTTTGCACGTAAATAATACTATGATTATTGTAAGGAAAGGAAGTGGTTAGATCTGCATGTCACAATGTATACGAACCACCCAAAACCAGATAGGTTGTACGTATATTATCCTTGATGGTAGGCCTTGAAAAGTTTGCAAACTTCACTATTGTGCAAGATAAACCACGAGTTGTGGAGTAGGAATCTTTTAGAGAGCTATATCATCATTCCGAATAGTGGCAGGAGAGAAGCAATTGGATAGTAACCTCGACTTTAGGGAAAACTTAGAACTGTGTTTTTATAACATAAAATGATTTAGTGTTGAGTCCTCGGGACATTGAGAAAGAGGCCAAATTTCACTTTGTTGTCTCTTGCTGTGCACGTAAGTATGTGAGGGCACTGAACCAAGTAGTATTCTCACACAAATTTTACGCCTCATAAATACTTCCAGATAGAATCCAACAACGATTGGATGGATACCCTACTGTGCAGGAAAATAGGCTAGAACCGAGACTTGTTATATTAAAATACAATATACCTAATTCTTAATAAAGGTTCTTACCTTAATCTTTCGATCTAAACATGTAGTAAACTGAGAATTGAAGTTTTCTTTCCCAAAATATTGGTAAGCTTCTAATAAGAATTAAGTGCTGGATTATATGCTACAAGTGTTGTCTACTCCTATAAGGGTGGATCATGTGATAGGATGCTTTGGAAGTTACATGCTTTACCTCTAAGGATCCTTAAGGACTATCTAAGATACTAGTATATCTTATCCATTGGCTTCATCTAGACAATCTAGTTGAGATTAAGTTATTGCTCTAATTATATTATGAGAGCATTGAGGAAATGTCTATATTATGGGAAGAAATGGATTCTCATTGGGAGCTAGGATTACCATGTGAATGATCCTAAGCCAAACCTATGGTATTAAGTGTGTTCATAGAGAAGAAAACCAATTGACCTTTTGATAAGCATCTTTCTTCTTGTGTTAAACCCTCACGAGGATGGGTAAGCTTGGAGACATATTCAACTTCTCCTTTGTTCCAAGATTGGGACTTTTAACTAGCTCAAGGGTATAGACATACTTTGAGATGGAAAGTACGGACTTAATTATATAAGAACTATAGAACTTATCTTAGTGCTATGTGCACAAGGGAATTTCATTATTCCAATACTCAACATCAATGTTGTAACCAACTACGAGAAGGGGATATTGGGAGATTGAAACTCAACCGCATGACTATTTTACTTATGATTGCCATTATAGGTATATTTGAAATTCTCATATAAAGAATGATAGTCATATGAGTTTATAACCTATCCTTATTCAAATGTGAGTAACCTTGAGTCGACAAGGAAGTTGGGAGATATTTATTATCTCTTACAAATCGAACCTATTAAGGTTGAAGGATTGAACTTAGTCAAAGTACTAGCTATGAGAAGTAATGACACTCATTAAGATATCAGATATCATGCTTATTCATGTTAAATGAAATGTGAATTGTGAAATGCTAAGTTGTCTGGGTGGACTAGAAGTAATTACTCTTATGTTTTGCTTCACTATTACTATTATCTTTGGACAACAAGAATGTTTGAAATTTCCATGTGTTGGGTTAGAGAAGCTAAACCCTAGTATTGAATAAGGAGGATATAGGAAATATGTAACGCTTATGTCAAATATGACATTGTGTATATGTTTGTATATTGATTGACAATGAAAGGTCGATAAACCATAGAACAAGGCAGGGAGTCTTTATAATACCTTGAGAGATTCTATGATAATGTCAAAACTCGATTTAACACATCAAGATGTTGGGTATTGAATCTTTGGAAGTAAATGACAGGACGTCATAAACCCTAGATATTGCAAGAATGCAATAAGGGACTTTTGAAAAGGTTTGAAATATCTAAATCTTTACATTACATGTTTAGAATGAGTTATGATTAATTCTAAGTCAGATTGACTAGAATGGTTTTTCTATACAGACTAGTTGAGCCTAGAATACCAAATAAAGTAAGTAAAACTATAGGATAAGATAGTTTCTAAGACGAGTCAGAGGTGTGTGTCTAGATGGAACGACCAATCAGAATGATCATACTTAGCCAGAAGGGATCTAGAGTTGTATGGTCGATTGAGTTTTGCAGGACACATCACTAGGACTCAGATGGTGAAACTTGACAATTCCTTATATCTATATCCTTCGTGAAGGGCCGGGGCACTTCCAGTTAGGAAGTGTGCGGGGGACCACTTGAGTCCGCGGTTGGAGGAAAAGCACTAGGATGATGCTCTCCCTCTGTAGCAGAAGACTCACTAAGTCTCATGAAGTTCGACATCAACATTCCAGATGCAGTGAACTCCTTGTTCTGGCTTACGACAGTCAAAACTTATGAGGTAAAACTATTCTTGTTGCTAAGTGTATCTTATGTGATATGAATGTAAGGAATTATCTTGATTCTAGTTATGTTTACATGTGAATTCAAGTTTGAATATTATTTGGAAAAGTTATACCTTATTCTTGTGCATTTGCAAATGAAAAAAAAAAAATTCTCTCATATGTTTACTAAATTTGTTTACCTTCTAGTAAATTCTTGAGATTACTTGAGTATTAAGTGGATGGATGTTACATAATGCATATTCAAAATCACACATAGAAAAAAATTAAGTAATGCATTTTATGAAACATATTGATAACGCTAATTATATTGCATTTTATTGAACACACCAAAGCATTTTATGAAAGAAGGCAGCAAGCTATTTGGAATTATCAAACATGTCTATATGCTACAATATTTTTCATACATAAATCTACCAAGGAAGAATGCTAAATGGTATGAATGAATGGAAACTTGCATTAAACCAACTATGTCTTGAGTCACTTGAAATTATCTAAGCACATGATGAAGGTGAATTCTTTATGGCACAAAAAAATTAATAGAAACTTGCACATTAACATTGATGAAAGCTCTTAGGTTTTCCAAATTAGTTGAAAATAAAATTTTTCCCACAACCATCAGTAATAATGAATTTAAAGTTCAATTCTATGTGTAACAATGAAGATTAATAAAATCATCAAATGAATGGTCTATAAATTTTCAAAACAAAACAAAAAAACTTGTGTTAAGTTAAATTCATTTATCTAAGCATGTTGGAAATGGACTACTATAAGCAATGCAAAAGAATTCATAAGCAAATTTGTGTTAAGTTGACGTCGTTTATATAAGTTTAAACATGAATTCATCTAAATTATATCATGGTTTTCATTTATTTCTTCAAAGTCATAAAAATTAAACTTTTTTATGCAACTCTCATCTAATTCAATGTTGAATTCTATGTCCAATTGTTATGATTAATAAAATCATTATTAAAGGAATTTAGATTATTGTCAAAAATAAACAAACATACTAAATATAAACTTTTCAATATTACCAAAAATGAATATATTACTTGAGATAATGTAAAATGATGTAGAAAATTCAAAATGTCTTCATCTACGTTGTTTGCATGCAAATTGGAGGCAAAAAGGTGATGGATCAAGCATAGATTCGTACAACTAGGATTCAACTGCATAAAAAAAGTATTTTCTCTGTCAGATTAAGCGTTGAACTAGACAAAAGCAGAAGCATGTTGGCCAGATCATGAGGTGAACCCTATTTTACCGTTTCAAGGTAAAAAAACACATTTGGCGATCGCCAAATTTGGCAAGCGCCAAATGTGGTGCTTTGAAATGCTTTCACAATATCAATAGGAAGGGAGTGAGACTTGAGATAGAGGGAGAGGGGATATGATTGAGAGAGATTAGTCCTAGTAGCATGGTAGGGATTGAGACCTGAGAGCAATAGAGACTTGACAGGGATAGAGAGTTATCTAGCTAGGGTGGGGGGAAAGACCTCACAATGGGAGAGGGGTTGGAGTGAAATAGATTTGTCCAATTTGAATATTCATAAAATATTATATATTCATTAAAAAAATTATCTGAAAGAATGAGGATAAACTACATGGTGTTAGCTAATTTCTCACCATTGGGATTTTTGAAATTCTAAAAAAAAATTAATCAAAGAGGGGGGAGCCCTCAAGCGCTATGTTGGTTTTTTTTATAAAAAAAGGACCTATTTTGGGCCCCCCCCTTTTTGAGACCCTTAATCTTCATTAATTTCAAAAAAAATTAGTAGCTTAGAAACTAGACTCGGAGCACTTCAACTTTTGTTCCTACTACATCTTGAAATTTTGATCGTAACTATCTTCATTTTATTGTGCAAATCAGATTTTGCTGATTTCAGAAAAAAAAAGTGGCATCTTAAGAGCCAAAATTGTGTCACAGATCCATGCAGTTACCCTTACCCCTTTTAATAGGAAAAAAGAGAAAAAGGAAACTCATTTGTGCACTTGTGATTTTGAAATTTTGGAGTGATAGAGCAACTTTGAGCATTTCAGTAAAGATGGTGATCCCCTACGAGACTCATCGATTTGGGCGTGTGCGGCGACATAACCGGCCAATGACATGCAGACCTCTGGTACGAATTTCCAAAACCATCTTTGTGAATTTTTGAATTGTTTTCCTACGTTTTTAATTTTGAAATTTGTTGTTTTATGCCGTTTAGCGTATAGGACCTCTCTATTAGCGCATAGATTAGGTTTATTAGTGCATATAATTAGGGTTTTAGTGCATCCCAGGCTTGATGTAGCGCATCGAAGGTCTATTATAGTGCATCCACATTTTAGCGCATAGGATGATAGTTTCATCGCATCAAATGAAATGGCGCATAGACCCTAGTTTTAGCGCACCTGCCAGAAGAAGCAACACATACAATCTTGTAGCGCATTGAAGAGGTTTTATGGCGCATTAAAGACATTCTCGAGCACATCAAATGAAATGGCGCATAGACAAACTGTTATGGTGCATTGACCAAATTTGGTGGCAAATTTGTCTTGTTAGCACAATGAAGCACTGTAGTAGCACATCTAGGATAGAGTTGAAGATTTTTTTTCTCCTTGATTTGGATGATGTTTAATCGCATCAGCTAGTGATTTGTTGTTGTTGATAGATTAGATGAATTATTGATCTCATGATAGGTGAGATGCAATTTAATGATGATGTTGTTTTGACCTCATGATAGGCGAGGATCAAAAATTGATGTTCGCGAGATTTGATCAAAATCTCACTTGAGCTGATAGGATGATTGATTGATTGATTGATATACTGATTGCGATGTGTTATAATGATAGGAGAGTGATTTAGGGAATCTTCAGTCTTGAGAGAACTTTCCATAAACTTGGGAGTTGATTCACGTTTGTCACAAGCTAATCAAGATATTATTGAGAGATGTGGATTATCTTCATTGATTGACATTTCCTAGATTATGATTAATTGGGGATTGTTGACTGCACTGGCAGAGAGGTGGCATAGTGAACACAACACCTTTCATCTGGCCACCGGAGAGATGACTGTGACGCCAGAGGATGTCTATAGCATCCTATGGATTCTTGTGATGGGTGACATTGTTGTATATGATCAGACTGAGCAGGGTGGTACACATGCTTTACACTGGATATTCCATGATGATCAGATTAACGGGTATGAGATGCCCTAGCAGGAGATGTTTGAGATTTATGCCCCTTTACCTTTCGTGCTTGCGGGATTTGTCGGTGGATTTTTATGTCTCGACAAGAGGTCAAAGGGATTGTCTATTGGTTGGGGTTGAACATTAGAGCAGATAATTTTGTGTGGGACTTGGTATGCCTAGGGTTCATGCACGCTTGCGCAGTTGTATCATGATTTACATCAGGTAGTGTATCTTGGAGGTGCCAGTCTATCGACAAGGGTGACATTGTTACAGACATGGGCATGGGAGCATATAGCGGTGACATGCCCTAAGACAAACAGGTATCGGCCTATTGGGAGACCCTATGTCTATGGTTATACCGGCCCAGTTGTCCAACATAAGCTGGGAAAACTAGAGTATTGGAGACGCGTATTGGATGACTTGGATTCTATGACATGGTGGTCATATGTGGATTACAAGTAGTGGGCAGAGGATCACTTGGAGATGTCTTATGTTTGTACAGCCAGATATCTCATTGGACAGACATGCTTCATTATTGAAATATTCCTATTGATGAGGGTACTTAGGTAGTACGATAGAGTGTTGGGGATACCACAGGGATTGGCTACATATGCACAGAGACAGCAGGATGCCATAGAGTGGGGGCCCACCTTATCCTATGATGCTACTTGTGATGAGTACCATAGATTATAGCCAATGATTTGGAATTATCATTTGGAGATTATGGAGGGATATATGACAGAGGAGTACTCACAATACTTTTTTGGACATTTGTTTCCTAGGATCTCAAGGCCTAATGAGCCAATGTTGGCGTTGGAGGATGATGAGGAGAGAGTACCTAGATGGAGGAGGATCAGAGGTGGTGGAGATGAGGGGGATGAAGGAGATGGGGGAGGTGACAGTGATGATGGTGGAGATGGAGATGGGGATGGTGGCGGAGGAGATGGAGGATGGGGTGCCCATCCAGTACTAGATTTCAGGGTGCCTTGGAAGAGGCGATCCTTAGTAGCTGGGGCACAACAACACGTGCAAATACAATTTCCTTCTCAATAGTAGTAGGCACAAATTGCAGCCCTACAGGCTCAGGTCCAGGCACTTCAGGGCCAGCTGACACATATTCAGGGGCAGTTGCAGTCACAGGTATAGGTGTAGACGTAGACACAGGCGCAACTCTCACAAGCATAGGGATAGATCACTACCTTGACAACAAAGAGGCATAGTTTGAGACTGTGAGTGGATCAGGCGGAGGGTATTGCAGAGAGACTGTAGAGGGCTGCGGAGGGTAGTGGGACAACAAATCATTTTTGGTAGGTATGACGCTCTACCAAGGAGGTAGAGTTTTATCGGCTTAAATGTCATGAGGTTGTTCCACCAGAGCGTCATGAGAGCTACTCACAGTCTACCAGTCGTAATCATATGAGGACTACTAGCATGGGTGTGACGCAACATCTTCAGCGAGATCCAGGCACAGGTCCATTAGGTGGAGGAGGCACAGGTCTAGAGATGCCGACACTGTATGGGGGGGCACTACATAGCTCTAACACACGATGTTCATCATATTTTGGACATGTATACATTGATACTTGATGATTTACTGCCATTTTTGTTGATGTACCTCTTCATATTCGGATATCCCTATACACTTGACATTATTTTGAGATATATTTGCAGCGATGATGATGGTTGATCTATATGCTTATGTGTGTTGATCATGATGGATGCATTTGATTTCTTATTATGTATGCTATGTGATGTTCTATATGATGATGCTATGATAGGCTATGGATGCAACATGTGTTATGATTCTATGATGCTCTTATGAATGATGTATATATGCTATATGTGATGAATCTTATTATGTGAATGAAATGTGATGGATGCTATGTTTTTGTACTTTTTTGATGTAAATGTATGATGCAATGAAAATGGGTGAATGGATGATAATTTTAATGCATAAATAGATGGATGGCATGGAATGATTGAATGATAATGCATAATTCTATGTGTTCCCATGGATTGTGCTTTATTATGATGTATGAGATGCATTGTACTCTATGTTTTTGTATTTTCTGATGCAAATGTATGAACACATGTATGAAATGGACTATGAGAATGTTTCTTTTTGGATTTTTTGTAATGCAAATGTATGAGTTACAAATGTGTGGATGGATGGAAATGATATGATAAATGCTTTGTTTTTCTATTTTCATGATGCAATTATATGATCTAATGAATGCATAGAAAATGATATGATAATGCTTTGTTTTTGGATTTTCATGATGCAAATATATGACCTAATGAATGCATAGAAAATTATATGATAATGTTTTTTTTTGAATTTTCATGATGCAAATATATGAACTAATGATTAGATGGATTATGAAATGTTATGGTAATGTGACTGACATCCTAATGCCCATGCATGTAAATGATTTTTTTTGTTAATGTCAAATGTACTCAATTTGTTAATGATAGAGATAACATCACTCGTAAAATTGTACTAGCCTTGGAGAAATCTATAAATACATATGCAACACTTAGTATGAATGCAGCCTAAACATGCAAACCTAACAATGCAATGTTGTCATCCTAGTAATTAATTTATTGTGCTTGGTATCATCATTGAGCTTTTGAAATGTTGAAAGTAAGTACAAACATCAATGGTATAATTAGACCATGATGACCTAAGTACTTCCTTCATGATGTTTGATAGTGCAAGTTAACACAAGCATCTAGCTATAATTGGACCTAGATGACATGAAAATTTCTTGTGTAAATAGACAAGAGTTAATCATTTTCCTATGCGAATCTAGAATGTCATCAGTGATACTTTGTAGAGCACATCCCATGATGATTCACACAGTAATAATGATCAATTCACAAACAACAGACAAAGAAAAATATCATTGTCGATCATAGCTTCTCTAGTTCTTGACATCCTTGAGTTGGTCCAGAGAAATGATAACAATCATGATGCAAATAATTTGAACATTTGTGTTAAAGTGATAAAACCTTGATTTAGAGGATGGCCATCAAATGAGATTTGTGTTTTGATTGATCTTGTTGTTGTTGGTTTAGATGGTTGGTTTTGTGATTATGATTGATGTTCAACATTGCAGCTTGCTTGATCATTGTGTTTTTATCATGTTGTCATACTGTTGTTTGTCTGTCATTTTAAGCTCAAAGATAGATTGCCCCCAATGAGGTTAGGATTTTTCCCCCAATGGAAAAAAACCAATTTATTATGGATATGTACAATGATCACCAAGCCAAGGTGAGACATGACCGCGATGCTCGGATACGCACATGAGGCTCAAATGATAGACATGGATAGTGATACCACGAAGCCAACAGTCGAAACACATTCCAATAAAGGAAGAAGCCAGCCCATCACAAATAGTGCATGTTGCCAGGTTTTCACTACTTGCTTTTATTGCAATTTTTTCAGATTTTATGATTTTTTTTTTATTTTCACTTTTTCACCTTTTTTTTTTGTATTTTTCTCCTTTTTTATTTTTTGTTGTCACCAAGATGCCTGTTTGCTAGGTTTTCATCAAGGTGACCATTTTCTCAAGACATTTTCTTGTTTCTTTTTTGGATTTCTTCAGGACTTTTAATGGTTTTTTTGGATTTCTTCGGGACTTTTTTTTTTATTTCTTCATGACTTTTTCTAATTTTTTTGGATTTCTTCAAGACTTTTTATGATTTTTTTTGGATTTCTTCAGGACTTTTATGGTGCATCAGATGAATCATGTGTAGAATTTCTTAAGGTGGAGGATGTTTATGGGCTCCTCAAATAGGTCTCCTTCTAGCGTGGATAGCTGGTATGCTCCTAATCCATAGAATGACACAATGACAAAGGGACCCAACCAATTTGGTTCAAACTTTCCTTTCTTCTCCCTATCTTGTTGATTGCGTAAATTCTCCTTCAATACCAAATCACCAACTTGAGATATTATGGGTTTGACCTTATGATTATAGCTTCTGGACATTTTTTGTTGGTAGGCTTTCAGGTGGTTCATTGCATGTTGACGTCGTTCATCCAATAATTCCAACTCTTGCAATCTTGATACTTGGTAATCCTCGTCAGGGATAATACCCTTCAATGACACCTAGAGTGTCGGTAATTCATCCTCAATGGGTACAATGGCCCCAAATCCATATACAAGAGTGTATAGTGTGGCTCTTGTTGGTGTGTGGATATTGGTCGATACGCCCACAGAGTAGGGTTTAGTTGGATGTGACAATCACGTCCAGTGTCGTTGACTATTTTCTTCAAGATTTTCAAAATATTTTTGTTGGAGGCCTCTACTTGACCATTTTCTTGAGGGTAATATGGTGTAGAGAAGCGATGTTGGATATTGAACTTCTCACACAATTCTTGCACGTCTTGATTTTTGAGCGGTCTTCCATTGTTGGTGACAATGGATTGAGGGATGTTGTACTGACAGATGATGTAATTGGGGATGAAGGATGAAATTTTATTTCCTGTGATGGTGATTAGAGGAACAACTTCAATCCACTTTGTGAAATATTTTTTGGTTGTGATGATAAACTTGTGTCCATTAGATGAAGGTGGATGAATTTTTCCTACAAGATCCAGTCCCCACTAACAAAAGGGCCATGTTGATGCAAATGGTTGAAGCTCTTGTGCTAGTGCATGAATGAGGCTGCCATGAATCTAACACTTTTGGAATTTCTTGACAAACTGAAAAGACTCCTCCATGTTTGGCTAGTAATACCCTAAACAGAGGAGTTTCTTGGTTAAGGTTAAACCACTTTAGTGAGTTCCACAAATACCCTCATGAACTTCTCATAAAGTTGTTTTAGACTCATTGCATTCCAGACATTGGAGGAGAGTTCCATCAAGACCTCATCGATAAAGTACATCCGTGATAAGAGTATGTTGGATGGCTTGGCAAATGAAGTTTCATTTTTGGTTTCGAGATAGGTTGGGTGGAAGAGTGTTATATTTTAGATAGGTATAAATTTTACCATAGATTAAGGTATCAACATCAACTAGGTGATAGATAACTTGGGAATCAGTATCGTCATAAGTAGGGGTGAGCAGTTGTTCCACCATGAACTCATAACGGCTTCTTTTCTCTGAAATTTGTAATAAGGAAGCAATGGTGGCCATGACATCGAAAACTTTATTATCCACTCTAGAAATCTGCTCAAATTTGATATCCACAAAGTATTTCTTAAAATCATCAATCATTCTTTTGGAGGGCATCAAATTTTCATCCTTTTTTTGATAATCATCATTGACTTGGTTAATGATCAACTGAGAATCTTCATAGACTTGCAATTCTAGAATTTTCCATTCTATAGTTGATTTAATGCCAATGATTAATGCTTCATACTCTACCATGTTGTTGGTACAAGGGAACATCAATTTGTATGATTTCAGAATGGTATGTCCTTGTGGAGTGACAAATAGGATTCTCACCCCTGATCCATGTTGTGTGTGTGATCCATCAAAGTATAATGTCCACTGTTGTGCAGTCAAGGCGAGGACATCAACATCTGGAAACTCAATGTGGAGAGGATGATCATCTGGTAGGGGTGCTTTAGCTAACTATTTTTTTATCACTTGTCCTTTTATTGCTTTCTTATCCACATATTGGATGTCAAATTCACTTAGTATCATAACCCACTTGGCCAATCTTCCAGTTAGATTAGCTTTGTTGAGGAGGTATTTTAGTGGATCTATTTTGGTTATTAACTTGATGGTATGAGTTAGCATGTAGTGTCGTAATTGTTGGGTGGCAAACACTATTGCCAAACAAGCCTTTTTCAATGGATGTATAATTGATTTCATAACCATTTAGTGTCCTACTGATTTAATAAATTGCTCTTTCTTTTCCTATTGAATCATCTTTTTCTAACAAGGCTCCCAATGATATCTCAATTGTTGCAATGTATAATAAGAGTGGCTTTCCTTCTGCTAGTGGTATTAAGATAGGTGGAATTATTATATATTGTTTTAATTGGTTGAAGGTCACTTCACATTTCTCATCCCATCAGAAAGAAACATTTTTGCATAGCAAGTGAGTGAAAGGATGGGTCTTGCCTACCAGGTGTGAAATAAATCTTCAGATTGATTGGAATCTCCCTTGTAGAGATCGTAGTTGGCTGATGTTTTTGGGTGGCAGAATCTCCATGATAGCTTAACTTTTGTTGGGTCTACATCAATGCCTTTTTTTGAAACTATATATCCCAAGAGTTTGGCTGAAGTCACCCCCAACACACATTTCTTTGGATTCAGTTGTAAATTGAACTTCTTCAATATGGTGAAGATTTTGTCTAAGATCTCTAGGTTTCCTTCTCTAGTGTATGATTTGGCCAATAGATCGTCCAAATAGTCTTCCATGAAGGTATGCATCATATCATGAAAAATTATCATCATGGCGCGCTGATAAGTAGCTCTTGTGTTCTTCAATCTGAATGGCATGATGTTCCAACAAAATTTTCCCCACAGACATGTAAAGGTTGTCTTGTCTTGATCCTCTGTAGCTATCTTGATTTGATTATAATTGGAAAAACCATCCATAAGTGACAACATGCCATGTCTTGCTATTAATTCCACTATTATGTCTATGTTAGGTAGAGGAAAATCATCTTTAGGGAAATCCTTATTAAGATCTCAGAAACTTGTGCAAATGTGGATGTTGTTGTTAGGATTTGAGACTGGTACAATATTGGAGATCCACTCTACATATTCAATGGGTCTGATGAATCCTGCATCTAATAACTTCTTTAGCTCTGCTTTTACCAATAGGGCAATATGCGGATGCATTTTCCTTAGCTTCTCCTTGACTGATTTTACTCCTGGTGGTAAGGATAGGTGGTGCATGATAAGCTCTAGATCAATCCCTGACATGTCAGCATATGACTAAGAAAAGTTGATTTGTTTCTCTATGAAGAATTTGAGGAAGCTTGGTTTTTCTTGGTCTATCAAGGATGTCGCTAGATGGATAGTCATTATTTCTACATTGTCGATATTGACAGACTATTGGGGCTCAATCAATACTTTTGATCTTTCCTGAAAGTGTTATGGGATAGTGTCAAATATTCCATCCTTCGACGCCTCAGAGAGGTTTTCGTCATTGGATGCACTCTTTATTTTTACTTTTTCTAGATCTAATACTGTCATTGAATGGTTTTCACCATCATATCCATTTCCTGTATTATTCATTTTACAGCTAAAATATTTGACACTCCCTTGTGTGGAAGCTTCGTCATGACGTTCAATGATGGAATCTATTTTGGGATTGTCATAACATAGGAAGTTGACAATGGAATCATTGTTTGAAAAGGTGGGGATATCGAATGGCTCAGCTTGGTCCCAACCTATGAGTTCAGGATGTACTAGGGGTAAGGAATCATCAGACTGGTTTAGGTTGGAGATAGTAAGAGTCCTGATGGTGATGCCTTCGATTTTTCCAATAGAAAATTCAAGGTCTATAAGGTAACTTTCCTCCAAATTATCTATTTCACTCTGAGTCTAATCTTCTTCATTAGAGTCATCAATATGTTGTGATCCTATTTCAAGCAGTCTAGAACCTGAACCTTGTCCCTCAAGTAGAGGTGCATACTTGTGTACCACATCAATGTCCTTATCGTGACAAGACTCTTCAGATAGTGAGTCCCACTCATATTCATTTGAATTAGTTTCATGATCATCACTAGCTTGTAGTTGCAAGATTCTTTCGACCACCCTCTGAGTTATCTCTTCTTTTGTCTCCTCTTTATAACCCAACCTAGTCTTGTCTTTTGGATTGATTAAGAGGGGTTGAATTGGTTCTACAATTCCTTATTTTACTTTTCCTATAGGGCCTTTTCCCTCATATCCCATCTTTTCTAAGATTGTAAATCCTTTTCCATATTGTGTTGTTTGTACATCTGTAGTTGTTGCTTGGGACACTTCTTCATCCTTGTAAAGCTAGTTTAGAACATCCTTGTCTTTAGCTTCGTCAACTATGGTGCCTACTTTTACAAATCAACCATCAAAGAGTGTAACTGGTTGTGATGACTATTGCATTGATGTTGAGGGTTGCCAATATGACTTTAGGGAAGACAACTATGAAAGGCATAGAGATTGTTCAATGAAATATTCACCCACACCTTTATCTTTGACTTGGGATTTTTTCTCAAATTATTTGAACAAGCCATTTAATTGGGTTTCATGATTTGAGGACATAGAAGGAGAAACCTCTTCCTTTTTTTCAGACTATTTAGACATGGAACTGGATTGACCTTCATGATTTGGGGAAGTGACTAGCAGTTTTGACGAGGAATTTGACTAGCTTTGATTATTGGTAGGGATGGAGATGGAGGCTTCTTTGTTATGAGGCACAATGACATCTTGGACTGATTTTAGGGTGTTGCAATACTAGGTACTATTAGAATCAGCCAAGATGGTGATCTCTTGGCCACCACAAGGGAATTTCAAACATTGGTGGTATGTTGAAGGGACCGCTTGCATCTCATGGATCCATGGGCGACCCAATAATATGTTGTATGTCAAATCCTTGTCCAAGACTTGGCAGATTATATCTTTCTGAATTGGTCCTACTTGAATGGGTAAGATAATCAATCCCTGTGAAGATATTTCCTCATCATCATATGCTTTTATTGTAATCTTTTTCCTTGAATCTATTACATTTTCATAAAATCCTAGGGCACAAAATAGCTTTAAAGTACATATATTCAGGTCGGATCCTCCATCTATTAGGACGTGTTTGACATGATGTTTATGAATTAGGACTTCAATATGGAGTGTGGCATTATGGGGATGAGAAATAGATGCGTCAACATTTTCTGAAAAAGATAAGTAATGAGGTGCAGTCAAATGTCCCACCATGGTCTCGAATTTACAAACTTCTAGATCTGTTGGTACTGTTGTGTCCACTAGGGATTTTTCCAAAATCTCTTTGTGGGCGGGTGGAATCTTGAGCAGTTCCAATATAGATATTTGTGTGGGGATATTTTGTAATCGGTCTACTATGGTATATTGATTGGACAAGGCAACAGGTGTTTTAGACGAACTTCCTTTTAGTACATATTTGGCTTGTGCTCTCGTGGTCGCATTTACTGGCATACTATCTTATTTCCCATTGATTTTAATGACATTACTTTGAGTATTAGTTGCAGCTATGTCTTGTTTGATGTCATTAGTCTAATTTTCAACTGTAATGATGTCTTGTTCATGTTCAATTGTAATATCATAAATTGGATTGTTGGCTGCAATAATGTCTTGATTGTCATCGGTTTCAATGTTATTCATTTGATCTTCCATTATTGAGATATGAAGGATGAGAGTATCATGGACATAGTTTACATTCTTCCATTTGTTGTTTGATGTAGAGGACTCCCCTTTTTTATAGTTCGGTAAGGGATTTTTGAATGTTCCATGATTAATATTTGTTTGGGTCCTTCTATTCATATGACTTTGTCATCTATTAAGCCTTGTATCTTGTGTTTCAATTGCATGGAGCTATTTGTTTGATGACCTTTGCACCAATAAAATTCACAGTAATAAGCATCATTCCACCATGACGATTTCACTTTTGGTTCAAAGCCTCAGTGTCAGGTAGTGTTATAAGGTTATTTGCAAGAAGTTCTCTCAATGCAGATTCATGTGATTGACCCAAAGGTGTGAATTTTCTGCAGTTTGATTGTGTTTGATATGATGGAGGTTTAGATGTGGTATAACTTTGATTGTGGTTGTTTTTGATTTTTGTTTTGGTTAACATTTTGATTAGTGTCTTGATTGGTGTTTTGATCAGTCTTGGTTGTGGCTCTTGATATATTAAAGATCGGTTTGGCATTATGTGTTTCGGCGGCACCATCATTGGCATTCTTGTTTCTTGTCCAAAATTTTGATTTCTCATTGTTGTGATGATTGGAAGAACTAGCATTGTTTGATCCTTCATTGTGAATGTTCAATACCCCTCTTTTGACTAAAGCTTCTTCAATTTTGACACTATTTTCGATCATCTTCTCGAAGCTAGGGAGACATTGTAATTGCAGCCTATAGCTCATTTCACTATTGAGGTTATCAATAAAAATATCCATCTTTTCTTGTTCAAGTATGGGACAAGCGTATCGAGCAAATAACCTTCTCCACCTTTGTAAGAATATGAGAAAGGATTCTCCTTGTTTTTGTTTGGTATTGCAAATATCCTTCATGGTTATCTCATGCGAAATGTTATATGAATATTGAGTGATAAATTTTTTGACAAGTTCTTCAAAGGATCTTATGACTGGTTGTAGTTTCAAAAACCATTCCATACAATGGCCTCCCAAGTTGTGAGGAAAAATCCTCATCAAGTAGGTGTCTTCATGAGCAAACTCAAGACTCATGGTTCAAAATTCCCTCACATGGTCTAAGGGATCAGATTTTCCATTGTATTTGTCGTATTTTGGGAGGTCACAATTCGGTGGGAATGGTATCATGTTCAAATTCCTATCAAAAGGGTAGGGACAAATATCTTGTAATAAATATCTTTTGGTAGTCCCTCTTTGCATGTCTTGCAATTGTTGTTGAAGGTTCTTCATTTGATGTGTTAGGGAAGCTATTTGATCTACATTTGGTGTTTCAATTTTACTTTTCTTTGGATTTTATTCCAATTTGTTGACATCAAAATCAATTGGTAATTGACCCCTTGGTTTGCTAACATTAGAAGCTATTTTTCTCCATCCCTTCCAAAGACCTTCTCTAGGAATTTTTGAAATTTGGGATCTTGGTTTGCTTGTTCTATTTCCTCCTCTGTTATTTCTTTTGTTTCATTTTGAGGGATTTTGTGAAAAGGGTTTTCTTCTGGTTCACCCATGGTGTTTTGAGGTTCAAGTTCCTTATCCTTAAGTTTTTTCTTTTGGGATCTTGTTAAAACGGGCATGCAAGTGATGAAGGTTTGCTAAATTTTGATCGTTGTTTAGGAGTGTCAAAGAGATACCTAGGTCAAATAGAATGATGAATTCTATTGATGGGACTAAGGTAATGAAATTTGATGTAAAGTGTATTATTTCGTGATAAAGGATGACAAATCCTGATGGTGAAACTCAACTTCATGATCAAATTTGGGTTTGATGATGGTTGGGCACTTTTAGATGTTTGATCAAAGTTTAGGTAAAGGATTTCACTTGTAAATGTGAATTTTTCAAAGTTTAAAGCAATCTTGGGATAAGGAATGAAATTTTCTATGGAAAAGATCCCTAAATTTGGGTTCAAAATGTCAGATAGGGGGTCAAATTTAGTTTTCTGGTTATAAATTTGGTGGATGCGCTATAACAGTCAGTGTATGTGCTAAAAGGCAGATGCGCTATAGAATGGCTTGAATGTGCCACATAATGGATTGGATGCACTGCAAGATTGGTGGGATGCACTATAGAATAGCTTGAATGCGCTACAAAATAGCTTGAATGTGTTACGGGATAGCTTGGATGCACTAAAATATTGGGTTGATGCACTACAATAATGAGTGAATGAGCTACAAAATGCAATGGATGTGCTAGAAAGTATGGTGTATGCGCTATAACAGTAGATGGATGTGCTATAAAATATGGTGGATGTGACAGAGAATGGTGTAAAAGCACTAGAATAAGCAATGGATGCGCTGAATTGGGAAAATGTCACAGTTTCTTGAAAGTTTGTTTGATTTTTCTAATTTTCCAGTCAGAGAATTGTTTGTTTCAAAGGATGTTTTCTTAATCAAGGTTTTCACTTCCAATGTGTGATGTTTTATTTGAAGTTCATTCAAAAACACATTGGGAAAACACATCAAGCATGTACAATCTTGAGGTTGTGTAGGACAATATTTACTGGATTCCCACTTGGATTTTACTCCAGCTGCGCCTAGTTTTAGCGGATGACTGAAAGCTTGACCCCACTGGCTCCCCTCCATGACACTCAATTCTCTGGGAAGCCAAGCTTCATTACCCATGAAACTCCCATGGCATACTTCTCATCTCTACTTAAAGCCGCAAAATTGTGGGATGGCTTCAAAGGTTAGACCTTCTACACCAATAAATAGAATAAGCATTTTGGCCTACTATAACAAAGGGTTCTACTATAGGCATTATGTTCATGGGGGATCATCCATACGAAAAGAGACCATTTATGCCCTTCTTGTTAGAACAATCCCCGTGATACTTGAACTTTCCCCAAGTACCGACATTTATATACCGGTTGCAAGTCGCTTGGCTTTAGTGTGTTACCGGTTGGGTCGTTTCCTTGGGTGATTACTTTTTCCCACAAGCCAGGCCCTCTAAGGATAAAATAAAATAAAAGTGAATGGGTTTGACTTTTTGGTCACCAAGTTAAGGGGAGAGCATATGCCTACCATTCATCAAACACAACAAACATGGTGTTCTTTCCCTCCTAATTAATCTAGATTCCTAAATTAACCAAAAGGGAGTAAATCAACTCCATCCCCTGCATCAAATTATTAGTAATTTTCATTGAATGGTTCAACATTCAAGAGTTTCAACAAAGTCTCTGACAACGTTTATGGAACCTACACTGCAAAATGACATTCATCAGTTTTCAAAATCTAGAAAATTTTGCAATGAAAATTAAATGCACCATTACAGTAATTGAATGTGCTAAAAAGATAGATGTGCCTAAAAATGTAGTGAATGTGCTATAGAAAATAGTGAATGTGCTACAAAAAGTATTATATGCACTACAAAAATTAATGAATGTGCTATAGAAACCCCCTGATGCGTCGAAGGAACTCATGGTTGCGTCGTAATAGTTAGTGTATGCGCCAAAAAATGTTTTAGGTGCGAGGAAAGAATTCACGTCTGCACCTGTAAGCACACTTTCCAAAAAATGTTAAAATAATAGGGGCCCCACCCCACGGTGGGCGCCAATTTATGTGTGAGTAAAATATGTGAATCAAAACAATTAATCCAAAACAAACAATCGATGCAACCTGTTATATTAAGTAAATCAAATTTAACAAAACAAATGGTAAAGTGATTCCTCAAAGCCATTCCATCATCCTCTATTCTTAAGGATCCTATATTAGTGCTCTCAAATTTTAGGTATGCACTAAATTACTAGGATGGCACCTAAGAAACGAGAAGCCATTAAACTAAAATGCAGGAAACTATACATGCATCTACATGACTGATGAATTTGACGGATGATATGTTGAATGATGTGTTGAATGATATGATGTTGTATACAAAATGATGCTAAATGATGCAATAATAAAATGCTAAGCTAATGGATATGCCATGGAAATGTTGTAATGATTATGCAACAAATTAAGTTCCTAGAAATAAAATTTCCATTATAGCACTACTTGAAATCAAATGCTAAATTCTAAGCTAAAATGCCAATGCTAAGCTCTCTAATGCTGAAAGTATTTCTGCAGAGTAAATTTATGCTATGCTTTCTATTGCTGAAAAGATGTAAATGAGCCTCTATTTATAGATTTCGCCAAGGCCTCAAGTGAGTTGGCAGCAATGGATGATCAAGATTCAATCTGGAGATATCAAGGGTGAGAAGTGAAGAGGTTAGAGAGAATCAAGGAAGTTGTCCCCTTTAATAGAACAAGCTTGCCAAGTGTGGAAGGGAATAAATGGAAAGAGGAAGCCATGTCTCTTTGAGGTTGTTAAAATTGTTGAGGATAAATGTCCATTTAGAAATTAGAGATAATTAATTTCATGTGACACGTGGTGAGGTGGAAGATGAGGTGGAAAGAAGTTAGAAAAATATGGAGAAATGTGACAAAATTTGAATTAAAAATTTAAATTGAGTTGGAGGGAATTAATCAAATAAAACAAATTAGTTAAATTTTTGTATTTAATTAAATCATGAAGAAAGTGGTTTAGATAAGAAGAATTAAGAAATATGAACTATATAAATAAATTTTACCATTTATTTATAAGTAGAGGAAGTAAAGATTTTATTAATTAAATAACTAGTATTTAATTAATTTTCTCTAGACCAATTTTAGATGTATACACCCGTAAATGAGAAAGAATGAGAAGATAAAGAAGAATAAACAACCCTAAAATTAATCCATTGAAGACACCTAGAAGCTTCATCCTTCGTTAATCAGCAACAAGAAACTCAAAAATCCTCTCTTCTCTCCTCCTTTGCAATAACAAACCATGCCTTTATATTTTGCCTTCATTCACTTTTATCTTTCAACAGAAAATTTCCCCACCTCGTGAAAAATATTCATTTCATCTACCCGGCTTGCAAATGCTATGTTCCTCTATAAAAACATTTTACCTCTCCCTTTGTCCTTTTGCAACTGAAAATATCTTTAGTTGCAAAAATTCCACCTCCTCTTTCATTTTTTACCTTGTAGTTGAGAAAATAATGGTTTAGCTCTCCCGTGAAAACTTTGTTTATTCTGCCCTTGTTTTGCTGTAAAAACCCACTTTGCACCTTCACCCAACAAATAAAGTTTTAAACTTTTATAAAGTAAGCTTTTAATTAGTTTTTATATCGGGCAAGTTTTCTTTTCCCGTGCCTTTCAGTTTCACCTTATATTTCAAATTTTCCTTTTAAATAGTTAAAAGGCTTCAAATATTTTTACCGAACAATTTTCAATTCACCATCAAACTGGCACTTTATATTTAAAAACTTCTCTGCCTTCAAAATGCATTGGTCCCACAAGGCTACCCCACACACCTTTATTTACCTTACCATATATTTATGCTGCCCAACAAAAGAAACATTGAACTTTTATTAACAAAGGTTTTTTTAAATATTATGTACCGGACTCTTAAAACCTTTACTCAAGCCTTTTGATTGTTCTCATGGGACCCACTTGCCATGTGGAAGTAGTTTGCACATCTCGCAACACTCTCGCTGACGTCACCTTCAGCCCTACGAGGTTGGCGACCAAGAGCCAAGATTTGGCCACGTCCCTTCCATTTTGCTGACCGTTGATTTTAGTTTTTTTTTACCCTAACTCATCTCTACAATTCCTCATCAATCATGGTGGCACAAAGAAGCACTTACAATAATCAATGCACAATTGTATTTTCCATTGATCAAATCCATGAATATGAGGGCTCTCCTAGCTAGCAGTTTGTTGCACACAAGGACTGCATTCCTGAAAATCCTCCCTTCATGGCACCACCTGCAAAGTAACCATAATTCCCAAATTAAAAATAAATGCAAAAATATTTGCATCGATTCACTGTGCACAGCCTTGAAAGTTCCCTTGCTTTGAGCTAGTCACCTTTCTACTGTCTCATGTTGCCAGGGAATATTTGTTATAACTTATGCTGCCTCAAGCTGAAGTCATTGTGTGCCTTCCCTTCACAGAAAATCAACAAGTTGAGGCATAATTCTTATTTAAATTGCTTCAGCATATTGCATTTTCTCAAACGTATTTGCAACTATTTCTGGGAATCCTAATGTTGCATGTACACTAAGTAGGCAATTAAAATGAAAAGTTGTTGGAATTCTTCCACAATTCTTCATACTTTATACACAATCATCAAGGCATTAGCATGATCCCCAGCTTTACAATTTTCCTCTGTAGATAACTAGCTCCAAATAGCTCCTCACAAGAACAAGCCAAGCTCGATGAATATCAAACTTGAAGTTTTCCATAGTAGCAAGGATTTCTTCCCCTTTCAATTCATGACCCTTTGACCCAAAGAGTTGAACCACTGCAACAAATGTCTCTTCTAGAGGACAAAGACCTAAACTGACTTCCTTTCACAATAATTGTGTCAACATCAATCAGACCATCTTTTGAGCATCAATGCTTTTCTCCAAATTGTATTGTGGTATGCATCTCCATTCAGGTGTGTATTTCTATTGCAATATCAAATGGTCCTCATTCAACTAGCATGATGGCGCCCCTTATCATCAGCAACATGATTCCTGGTCTCTATGCAAACCATTCATAATGTAACCATCGAGCTACTTCAAGATGCATTGGCTCAAGATAGTTTCCATGTTCTCATCTTGCAACCCTTTCAAATGATTCTTCTCAATCAGGCATACTGTTTTCCCACAACCATCATACAAATTTTCAAACAACCAAGCGGGATTAAATAGTGTTGTGACTTCATCTCATGGAAACTCAAGTTGGCACCACCTCTTTCTGCATTTGTGCTTCATGAAATTGAGGTTCTTGGAGTCAATCAATCAAGCAAGTTATTTGCCTTATATATGCTTCCACAATTCATTGCATATTTAACATAGCACTCACAATTATAAATCAAATCCTCCATCCTTCACTCTTTGATGGATTTCCAAAAGAACATAATTTATCATACATGTGCTTTGTAATTCATTTTGCTACTTGATGTACAGGGCATATGACCTTTTGAATCATTACAAATGAATTTTTGTCCTCATTTGTAACATTACAACATTTACAACCCCAAAATAGTGTAAGGCATGTCGGGTCCCCATGTGGGTTTGACTAAAAAGAAAATTGTTTTCAAACAAATTTAATGCTCAATTGACTTGACACTACTTCTGAATGCTCCTGAGGTGAAAATTTGAAGAGGGTTGTCATTAAAATCTAATTTTTAGCATATGTGCACAGTGATCAAAACTGGCCAGGTGGGCTTTGGAATTTCCCTAGAAAACTAGTCAAACAACCTCATGAAACCATGAAAATTCATATGCATGTAGACATTTGAAATGAAAAATCAATACAATAGATAGTTCAGCAAAAGAGATTTCGAGGTGCAAGATATTCAATGTCAAAGTTGCTCAGTCAAACTTTTATGCAACTACACCTATCCAAAACCAATTAGGGCTTAGCGAGTCACCACTTCGAAAAAATACTAAATCTTCTCCTGGGAAGCTACCAATAGAAACACAAGCTCATTTAGGTCCATTGAGCATGTTCGTGAGAGGAATTTCCTTCAATCATTATTCTTCATGAGATATTAAGGGTTAAAGTTGACCACCTTGAAACATTCCAAAAATGCAGATGTAAAAGTAGAACAAATTGCATTTGATTTTGATCTCAAAAAGGTATCAAATCTGATTATGAGGCTCTGAAAATGGACTAGGGAGAATATGAATGTGGGGAGAATTTAGGGCAATAATTTTTTTTTCATGAAAATCATCCAACTGTGAAATATCAACTTGAACAAAAGGCCACTTCACAGGCCTGAAAGTTTGCAAACAAAACTGTCCCAGAACCCTCCAACTTTGCATTTTAAAACCCTGTCAAAACTTGTCATGGGAAGCTGAAAATTGGCATGCATGTTCACATATGTCAAATGAATATGTACACCAAGGTGTTTGGCCTAAAATTCAACTAGCTCCGAATTGTGACCCTCCAAAGTAGGTCACTTGTGCAGATTTTCAGGTGCACTTCTAAGTGTGCAAAGGCAAATTTTTCAACATGGATGCTTCAAATTTGCAAAACTTAAATGTGCCACCAGGAGGGAAACAAGTGTCCATTGGTGTGCCACCTAGAAGCCGAACAATCACTGGAGCATCTTAAATTCCAAAAGTTGAAGGGGCTATGGATTAGGAGCCCATGTTGAAGCCTTTTGCACATTCAATTAATTTATTATCATAACTTGATTTTCCAAGGAAGGGACATGGGTTTTTGCAAGTGATTTCAGCACCTCTTGCTTCAATTTACCACTGTGGGTTTTCCTCCCATAAGTTCTCTAAATTGGAGCCTTGAGATGGTAGTTGCATCTTGTGTTACTTGTAAGTATATATATGGAAGCATTCGATTTGTAGGTGAACATCAAGGAATTTTATTGTGATGTATCTCTCTTTTGAAGATAAATAGTATACTTTCCCTCATTTCTCATGTGGATTTTTTTCTCGAAAGGGTTTCTCCATGTAAATCTAGTGTCATATTTGTTTGTTGATTTTTCTAGTACGATGAATGTGCGATGTCATGTCTCAGCCCTTGATGCAGGTTACCTTTGGTTTTGTGTGGATTTGTTACATGATTGGATGTGTGTGGTAGAATAATAATTAATACTATGGTGTTTTGGTGTGATGATATATTAAAAGTGTTTACTTAAATTATGAAAAGTTGAATAGTATCGAATGTGTTTTACTTTGAAGATGAAGCAAAATAGAGTAGAAATATTTGAATTCATATATTATATTGCTTGATTTATATCTTTATGTGATACTAATTCAGTTATTGTTGTGTTCCTGAGTGCACTTGAGTTGTAGGAGGTCGAAGACCAAGGGTGTGATTAAGGAGAGGAGGTTAGCTTCTTGACAGGACAAAGCAGGATGTTCTCTCGATCACACACAGGCTCTTAGATTCATATAGATTGCATTTAGGAATGATAATTTTTGTATGACTGTTTGATTATTTGCAAATAATTAATGATTAGTTAAATTAAAATATAAGCATGATAAAGTAAAGGAATTACATTTTAATTTTTTTTTTTATTCAAGGGGTAAACGCTTTTGACCGGAGCTATGAACCGGATACAACCATTCAAAAATACCACCCCAATGGGGTTTGAACCTTGGTGGGAAGAACAACAATGCCACCTATAAACCATCACACCATGCCAATATCGGCAAGGAATTACATTTTAATTATAGTTAATTATAGATTTTGATTTAAATGCTTATGCATTCTATTCTTCTTTTAATTTGTGTTAATCTTTGAGTTAATAAGTTAACTAATAGTTAGAAGATAATTATTTTATTATTGGATAGATATTTTCAAAAGGGGATTTACATGCAATCAAATTAAATATCATTCTTATTTTAAAATCTAATATTTTCAAGATTAGGGTAGGAAATGGAAAAGTCAAATGTTATTAAAAGGAAAAGAACTTCCCGAGAAAGGCAACGGTTCTTGAAAACATTCTTGAAACTAAGCACTGGAATTTTGCTCTAATGGCTGCCAAGAAAATGTTCAATTTATCAAAATTAGAATGAATCTTTGGAAAATAGTAGGAAAATGAAGAACTAGCGAAGCTACAAGAAAGGGAAGAAGAAGAAAAAGTTTTTCAGAAAACTAGTTCAAGAAGAAGCAAAGAGAAGAATTTGTCTGGGGAGCAACTACAGCTGGAAGCAAAATATCCAGGTTTTCCATTCTTTTTCCATGAATCTTGTTTGAAATATGATAATACTGTTGAAGAATTTGAACACCAAGTGTTTGAAATTGTTTGCAAAACTATGAAAATTGGGAAAATATTCCATTCTTTTGAATGCATTGAAAGAAATTGCATAATTTCTCCATTTTCAGATTGGGGCTTCTCTCCTTAGCAAACTGTAGTTCATGATTTTGCTTCTCATTGCTAAATATTTTTCTAAAAATAAATATATATATATATACACTTACTCAATTTTTATTTGAAACTCTTGTGAATGTAATAGAAGACTGTAGGTAACTGTTGGGAGTTTTTGTATTTTATAATGCATGAAACAATAAAAGGGGGAACAAACCCCAGCCCGTCCCCATGGGAAAAGGAACTGCGTTGTGGAGGGACAACGCCAATTCCTATGGAGGAGGCGTTGCCCCCTCACAGGCAGCGCCTTTCCCATGGGAAAGGCGTCAGCCCCTGCTTTGTGCAGCTATGTATAAACCTTAACTTAATTTGTATCTCATGGAAATTTCACTGTCGGCTAAGATAAAATATATATAATACATTTTCATATACAGAAATAAATATACATATATAAATATATATATCTAAACATTTCTGGAAACATTTACTCATTTTCATTGGTATTATACAGAATTTCTCAGCATTGAGTATATGTTCACAACATGTTCATTTGTAAATTTATTATGATACTGATATAAACATACAAATATAAATATATATTTCTAAACATTTCAGAAAACATTTACCCATTAACAATGACATGATACAGAAAATGTAGCATTGTGGTATTTATTTCTTTTAAATCTGTTGAAATTCTTTTGGACATATAAACATATATATATACACACACACACACACAAATATATATATACATACACAAACAGATGTAAATATTCAGATATAAATATATTTCTATATATAAATATACAGATGTAAATACATAGATATAAATATATCTCTGTTCATTTTAGAAACATTTACCTATTGTCATTGGTAACACACAGAAAGCATAGCATGGTGTATGAGATTATATATTTAAAAACTAAAATTTAGAGAGATGCAGAATAACACATTTAAATCACTCTGTGTTCAGTAGGAAACATGTATTCATATACAAATCTAATATCTATGTTGCTTTTCTTTTCTAAAACTGTTTCTATTTTCTGAATAATGGTGCACTGAATGAATCACCATACATCATTACAAAACTTAGTGAAATATACATAAGACCATGTTAAGAGCTAAAGGTGAATCTTTTTCGCAAATGTATTCCACAGAAAATGCATTTAAAACTAGTGAATTTTCTGAAAAGAGTAGATTTCTTCTTCTTCTTTTTCTAAAACTATCAAAATTACTTACTTTGATCAAACTATTTTAGAAAATAGAACTTGAATTGATTTTAAATTGCATAGTAACTATCAATAGAAATACATATAGAAAAACCTCTCATACCGAGTGTATGTATGAAAAGCTATTTTGATAATCTTTGTGTGAACAATGGGAAATGATGGAATTTCTTTAGAATTAGAAATGTGTAAAATTGAATGAGAACTTAGATGGAAAATGCATTATTCACTGTATTTAGAGAAACTTCCGGGACATGATGTATAAGGTGGACCCATAGAGACGGTAGTTTTACCTTTTTTAAAACTATCATTTATTTATTTTATGCTTGGCCAAGCACATGCACCATTGAAATAGATGGAATTAAAATCCTAGAACTAAATGTATATAGGTCTATGCCACCTCCTGTTTGTAAGAAATATGTGATTCTCATGTTAGGAATGCATATAGGCATCAGGCTTGCATCGAGAGTTCTCTCCTACATTCTTGTTTCAGGTTGCTAGGCTCCTTATGCAAGGCCGGAGATTTCTTCGAGTTAGGAAGAAACCCGGGGAAGTCTTGTACTTCATGGTTGGGCGAAAAAGGTGCCTTAATCACACTCTTGGCCCCAGCTTGCAAGAAGACCAGTGGTGTCATGGCGGTTGAGGTTCAAAAGTTCACATGCTATAAATGTATTCATGTATTATTTTGAATGGCTTGTAAAGCCCACTTGTAAATGTAACTTTATTTGAAATTCAGTATTGTAACATTGAAATAGATGTATTGGAATGAAAGTTTTGATGTACATTGAAATAGATGTATTGATTGAAAGTTAATGATGTAATTGAAACTTGAATGAAATTATGGAAACTCATTGATATGCAAATGGCATTTACATATGTTTCATTGCAAATATCTTTGTTGATAGTGCAAATTACTTCTTTTGTATACATGGAATGAAAATTTATTACTGAATTTTCCTTTTTGAGCATTTATGGAAAGATCTTGATCTATGCATCCTTTACTTTTATTATGCTTGGAATGTAATGAGTTTTGGAAAATTATGTGGTTATATGAACATCATCTCTCAAGTGTTACATGCAATCACATACATTAAATTAGATTTGGTAATCTTATTTTCAGATTTGAATACACATACATAAGTTATTATTACAGCTTAGTTTCACCTTGTTTTCAACAAGTAGTCAAACAAATTTTGAGGTATATTTGAGACACCACATATTTTGATATTTAATACACACCAAGAGCTTCATAAATAGCAGGCTTCACCAAATCAGATTGGATAGGTGATGTTGACTCATGAAAGTCCACTTTTAGGATTTTTTTTCCCTTAGTTCTAGTCCAATTGAGGTTTTTGTTTCCTTAGTTCTAGTCCAATTGTGTGGTCTTGCAAGAAGTAAACTACTATCACATTATCATCCATTAAGGTTGAGTATTGAAGTGTAGCTCTTGGGATACACAAGGCTAGATGGCTTTGATAGCTTATAGCTAATTTTGGTTTACCATTTGATCATCTACTATTATTTAGTGTGATAACCAAAGCTCCATTTACATTTCATGCAACCTAATGAAGCATTAGAGGACAAAGCACATCGAGATTCACACATGCATAAATCATTCAAAACCTTATCATGATAGTGTTATCTCCTTAGAGTATTTATCTACACATGAGCAAGTTAAACTTTTAGTGTCACCTCACTATCTTAAGTTGTGACATATTGGGGAGTCTTGAGTCCTCCTTCCTTTGTATTTAGTTCTTCTTTTTGGAGATAATTTTTTCATATAAGGTTTTCTCCTTTATTGTGTTTGTGGGAGAATTTTATTTTATACATGAGTGCCACATTAAACCATGTTGTTGGGTCTTATCTTTTAGTGATTTTCTCCCTGGGTATCACTTAAGAGGGGTGAGTGTCACAATAAGTTTTATACATCTACTTTATATTTATCTAGTTTTTAAATTTAGTAGACTTATTCACACTAGCTCAAGTTTACGTAATACTTTAATTGTCTCACCTCATACGCACATGACACCTGTTTTAACACCGTTCCCAAGTGTTTATATGTGTCACACCTCTTATAGGGTTAGTCAATGTTACACTCTCAATTTCCTATTTCCTCCATGTCCTACATATACAAAGAATAACTTTGTATGTTTCATACACTTTATTGATAATTATTTGTCTTATTTTGTTACATACATTCTCTTGTGAAAATTCTTAGATATTACATTTATTTTATCGCTACTCCAACATATACTGCCAACCTAAATACTGTGAATCATTGAACGTTGACCAAAACAAAGTTTGTTCCCTATATACACCATCTCATCACTCACAAAAAAAATCTTCAAAATTAAAATCCATATGAAACAATCTTTTTTTGGCTCAACAATAATCCATGGAAAGACCTAATAAAAACTAGTCTCATACAAATTTCACCATTACAGATTTATACACCAAATATTATGAGTTATTGAACATTAATAGGAAAGAAAAAAATAATAATAAACTAAATCCACTTGATGTGACATTACTACTAACCAAAATAATATGTCATTTAACATTGATAGGAAAGAAACAAATTTAATAAACTATGTCCACTAATATGACTTGACTACTAATCTACATACGAAATTATTGAACATTGATGGTACAAGAAAATAATAATAATAAATTAGATCTGCTAAGATGACTTCACTACTAACCTTAATACTCTCTTGAACATTGATAGATAAAAAGTTTTTAAATAAACCAAATTTGCTAGTATGATTGTACTACTAATCTAAATGCCCTTTACAAATCTAAATGCCCTGAATCATTGAACATTGACTGAAAAAAAATATTATTATATATCCACTAAAATGTCTTTATTGTTGACATAAATATCCATAAATCTTTGAACATGGAGAAACAAGAAAAAAATTGACTTTCCTACCAAAATAAATCATGTGAGTCATTGAACATTCACAGAAAAACAAAGAAAGAAAGTCCACTAACATCACTTTACTACAAACCTAAATACCGAGTCATTCAACATTAACAGAGAAAAAAACAGCAAACTAGATCCGCTAACGTGACTTTATCGTTATTCTGAGATTATCGAATTCTAATTGAATTGGAAGTGTCGTGAGTTATTGGAAGTGTCGTGGAAGTTACAACCAAAGAAAACAGACAAGTGTGAAGAGTCAAATGAAACGGACAATTCAAATAGAGAATGAGTTTCTACAAAGTAGCACTGGAATATATGATAGGAATTTAACTTCTGTGTAGGTGGGTTCAATCCTTTCTGCCATTCTTTTCAGTTGCAGCTCTCAACATGGAAGAATTCAACCCTCCCACAACTAAAATTCTCTTCCAAAGCGATAAGAGGTATCATGTTTTTCTGAGTTTCAGGGGAGAAGATGTGAGAAAAACTCTGGTTGACCATCTCTTTGAAGCTCTGTCCGCAGCAGGACTGCATGTGTTTTTAGACAGCCACAGATTGGAAAAGGGGGAAGAGATTTGGCAGAGCTTGGAAGGAGCTATCAAGAGCAGCGCCATACGCATTCCTATATTTTCCAAAGGCTATGCAGATTCAGCATGGTGTCTCAAAGAAGCTGCCGCCATGGTGAACACCCCGGGCTTGATCATTCCTCTGTTTTATGATGTGGAACCAACTCATGTAAGATATCCCGAAAAGGATACTAGTCCGTACAGGATGTCATTTTTAAAACATTATAGCCTGTCCGATCGATACCTACCAGAAGAGGTTGAGGAGTGGAAGCATGCCCTTCAACAGATATGTTCTAGTTGCTCAGGCTGGTCCATGAATATAACTGAAGGGTAAGTAATCAACCTCACTTTCTGCAAGTTTTTCTAATAGGTGACATCTATGCCCAACATTCAACTCAGCCATTTTTTAAATATAATTGTTGGTAAAATGTAATTACAGACAATTTTTGGATTTCACTGTAGGTTTTTTTTATAACAATTTTCATAAATGATCTATCATTAATATGAAGAAACAAAATGAGTTGTGTTGTAAAACAAATTCTTTTTAAAAAGAGATGAAAGGGAGGTATGCAGAAGACGAGCCCAAGGGGAGGTATGCAAATCTGAGGCCTTTGTGTTTGCCAAAAGATTACTGCAATGACTCACAACGTCCAGTTGGATATCTTCTAGCTGAAAATGACAGAGCCATTTTCCTTCCTTATCGAATCAATCCAATTTTGGGATCTACAAACCGTAATAGCATTGTTTAAAATTTTGGTGTTGAGATCACCCTCCTTCAGCCCTTGATGAGGCACCTTTTGTTAGGGGCGTTTAAGTTCCTAACATTCCACGAAGTGATTTTCATTGCTTTCTAATAATTCCTCTCTGAGATCTTAGAAAGTGCTTATTAATTAAAGCTTGGTCACCAGACATGGCAAATTTTTCCTTTTTTGTTTCAGTTTTACTACCCAGCTTCTTCTCTGATTTCAAATTTGGCTTTGAAAATTTTGAGGCGAACTGGTTGAACATTCGAGCCTCCATAATCTAGATCTCATCATCTTCAGCAAACTTGAATTCATACCAAGACTCTGAGTCATCCAAGTCTGTAACTTATGGCTGTTATGGCAGTCCTTTACTTCGAATGGAATATGATGTAAATTAATTATTTCTCAAAATCTGGAGGCACATTAAACCGATTCCTCTGAATCAAGAGGCAAGTTTAACTATATTTCCTATGTTTAAAAGTAGTTTATAATGACTCAATCTTGCGGGAAACAATTGTTACTGTACACAAATGCTATTTTGAAGAGTTGGAATTAAATCAAGAGTTTTGTATATGCCTGGTAGAGGATTCAAGACTATGGAAGTGATAATTAGATAGGGATTAACAGAATAGTTGGCAGCAATAAATAGGTACAAATAAATGATTAATATTGAGGTATTTTGTTGTCTTTGGGCTACAACCTAGAGGGGGCTCTTCTATTGTTTGATTCCAACAATACATGTGAGCATAATGGTAAGTTTGGAGATATAAGAGAATGTTTAGCTATAACAACTGCCCCTTGGTTACTACTATATTTTTTCTATCAATTCACAACTATCAATATAATCCATCACCATCATGGCAATGACTCCATGCCATCATTCAAAAGCTTACACTAGAAAGTGGTAAGCTCATGATGTCAAGGTCATTACTAGACCTAGAACTAGACCTAAACCTCAAGAGTTAATTCATGATGACCCTATCTATGTATCCTCTTTAGGAATTAGAGGCTTTGTAGTTCATACACCAATGATATAGAGAGTTCGTCCTCTCCTCTTGTACGTGATCTCTAATCTCAATTTTAAATCACAACTATTAATTAATTTTATGCTTTTAAATTAGTCTAGTTACACTAGAATGATAACAACACATCCAACTAAGTGTTGGTTACATACCAATCATTAGTGTACAAACACTCAAATTCACATAGGGGTCATATCATTCCATAATCCCAAGTTCACACACACTGTGATTGGCTTTCAAGCATACATCACTTATACACCAAGCAACTAACGCATACACACATCACAAGTACAATAGTGAATAGCTAATACACATATCATAGCTATAACAATTACTAGCTCATATGCACATCATAAGTATAATAGCAACTAGCTCAAGCTTGCATCACATATATCCCATGTGAACAATCCACACATGCATGAAAAGTTCACATAAAGACTAATTGGCAGAATGAGAGTGGATGTAACCTTCAATATGCATCATCCCACTTCCTTGTTCACTAGCACATAAGCCCTTAAGTAGATCTCATTTGGAAAAATAATTTGGTGCATACCATACTACATTGTGGCTCCCATCCTTTTTCTCAATCCATTTCCATCTATGATAACAATAAAGCATCCCATACTACTTGACATCCTCACTAGCAAGGGCATAGGTATAAAAAAGTTCACAATACCTAAGGCTAGTAATAAGATTCACACAATGCATTAATTGTCCAGGTCATCAAACCACCATATAAGTTACATAATCAAGATGTCTAATGGTTATATCATAGACCCAAGGTTATCACCTATTCTATCAATCACATAAACTAAATCAATAATCAAACCATAAAATTCTACCTTAGGAAAACAATATGTATAGGAAATACATAAAAATTCTCCCGATACACCAATGAAAATATTAAACTCCTGATACAAATAGATCCTAATATCCATCACTTGTATGCTATTAGCAAACACCATCCATGTCTCTAGAGTAGCACGGACATACATTGCCTACATGTCATTGGCTCTATGGCCTACATGCCACTAGTAAAAATCATCCATGCCTCTAGAGTAGCACAAGCATCCATCACCTGCATGCCACTAATGAAATCGTATCTAAACCCTATGAAATCAAGTGGCCCCTAGCATCTATCACTTGCATGCTACTAGCAAAATACATCCATGCCTCTAGAGTAGCATATGCATCCATCTCTTGCATGTCACTAGTGAAATTTAACTAACCCTATGATATGGTTGAATACTTCTTTTGGTTGAGCATGCTTCTTGACTCTTGTCATGTTGGAGCAACAATTAGCTTATATATTTAAGTGGTTCATAGTTTTTTACAATTTCAATGATCACCTAAGGATGAGTGAGACAAGGTCTGTTAAGAGAAAAAAATATCATATATATATGCCCTCGTAGAGTCCCCCACTCAACCCTAGTTGTGATGACAAGAAGTCAACTCTTGTAATGATCTCAATTTAGCATTATGACGTTAAAAATTATCAAGGTATAGATCTAACAAATTATTGGAAGGGTTTATGCTATGGCTAATTAATTTGGTTACACTACCTAAAAGGGATTTGGTAAACTATTCAATTATTTTATAGGTTTGAGGTCAATTTACCAACACATAAGTAAAACATTGAATCCCTATAAGATGGCCTCTATCCAAACACATACGTAAACCCATGCAAACTCATAAGGAATCAAATTCCATTTATTTCATTCAATTATTATTTGGAAACACATTATTGAATAGACATGATTAAATCCATAGACATAATATTAAATAAAATGTCATACCATATTGGTAATACTTACCCTCATAGTTGTGAAAGGCCACCCTTAGGGACTTAATCCTAAGCTCAACATAGATCTACCTAGATATATTAAAAGAAAACAAACCATCCCTAATGAATAAGAATCCCCATTTTTCACCTCATTAGATTCTATTAACCTAATTTTACATCATTATTAGATATGAGTTCTCAAGTTTTTGTAGTTCTCCTTTATAGCCATCTAATGCAAATTCTAATAAAACTGAAGTATATTGAAGAGGGATGGTAGAACAAGTTTAAGAACAAACCCAAACCTTGGAGTTATCCCCCAAGTTGTCTCCTATGGACTTGAGGTCATAGGGGCATCCTTCACCCAAGGACTACCTACATACCCGCTTCTAAATAGGATCAAAGTCACCTATAGGTCTCCTAGAGGTTTAATTTGCTAGAAGGACATACAGTTTACCAAGTTAAGATGCCACATTACATAGGACAAGGTTCTTAAATTATCTTTACATATGGCAGCCCCAATTGTCAACCATTTGTATACTTAGCTAAGCATTAAAATATCCTTTTATCTTAAACAATACACCCTAGATTGTAACAATGTGAAGTATAAGGAAAAAACTTTAGTTATCTACCAAGTGATCCTTATGATATAATTATAATAATTTAACATGATATCATCACATTGTTAGTGCCCATGGAGAGCAAAGGGATTTTCATATAAATTCATAATAATTTTAAATAGTAACATGATTCCATGAAACCAATTAAAATATCATAATCCATTGGAGAGCACTAAATTCCTACCAATGCAAACTTTGATTGTAATACATAGAGATGTTAGGAACTAGAATATCTTTTCAATTAATATTGCCATTTCAAATGCATTATATAAATATTCATTTACTTTCACAGATATGTAGGAATTGAAATATCAATTTAACCTAAATTCAAATGCTAGCTTAATAAAATATTCAACCCTATTCTACCAAGTTATTCAACTCAATATCATACCCTTAATATTTAAGAAGGCTAAAGAATCTCTTGTAATAAAGCCATAAATACCTTACCAAATGGAGATAAGAGATCATTAATCCATTTTGCAACCTCCTCTCCAAAATTATTATTCCCACCATTCTTCTTAGTGGATCTAACTTGTTTATAGTCCCACATGATAATGAGGGTTTGATAACCAATAATATACATATTTACTTATGAATGCATAATATGCATGAGCTATAGAATAAAATACCTCCCTTTGGACACTGTAATCAGTCATTATCCAACCCTTGTTAATAATGACTAAAGGAAGGATTATTTTTGTATGTATGCAACTTACATTTGTTTGTATCTATTTAAGTATATACACACCCATATGCAACCACCCTCCAATACATAGTCACAAAAATATAAATTATATATTTAAGTTCTAGGTTTAAGAATGAGGATTCACTTGCTACAATGATGCAGGAGCATCTAGTGATGTAAGGGAAATCTTGCATCACCCAAAAAAAGAGTTTCATTTCATGTTGGTAGTTTATTATATATTTTTGCATTTATGGATACCCTTTTCATCATAATGTAATTCCCAACTTATGGTTTTGCTTTTCTATTCCTGAGTTGAAAGATATTGCAGTTTTAGTCTCCCAGAATTGCACTTGAAAACCTTCCAGGTTAGATTTGAGGCTAAACGGTCCTAAAACAGGCTTGAAACTTGCCAAAATCAGCATAGTGGATTTTGAGCACATTCTTGACTCCAAGACCTTTCCAACGGTTGAAACAATTCGAAAAACGGAGTCCCGGATCAAAAGTTATGGCTCCCGGAAGTTGGCACACTTTCTAGAAGATACTAATTTTTGAATGTACTTTTGAAATTTGAATTTCAAGTTGTAATTTTTTGGTGCCAGACCGCCAAAAACTCAAATTTGAATGTTGTTTTGGCTCCAAACTAAAAAGGGAGCTCTATTTATGGGCGAGTTTCTGATTTTTTGGTGTAGCTTTTTGGGGACAAGTTCACATATTGCGAAAAGGGGTTTTTCTGTAATTCTGTAGTTTGCATATTTCCAGAACTTGAGGATATATGATCCTCTGCATGTAAGAAGATCATTTTTAGAATAATAAAATAACATTCTCTGTTAGGTGTGTTAATTTTATGTGTCTCGGGTTGCACCCTCGTCAGGTGGTATCAGAGTGAGGTTTTCTTGAGCGTGTGGACATATCGTCGATCGTGAGACAGTTCGCACTAGGACCATGGTTGTGGGTTGAGGTCAAAAAAGATTCCTCCAAGAGTGATTCCTGGTAGGTGTGGTGGTGCCAGAGGTGGTTGAGGCAGCATAAATGTTGGTGGAAGAGATCCACTACGGCCGAGGGTTTCAAAGCCCTCCAAAGACAGATTGATGCGTTGCAGGAGCAGATGAGAAGAGGGTTAAACCCAAGAAGGAGAGAAGAAAGTGAGGATGAAGAAGAGGAGGAAGATTCAAATGTAGAAGAGGAAGAAGAAGTAATTGATCAAGACCAAATGTGGCTGATAAGGGCCATTTCGAAGATTTCAAAGATTGGGAAAAGACCTAGAGCAGAAGTTCCCAGTTATTCTGGAAGTCTGAACCCAGAAGAGTTGATCAACTAGATCAATAAGTTGGAAGAATATTTTGAGAATGAGGAGATAGAGGACCCAGATCAGGTCATGTTTGCAAAAACGAAGCTGAAGGGCCATGCCAGTATTTAGTGGAAAGAGGTCCAGTTAGAGAGAAACCGAAGAGGAAAAGGCAAGATCACCAGATGGGATCACATGGTAGAGAAACTGAAAAAATAGTTCATACTAGTGGACTACGAGCTAGATCTACTAAAGAAATTGCAAAGGTTGAATCAAGGAAGCAAATATGCGAAAGAATGCACTGAATATTTTCACAAGATGATCATTAGAACGGGTCATACAAAGGCCAACAAGGAGAAGGTAGCCTGTTATCTTAATGGGTTACGGTCGAGCATTCAGGAGGAGCTAAGCCTAGTCAAAATGACCACCATTGAGGATGCATACTAGTTTGCTCTGAAAGTTGAAGAGAAGTTGAACAAAAGATTTGACAGCAAGCAAAAAGGATGTGGAGGTCAGAATGGAAAGGGTAGTGGAAGATCTTCTGGAAGCCGAAATGATGATGAGAAGAAAAATGAAGATGTGGGTACCAGTCGAAACCAGAAGAATGATAACTTCTACTGCCCTTGTGATCAAAACAATGGTGATCAAAGAGGTAGAGGATGAGGGAGATCTAGAAAAGGAATATGGAAGAGGTGGTTTCAGAGGAATGTGTTTCCAATGTGGTGAAGAAGGACATCGAGCCAATGAATGTCCGCACATCAAGGAAAGGTGGACAAAAGGCCGAAAGGTCGTGGAAGGGTTGCACATGCAGATGAGGAGGCTCAATCTGAACATTCAGATGATGCTAAAAGAGGAGAATCCCTAGTGATTAGAAGAGCACTGGTGACTGAAGAGAAGGAACCTGAATAGAGGAAGAATATGTTTTGCACAAGGTGCAAATGTGAAGGAAAATGTTGTGATGTCATCATTAACAGTGGAAGCACCAATAATCTAGTGTCAAAGGAGATGGTTACAAAGTTGAAGCTGAAGAGGGAAAGGCATCCACATCCATATCAGATTTCCTGGTAGCAGAAGGACCACAAAGTTCTGGTCAATGAGCAGTGCCTGGTGAAGTTCAAGATCGGGAGCTACCATGATGAGGTACTCTGTGATATCATCCTCGTGGATGCATGTCACATGTTGTTGGGGAGGTCGTGGAAATTCGACAAGCGAGCTATACATGATGGCCATGCAAACTCTTATTCCCTGACAAAGGATGGGGTTTGCCACAAGTTGAAACCCCTGAAGGAGGCTGAAGAAAAGGTATGCAGTAGTGCTAGAATCTATTATGTTGATGGAAGAAAATTTTTAGAAGGTATGAAGCATGAGTATGTGTGCTATGTATTGATTCATAGAGTGGGTAAGGAGGATAGTGAGAAGGTTCCAGTAGAAGTTTATGGGTTGTTGGATGAGTTTTAGGATATTGTTTCTGATAACGTACCTGAGGGTTTACCACCAGTGAGGAAGATCAGTCATCAGATTGACTTGATCCCTAGAGCCAGTTTGCCAAATAAGGCAACTCACAGAATGACTTCGGTAGAAAATGAGTTAAACAAACAAGTTCAAGAGTTGTTGAGAAAGGGTTTGATTCGAGAGAGCCTAAGCCCTTGTGCAATACCTGCAGTACTAGCACCAAAGAAGGATGGGGAGTGGGGGATGTGTACAAACTCTCGAGCCATAAACACGATAACAATCAAGTACAGATTTCCCCTACCAAGGATGGAAGACTTGATGGACTGTTTGAGTGGAGCTTAGTACTTCACAAAGATTGATCTGAAGAGTGGTTATCACCAGATCTAGATTTGAGAGGGAGATAAATGAAAGACTGCCTTCAAGACCAAAGAGGGCCTGTACAAGTGGTTAGTCATGCCTTTTGGGCTAACCAATGCACCGAGCACATTCATGCAGCTCATGAACAAGGTACTAAAAGAGTTTCTTGGAAGTTTTGTTATTGTGTATTTAGATGATATTTTGATTTTTAGTAGGACTTTGGATGAGAATTTGATCCATATTCAAAGAGCCTTTGAGAAGTTAAGAGAGGAGAAATTGTTGATAAATCTGAAGAAGTGTAGTTTTGTGAAGAAGGAGCTAGTGTACTTGGGGTTTGTTGTCTCGACAAAAGGTCTCAAGATGGACCCAAAGAAGGTGAAGGCTATTTTTGAATGGCCTACCCCAAGAACTGCTGCTGAGGTGAGAACTTTCCATGGTTTGGATAGTTTTTACAAAAAAATCATTAGAAACTTCAGTAGTATTTGTGCACCCCTAACTGAAACAATGAGAGGGGATAGAAAAGAGTTCAAGTGGAGCACTGGTGCAGCGAAAAGTTTCAAATTTTTGAAATAGAAGATGACAAAGCAGCCTATTCTAGCCCTCCCATATTTCAATAAGGTGTTTCAGGTGGATTGTGATGCCAGTGGTTGTGCCATTGGAGCAATGTTGAGCCAAGAAGGTAAGCCCATTGCCTATTTCATTGAAAAGTTAAATGATTCCAAGAGAAAGTATTCTATATATGATCAAAAAATTTATACAATAGTTCAAGCACTAAAGAAATGGAGGAATTTGTTTTGTATATTGATCATCAAACATTACAGTATTTGAATAGCCAGGGAAAATTAAATCAGAGGCATACAAAATGGGTAGAATTTTTGCAGAGCTATACCTTTGTTCTAAAGCATAGGAGTGGGAGGTTGATGTTGTCACCTAGAATCGCACCCTGTGCAAAGTTAACAAAAAATTGAGCATTCTAGAGCAACATGGGATCATCTTAAGGCTGTGGGTCACCTATAGTTGAAATGAACCTCAGGAGAAGGCCCGCTTCCTTTGGGTATCACCTGAACTATTGTTTCTTTGAAAGAAAAGAGGGAAGAGATGCATAAATTAAAAGACTACACTAGGGTGATACACCAAACTGATGAGAAATCGTGAAATGAACACAAGAAGAACATACACTTGAAAGCCTAATTGATATTCTCATAGCAACTTCTTTCAGACTTAATGCTTTAGTCCTAATAGGTTCTGCCCACATACACATCTCAGGAAGGAAAGATTAATTTCACAGCCCTAAGATATGAATACAGAATTATAAAACACAGTTAAAGACCTGCATTATTCAAAAGAAAGATACAGAAATGAGAATCAATACAGACATGAACACAAACTTCCAAGGTAAACTCTGTGTTGTATCCAAGATTCCAGTTGAGTTACAGAAAAACATACATTGATTAAGAAAGGATTGATTAAAAAATCACTAACTCTTCAGAGTGTGTAATCAGAACTCTTTACAAAAAGGCAAAAAATGCCTTATATACAGACTGATATCGGCCCATTAGGGCTTACAAAAATATCAGAGCCCAAAAGATCTACCCTCAGATCTTTTGGATGAAGTTAATGCAACACCCCTATGTGTCTATCCTGTGTGTGTCAGTGAAGAGTTACTGCTGTAGAAGCCTTCTAATATTTTGTAGCTACCGCATTCATTTGGTCCATCATGTCCAGTTGAGCTACTTCGGCTACATCTTGAATGCTCTAAGCCTACAACAGATACACATTGCCCTTCACCCTGTTGATGTTCTTTAGACTGCCATGGTTTACCCCCAGGTCTCTCAGATTGGTTGAGTGAACTCCACGTAGCTCCTTCGATGGTTAAAACTTCCCCTATTGAATCGCATATTGGTGAGACACTGATCGTGTCTCCTTGATGTAGTTAAATATTTTTTGCAAGTATCAACATAGCATGGAGCCATCGCTGAGAGCTCCTAGCGAGCCCAAAAGATCATACCGATGCTACTGGAACCATCGACAAGACACTGTTTATCGCCAAGAGATCAGTGGGTTGACGAATCACGTGGAGATCCCTTTCTGTCACTGTGACCACTTGTGGTCGGTAAAACATCCTATCGAAAGCCCCACAGTCATACTGGGTTGTCTTCTATTGAATCACATCTTGGTGAGACACTGAAAGTGTCTCACCGATGTGATTAGATGCCTCGCAGCTATCGCCATATCATAGAACAATCGGTGAGATCTTATGGCGAGCTCATTTTATTTACCCCGAGCCCTCTCTTCTCCTCCAGGCTCGAGCTCCTTCGGCCTTTCGGTGAGACCTTACCAGGCTGGAAAAATCTCACCCTGATGGTTTTGTCTTGTGGCGAGCTCCTTTGCATTCGGCAAGACATCCGTGTGTCGGTCGGACTTCATACCGAGCGCCTCTTTCTTTTGCCGACATCACCTTGACTTTCGTCGTGACCTTCATCCTTCGACAAGACATTTTGCCGAAGGCGATATCCTTTGTCGAGATCTCCTTTTGTCTGCCTGAAAAAGACATCCTTATGTATCGGCGAGAGTCTTGCCGAACTGATTTTGTCTTGGTGAGGGCCCATCTCAGTATCGGCAAGAGCCTATTGGTGTCACCCCGAAAGCATTTTACTCCATCGAGCTCTGCATTCCTTTTGCTAAAGCTTCATCCAGTCAGTAGGACCTCATGGCGATGCCCCATAGTCATACCGATATCTGATTTTGTCGCTGAGACACCCTCCATTCGCTGAGACCTCTTGCAGACTTCCTTTTCCTTCGGCGAACTCTTTCTTCATTCTGAAGGCTTCACCATTCGGAAAGACTCCTACTGATAACACCTTGTATGCCGCCAGGACTTCCCGTTGTCGGCATGACCTCCGGGCGACATCTTCAACTATTGGTAAGCCCTTCATGTTTTGGTGGGGCCTCCTTGTGATCGGCAAGACTGTCTCTATTCGTCAAGACTCTATATCGAGCTCTATGACTCTTTCCGAGCTCCATTTCATTTTGGGGGGATCTTGTGTAATCGTTGAGACATAATGTATCTACCACTGATGAATCTACCTATCCCAAGTGTGCCGCTATAACTTCAATCCATCAGGGAGACCTCACATAGATTGCATTTGCTACACTGAAAAGGTCTCAATGCATTCTGAGTCGCCAAGACAAGGCAATTGTTACGCCGACAAGGGTCCTTCGTCATTTTCTATCAATGAGACTGAAGGTCACTCACCAAGACCTTACGGCGATCGCCCCAACCTACATCAATGAGCACATCCTTCCGCTGCCAATCGATGAGACAAAAGTGAACTCATGCTGAAGAAAACCATATACGTAGTCGGGGAGACATGTTGAGATCAGTAAGACGCAACCTCGACAACCAAGACATACGCCGATAGAAGCCTCCACGATCGCCAAAACAATAGAACCCTCCTGCTGAATGAAGAATGCAGAAGACTTGTGATCGTCGTGACACTCCTGGGGTCTTGGCGACTCTATCCCTAGAAGATTTTCATGTCGAACCAGAACAAGGCAGGCTTCCCAACTGAGCTCCTTGTGACCTAGCATCAGATTCATGACCTTTTCCCTAGGCCAAATGCTCCATTTGGCCTTCTCGAACCTATTAAACACAATTTTCCTTGCCAATTGAGCCAGAGGGTGAAAATTTAGCAACAATTCTGGCGACCTTTGTGGGGTGTTTGCCTGCTAAACATGAGAACCGGTGACTGGGCTTATCCATTGGGCATAGAGTCATTAGAAGGCTCAAAAAACAAACAAAATATTATTCTTGTGAATGGCTTCAACCTCATGAGATCTACGGATCATAACAGGTTGCCCAAAAAATGAAACAAGGGAAAACGACAGAGAAAAATACTACATTAAAATAGCATCCAGGGAATGGAGCAAAACAGCAAACAAACGAACCATAATGCAAAGCACTTATTGAAACATAAAACTTAACTAGATATGTACAGGAAAGGCACTTATCAGGCTTGAAAGCATGGTTTAAGGTGTATCCCATTGACTAGGATAGGAAGTGAATCCCCTTCTATCGTAGCAAGCGGATAAGCATTGTGGTCCTTACAGCTAGTGATAATAAATGGACCAGTCCACATATTGTCAAACTTAGTGTGATGGCCAGGCCTACTTTTAAGAACGTCCCACCTGAGCACGAGATCTCCCTCCTTAAAATACTTTGTTGTAGCCCTTTTGTCGAATGTCTTCTTTGTCTGGAGCTAATGATACTCTAAATATTTCATTGCTCTGTCCCTTGATTCTTCGAGCTCCATGAGCTCTGCATACCTTACAGACATTGGGTCATGTCCCTCAAGCATCTCCAACTGATGAACAACGTCTAGAGTCAGAAGCTCCATAGATAGTGGCAATCTCGCCTCCTTGCCATAGACCAACACATATGGAAAATTACCAACAGACCTCTTAGGGGTCACTCTATCTGCCCAAAGTGCATTCTTTAAACTACTGGGCCAGGTCCTTTGGTTGTCCTCTATGGTTCTTTTAATAATTCTGATGAGGTTCTTATTTGTGCTCTCAGCTAGTCCATTACCTTGAGGGTAATAATTTGAAGATGTGCTCAAACGAATGCCATGCTTAATAGCCCAGTTGGTTACCCTTAGACCCGTGAATGCAAGGGCATTATCAGATATGATGGAGTCAGGCACTCCAAACCTGGTGACTATATCTTCATAGAAGTTCAACACTGAAGATTCTTTGCTTCCCTTAATGCAACCACTTCTATCCACCTTGTAAAATAGTCAGTGGTTGTAAGTATCCATTTGTGACCAAAACTGGAGGGTGGATTTATTGGTTCAATAAAATTAATGCCCCATCTCATAAAGGGCTGCTCTACTTGAATTGGATGTAGGGGCATAGCGGGTAGTCTTTCCTTCCCTAAAAACAGAGCACATTTGATACACCTTCTTGACCAGGAATATGCATCCTTGAACATGTTGGGCTAGTAATAACCAGCTCTCATGATTTTCCAGGCAGTAGTTTTGGGAGCAAAGTGACCTCCTGCAGCTCCATCATGAAACTCATGAAGCACCCTTTCAATTTTATCGCTGTGAATGTATCTTAACATGACACCATTCAGGTCCTTTTTGAAAAGAACGTCATTTACCAGTACATACAGTATGGACTGCAGTCTGAAATATCTCCTTTTGGCCCTGTTCAAACCTGGTGGACACTCGCCCGTTTGTAAAAATTGGGTCATACCTTGAACCCAATTAGTTATCCCCACAAGCACATCATCTTGAGCATTCTGAGGCTCATTTGTATTGGCAAGCACAACATCCTTTTCTAGTTCACCTTCACTGCTCGCCCCTGAAGCAAGCTATTCACAAAGACCTTTACCTCTAACTAGTTTAGTGATGCTAATATCTACATCATACTCCATGACCTTAGTGATCCACCCTGCTCTCTTTTCATTTAGATCCTTATTCAACAAAAATTCCTTCACACTTGAGTGCGCCACCAGAATATGAATTTTATTGTGAGAAATCAAAGGCTTGAATTTCTTCAGGATTCTAATCATGGCAAGGACATGCCTCTCCACAAAGGAGTATTTTTGTTCGTAGTCGACCAAACCTTGACTGAAAAAGGCTATTGGTTGCTTTAGATTCTCTTCATTTTTTTGAACCAATATTACAGAAATGTTACTTGTGCTACCATAAGCATACAGATAAAAATCTTTGGAAAATTTGGGATTTACCAGCATGGGAGCTACTACTAAGGCCTCCTTGACCTTTTCAAAACTATTCTTGGCATCCTTCGTCCAACTGAAGACTACATTTTTCTTTAACATAGCTGTTAAAGGCTGTAACATATTTACAACATTAGGGATGAATCTTCTTAGAAAGTTGATCTAGCCTAGAAAGCTTTGCAGACCCTTCTTGTGATTAGGTAGTGGCAACTCGAGTATGGCTTTGCCCCTGTCAAGATCGATAGTAATTCCTTGCTTTGACACTATGTGTCCCAATAATTTCCCTTCATGAATAGCAAAGATACTCTTCTTTGGATTGAGAGAGATACTGAACTCTCTGCATTTTTCAAACACTTGCCTAAGATGTAATAGATGTTCATTAGCATTCTTGGAATAAACTGTAATGTCATCCAAATAAATCAGTATAATCTTGTTGATCAAACTTTGAAACACCATGTCCATGGCTCTCTGAAACATGGCACCAGCATTGGATAAGCCAAAAGGCATCCTTTTGTATGCCATGGTGCCCAATTTAGTTGTAAAAGCAGTCTTAAACTGATCTTCCTCTTTAACCAACACCTGATTATATCCTGAAAAACCATCTAGTAAGGAAAACCTTTCAAAACTAGCAACCTCTTGCAAGATTCGTTCCATGGAGGGCAGTGGGTAGTGGTCTTTCAAAGATGCTTAGTTAAGATCCCTAAAGTCTACACAAAGTCTTATTTCACCACTTTTCTTCCTAACTGGTACAAGGTTAGAAACCCACGAAGTGTGTTTGATAGGAAAGACAATACCCCCCTCAACTAGTTTAGTCAACTCTTTAATCATTAGAGGCTCAAGTTTAGGACTCAAAGGCCTTTGTTTCTGTCTTACTGGCTTAGTATCAGGCTCTAACTCAATTGTGTGTTGAGCAATGTGGGGATCAAACCCTCTCAAATCAGAATATTCCCAAGTGAAGACATCATGAAATTCTTGGCATAAAGCAACAAAAGCTTTTTTATCTTTAGGTGAACAAATTTTTCCTATCTTAAGGAGCTTACCTTTGAAGATCTCCAGCTCTTCATAGTGTTCTTGTTTGATCTGCAGGCCGGATTTTCCCTTTTTGAGCTGATCATCAGTACTGAAAATTGACTCTAAGGTAACAATGCCTTTGGGCAACTTATTCATTTTTAGCTGTATGACTTGATCACCATACTGCTATTTGAGTTTTACTTGATTAACCATGGAGAAATGATCTTCCTCTAGCAAGAAAGAAAGGATCTGTTCATCACTGTCAAAGACTTGCCAGTGAATGTTATTGTCAAGAATTGATGGTTTGACTACAACCTTCACATATTGCCACACTTTCTCTTTTCTAATGTCATTTGGAATGTCAAACTGCACCCTAATGGCTGCCAGCCTGTCAGCATGCTTCTTCTAATTTCTTGGAATAGACACTAAGTTAAAGGCATCAAAATCCTCAAGCATGTTCCACACTCTATTTCTATAAGACTTCAATGTGTCATTTTTAGCCACATTCAGGCCCCTTACTTGATTAACAACTAATTCACTGTCCCCATGCACTTTCAAATGGGTTATTCCTCTCTTTCTTGCCCACTCGAGACCTTGAACCAGGCCCTCATATTGAGCAGTGTTATTGGAGCATGCAAAAGCAAAACGAAATGCAGAGTAGTACCTATCACCTTGAGGAGACACAAGCATTGCACCCCCTCCAGCACCATTCTTACTTCTGGAACCGTCGAAGAACATCTCCCAAAGTCCATTTAGTGGTTGCAATGACTGGCCTGCATCTTTCTCTAAGTTTGGAATCTCAGTGTCAGGCTCAAGAATGATATAGTTTCCCATACCAGCATCTTGAATGAGGTCTACAGGACTATCTGATACATTTTCAACCACCCATTCATGCAGCAACATGTCAGAAACAGCTTCTGATTGGAGTTCTTGAGTAGCAGCTAGTTCATTGTCAGTAAAAGCAACACAATTTGCATTTGTAGTAGAGGGAGCAACATTGATGGGACTTGGGTTATATGGCTCAATGTGATCCTTGGCCAACCGCTCAGATTTAATGGTGACCTTGGTTCCATATCTTATTCTAAATAGCATTTGTGACCAATCGGCCGACACATAACCGCCTATCTTGGCTGTAAAGTCTCTAGATAAACACAAGGAAAAGAAAGGTGGAAGGTCTATGACACATATGTCTTGAGGGACTGAAAATTTTGGACAAGCATGCAGAGTGAGATTTAGATCCTTGATAATACCCAAAGTATTAACCGAAGTACCATCCAATTGGATCACTCCCTTCTCTAAAGGGTGATATTTTAGTCCAAGTTTGTCAGCAATCTACTTTGGCATCACAGAGCTACTAGCTCCACTATCTACCATACAGTTATGGACTAATTTATCACCAATAATCACAAACACGTAGAAAGGAGGTGGTTTAACTCCCTTTTCAGTCTCTATACAAGGCTGTTGATCATTTCCCTAAGAATCATTTGTTAACACGTCTCTAACCTGACCTATTGGGGGCTCAGATTCATCAGACATTTTTAAACTTGATAGGGCTGATTGTAACATATCCTTCTGACTGGGAATGACTAAAGAATCCCACATAGTCATGGTTACATTTTTCCTTTTCATACTATCAAGAATGTTAAAAGGTACAATTGGATTTTTATTATGTACCTTTATGCCAGTATGATCAGCTTGTGAGTGTGGCTACTCCTTGTCTGGAAGTTGCTGATTTCTTTGCCAACCACTAGTCACTCGAGAGGTAGATGGTTCCACAGCTACCGCCCTTCCTCTATCAGCTACTTGGTCAAGCTCAAATGCTCTCTTCTTTTCCCTAGTGTTAGCTACAATTGGAGAGCTATCTTCATTCAGCCCACAAAACTCTTGACCTTGCCAGTTAAGCAGGGTTGTATCATTGCTAAATTGGTCCTGATGTTGTGGAGATGACTCATTAGGTGTATGTTGTTGTGAGCTTGAGGCATTTTGTACCATAAGTTCCTAATTGATGAGTTCATTTGAGCAAGTGGCCTGATTGTGGGGCTAATTGCAGGGGTAGCACCATTCATAATCTACTGCTAAATTATTTTGAGTGGGAACCAGGTCCCTGGCGGCACTAACAGGTGCTGGAGCATAGGCCTGAAAAGGCCTTGTGTTCACACTCTGTCTTGGTCCTTGATAATTGCCCTGATACTGGTGTCTATTCCCTTGGAATTGCTGCTACTGACCTTGAAAAGGCTGACTTGAGGCCTGATTTTGTTGTTGATAAGGCCTAGAATAGGTTTGTTGCTTTTCCAAGTTCACCAACTTGTTACCAAAAGTTTGTAAAATACTTTTGATCTCTTGTAATTCATTTGATGAGCTTGAAGCAACACTTTCTTGCTTGTCAATGGTTTGAACAATAGCTGGTAGCATTGGTACAGCTGGTAGAGGTGTGAAAGGAGGTATCTGCAAAGGGATGTTTGCATGAATTTCTAGAAATATTGGCATTGGTGTTCTGGGAGGAAGCTTACCAGCTTGTATTAAGTTGTTTTCAGCTTGGATAGCTATTTCAAAGGCATCTGGTAAAGATACTCCTCCCATTGATTGTATCATGACAGCTATATCGCTGTTCAAAGCTCTCAAAAAGTATAGGAATGCATACTCTGGAGGTGGCCTCACCGTTGTAGGGATTCTATCCCAAGTTCTTTGAAATCTGATGTTGAAGTTGTTCATCTGCTCTTGCAAAGCCCTCTTAATTGTAGTCAGTTGCTCCAATAGAGACAAGTTGTCAGACCTGTCTTGGAATTGCTTAAGCAATTTTTCTCCAAAATAGTCCCATGTTGTGATTGAACTGACTGGTAGGCTCCTGTACCACTGCACAGCTCTTCCTTTCAGTGAAGTAGCCAGCAATCTCACTGCAACGTCCTCTTGGGTTATGTGGTGGACTCCACATAACGAAGCCACATCTCTCAAATGTTCAATTGGAGTAGTTTGGTCTTCTCTTGTGAAAATTGGTAGACTCTTCAAAGCTGCCATTGGAATATCATTGTGTTGCGCTAAGTTCAAAGGACTCCCTCCATTGAAAGCAACAAAGGGTTGATTCCTTGGAGCGGCCATTGAAGGTATCCGAGGTGGATTTGTTGGTGCAACGAAATGAGACCTTACAGGTGGAGGAGTGGATTGAGTTGTTCTGGAATAGATGATTGTTGTTCTCCACCTTTCCTCAACTCTGCCTTTTCTTCTTGGTGCTGACAGCTGCAAGTATTCAAAAGGGCTTGAGCTGCTTCTTGTTTGAACTCTTTTCATATACTATAGAAGGCATGGATTTTTAGAGTTCTTCCTCTTTGTGGAGTCGCCAAGTATGCAAAAAGGCTTGTATAAAGTCCTATGATTCACTGGCTGCATACCAAACTAGCAGTTAAAAAATATTCCAGTCCCACCAGATGTGCCAGAAACTATTGTCACCTAGAATCGCACCCTGTGCAAAGTTTACTAAAAACTGAGCATTCTAGAGCAACATGGGATCATCTCAAGGCTGTGGGTCACCTATAGTTGAAATGAACCTCCCGAGAAGGCCAGATTCCTTTGGGTATCACCTAAACTGTTGTTTCTTTGAGATAAAAGAGGGAAGAGATGCATAAATTAAAAGACTACACTAGGGTGATACACCGAACTGATGAGAAATCGTGAAATGAACACAAGAAGAACATACCCTTGAAAACCTAATTGCTATTCTCAGAGCAACTTCTTTCAGACTTAATGCTTTAGTCCTAACAGGTTCGGCCCACATACACATCTCAGGAAGGAAAGATTAATTTCATAGCCCTAAGATATGAATACAGAATTATAAAACATAGTTAAAGACCTGCATTGTTCAAAAGAAAGATACAGAAATGAGAATCAATACAGACATAAACACAAACTTCCAAGGTAAACTCTGTGTTGTATCCAAGATTCCAGTTGAGTTACAGAAAAACATACATTGATTAAGAAAGGATTGATTAAAAAATCACTAACTCTTTAGAGTGTGTAATCAAAACTCTTTACAACAAGGCAAAAAATGCCTTATATACAGACTGATATCTGCCCATTAGGGCTTACAAAAATATCGAAGCCCAAAAGATCTACCCTCAGATCTTTTGGATGAAGTTAATGCAGCACCCCTGCATGTCTATCCTGTGTGTGTCGGTGAAGAGTTACTATCGTAGAAGCCTTCTAATATTTTGCAACTACCGCATTCATTTAATCCATCGTGTCCAATTGAGCTACTTCGGTTGCATCTTGAATGCTCTGAGCCTGCAACAGATGCACGTCACCCTTCACCCTGTTGATGTTCTTTAGACTGCCACAGTTTACCCCCACGTCTCTCTGATTGGCTAAGTGAACTCCATGCAGCTCCTTCGGTGGTCAGAACTTCCCCTGTTGAACCGCATATCGGTGAGACACTGATCGTGTCTCCCTGATGCGGTTAAATATTTTTTGCAAGTATCGGCATAGCATGGAGCCATCACTGAGAGCTCCTAGTGAGCCCAAAAGATCATACCGATGCTACTGGAACCATCGACAAGACACCATTTATCGCCAAGAGATCTGTGGGTTGACGAGTCATGTGGAGATCCCTTTCTATCACTGAGACCACTCGTGGTCGGTAAAACATCCTGTTGAAAGCCCTACAGTCATACCGAGTTGTCTTCTGTTGAATTGCATCTCGGCGAGACACTAAAAGTGTCTCACCGATGCGATTAGATGCCTCTGCAGCTATCGCCATATCATAGAACAATCAGTGAAAGCTTATGGCGAGCTCATTTTATTTACCCCGAGCCCTCTCTTCTCCTCCAGGCTCGAGCTCCTTCGGCCTTTCGATGAGACCTTACCAGGCTGGAAAAATCTCACCCTGATGGTTTTGTCTCGTGGCGAGCTCCTTTGCAGTCAGCAAGACATCTGTGTGTTGGCCGAACTTCATACCGAGCGCCTCTTTCTTTTGCCGATGTCGCCTTGACTTTCGCTCTGACCTTCATCCTTCGGCAAGACATTTTGCTAAAGGCGATATCCTTTGTCGAGATCTCCTTTTGTCTGCCCGAAAAAGACATCCTTGTGTATCGGCGAGAGTCTTGCCAAACTGATTTCATCTTGGTGAGGGCCCATCTCAGTATCGGCAAGAGCCTATTGGTGTCACCCCAAAATCATTTCACTCCACCGAGCTCTGCATTCCTTTTACTGAAGCTTCATCAAGTCGGTAGGACCTCATGGCAATGCCCCATAGTCATACCGATATCTACTTTTGTCACTGAGACACCCTCCATTCGCTGAGACCTCTTGCAGACTTCCTTTTCCTTCGACGAACTCTTTCTTCGTTCTAAAGGCTTCACCGTTCGGCAAGACTCCTGTCGATAACACCTTGTATGCTGCTAAGACTTCCCATTGTCAGCATGACCTCTGGGCAACATCTTCAACTATTGGCAAGCCCTTCATGTTTTGGTGGGGCCTCCTTGCGATCAGCAAGACCATCTTTGTTCGCCGCTCGAGACTCTATATCGAGCTCTATGACTCTTGCCGAGCTCCATTTCATTTTGGGGGGATCTTGTGTAATCGTTGAGACATAATGTATCTCCCACCGATGAATCTACCTGTCCCAAGTGTGATTTTGTAGCTTTGATCCCTTAGGGAGACCTCACATAGACTACATTTACTACACCGAAAAGGTCTCAATGCATTCTGAGTCACCGAGACAAGGCAATTGTTACGCTGAAAAGGGTCCTTCGCCATTTTCCATCGGCAAGACCGAAGGTCACTCATCGAGACCTTACGACGATCGCCCCAACCTACACCGATGAGCACATCCTTCCGCTGTCGATCGATGAGACAAAAGTGAACTCATGCCGAAGAAAACCATATGCGTAGTCAGGGAGACATGTTGAGATCGGTTAGACGCAACCCCGACAGCTAAGACATATGCTGATAGAAGCCTCCATGGTTGCCAAAACAATAGAACCGTCCTTTAGAATGAAGAATGCAGAAGACCTGTGATCGCCGTGACACTCTTGGGGTCTTGGTGACTATGTCCCTAGAAGATTTTCATGCCAAACTAGAACAAGGCAGGCTTCCCAACTGAGCTCCTTGCAACCTAGCATCAGATTCATGACCTTTGCCCTAGGCCAAATGCTCCATTTGGCCTTCTCAAACCTGTTAAACACAATTTTCCTTGCTGATTGAGCCAGAGGGTGAAAATTTAGGCAACAGTCGAATAGGGTTGCAAATGCCTTAAGTAGGAGGCGGACATTGATGACAGAGATGTAGATTGAAGTGGTTGGGTTCAATGAACTCAAAACATTATATCTAGAAGATCATGATTTTGTGGAGGCTTGGAAAGCTTGCAAGGAGCCTATTACAGTGGACAAGACAAGGTGGTTGGATTTCATAATTCAAGATGGCATGTTGTTTCAGGGAAGCCAAATGTGTATTCCAAGGAGTTTCATGAGGGAGAACCTGATTAAGGAGAAGCACAGTGGAGGAATGGCAAGACATTTTGGTCGGGATAAGACCATTGCCATTATCAGTGAGCATTATTATTGGCCTTAGTTCTCATAGGATGTAAAGAAGTATGTATAGAGTTACAGGGTATGCCAGATGGCTAAAGGAGTGAGCCAGAATACAGGGTTATATCAGCCCTTACCTATACTAGAGAGGTCGTGGGAGGATATAAGTATGGATTTTGTTCTTGGTTTGCCAAGGACACAGAGAGGGAATGATTCAGTATTTGTGGTGGTTGGTAGGTTTTCAAAAATGGCACATTTCATTCTATGTTAGAAGACCCATGATGCAGTCCACATTGCTAACTTGTTCTTCAAAGAGGTGGTGCAGCTACATGGTTTGCAAAAGAGTATTGTCTCGGATCATGACACCAAATTTGTGGGATACTTTTGGAGGACATTGTGGAAGAAGTTGAGAACGGAGTTGAAGTTCAGTTTTGCACACCATCCACAAACGGTTGGTAAGACGGAGGTTGTGAACAGGAGTCTGGGTAACCTACTGATATGCTTGGTAGGAGATAAACCCAAGGGATGGGACTTGATCTTACCCCAGGCATAATTTTCTTACAACAATTCTATCAACAAAAGCATTGGTAGATCACCATTCCATATTGTGTATGGAGGCAGCCCCAAAACAGCTCCAGAATTGAGGAAGATGGACCAATAGAAGAAGATAAGTGTTGAAGCCGAAGATTTTGCAGAGCACATCAATGATATACATGAGAAGGTAAGAGAACATGTTAACAAAATGAATATGTAGTATAAGGCCAAGGCAGATAAGAAAATGAGGAATAAGGAGTGTCAGATTGGTGATGAAGTAATGGTCCACTTGAGGAAAGAAAGGTTTCCAGTGGGAACCTATAACAAATTGAAGATGAAGAAATTTGGTCCCTACAAGATTTTGAAGAAGCATGATTTAGGGAATGCATATGAAGTAGAGTTGCCAGATGGAGTCAACATTTCCCCTATGTTCAATATTTCATATTTGAAAGAGTATCATGAAGGTGGCGCAGAGGATGCACCAACAATAGGGCAATATGACATTCCAGCAACTACTTCAGAGAAGGAGGATATTGAAGCAATCCTAGATAGCCGTGTGGGAAGGAGTACCAGATACAGGCAGTATGAATAATATCTAGTGAAATGGAAAGGAAGACTTGTGGAAGATTCATCCTAGCTATCTAAGGCAGAGGTTGACCATTTGGGTTTTCCTCAACTATCTGAGACGTGACGGGGTCACTTCTCAAACTACCCTGGGTGTCTGATGCAGGAGCATCTAGTGGTGTAAGGGCAATCTTGCATCACCCAAAAAAAGAGTTTCATTTCATGTTGGTAGTTTCTTAGATGTTTTTGCATTTCTAGATACCCTTTTCATCATAATGTAATTCTTAACTTATGATTTTGCTTTTCTATTCTTGGGTTGAAAGATATTGCAGTTTTAGTCTCCCAGAATTGCACCTCAAAACCTTCCAAGTCAAATTTGAGGCACTAAGCGGTCCTTAAATGGCCCCAAAACTTTCCAAAATTGGCGTAGCAATTTTGAGGATGTTCTTGACTCTGAGACCTTTCCAATGATTCAAACGGTTTGAAAAATGGAGTCCCGGATCAAAAGTTATGGCTCCCAGAAGTTGGTGCATTTTCTAGAAGATACTAATTTTTGAATGTACTTTTGTAATTTGAATTTCAAGTTGTAATTTTCGGTGCTAAACTGCCAAAAACTCAAATTTGAATGTTGTTTTGGCTCCAAACTAAAAGGGGAGCTCTATTTATGGGCAGGTTTCTGATTTTTTGGTGTAGCTTTTTGGGGACAAGTTCTCATACTATGAAAAGGGGTTTTTCTATAATTTTGTAGTTTGTATATTTCCAAAACTTGAGGATATTTGATCCTCTGCATGTAAGAAGATCATTTTTCATAATAATAAAATAACATTCTCTATTTGGTGTGTTAATTTTTTGTCTCAGGTTGCACCCTCGTCATACAATCTCATCTAAACATGGCCTAAATCTAGAGCTTATATAGTAGGAAATATCAACTCTTCTACATTACTAATAATTATAATTACGTGTACATTAGAAACACTTATGATAAAATGGAATATCACATTTATTTGAAGAATTTTTCAAATAGCTCACTCACCCTACTTAGGATTTCATTTATTGTAAACAAGTTTACCATACGGGTGAGTGAAGAGGGACATACAATGCTTTTATTATTTGGGTTGTCTTTGGATAAAACTCCCCCTACATGTTCCACAACTAGCTGGGAATGACAACTCCTACGCTAGACAAAAGTTTAATAAGTATTATGGGTAACGAATGTGGTTTAATCACATAATGACAACATACTTTAAACTATGATTCTAGTCATTTGGTAGGGATGGTCTATGATGATGTGGTCACTACAAAAGTTTTTAATTTCACCCATCTCATACCTCTTCCTTTTTCGAACTCATCTACTTTTCCCAGGTCTCAAACTCACATATAATGCTCTCCTTTTTTGCACACCCCTTGGTTGGTCTTATCCATGGCTTACCCTTAAAATGTGCTCCTTAGATAGAATAATTTGACCCCAAAAATGACCATGAACTTCCTTTGTCGATTATAATTTGATGCTTGTTCAAAGATCACGTTTTGGCACCAGTTGAGAGGATGTCAACAAAAGTCATGGGGTCTAGTCTCTTACACCTACCAACTACATTTATTTGAAAGTTTCTATATCATTTTCAACAAATTTATTTCGTGCATTTTTATTATGCAACCCTTACAATACACAAGACCACAATTATTTGAGGCATTTCACCCAACCTGGATGTGCCTTTTCCCTAGCCTCTATCTTTTCACCCCACCATTTTTCTCACATTTCTATCGTTTCTTGGCACCAACACCCAATACTACCAACACAAGGTTGTGGATGGGGAAAATGGACACAATATTCCTTTAATGGTGTGACAAGAAACTGTCTATTCATGACACCCAAGCCATCTCTCTTCCTTAGTGAGTTTAGGATCACAATTGTCTCAACAGTGGCAATAGGAAAAAATTTCCTTTTTACAACCAAAATCTCAAAACAAATATTTGACTTTTTGTATGGGTTGGATAAAAATTTCATTTTGGTTTGGTAATTCCAAACCAAAATGGATAAATTCATTGCTAAAAAGTATCCAATTTAACAAAATGAATATTCGTTATGAAAAAATAGATATCCATTATTGCAAACTAGATATCCATTACCTAAAGCCCCAAAAAGTACACTTCAGTAAAATAGGCATAACTTTTATGTTACTAATCAAAATTTTGATATTTCACATGTGTTGGAAATGTGATCTAGAGCTAGATTAGGTAATTGTTCTATATTATGCACCAAAAAATAGGTATAACCATTTTAAATTCATACTTCATTTTTGAAATTTCAAATGCTCGCAACTTTTGAATACAAAGTCTTTTTTCACATTTTTTTTGCAACAATCATCCCAAAAGACTTGAAACATTAAAGAAGTAATTGAAATAACAAAACATTTATATTTGGTGTACTAATCAAAGTAACAAAACTACATTAATCATCATAGAAGGTTTCTTGATGTCTTTGATCTTATGCACACCTTTCCCAAAGTTGACCTAGGAGAGTGTTTATCCCCTTGTGACATAACGGCAACTCTTCCAAGGTATTTTCAATATCGTAAATCATTAGATTCTATAAAGGATTATAGAATATGAAGATCAACTAGGTGGGAAGAAGAATATCAATTGACATTGTGTAGGGTTGAGTCCAAATTCAAAGGATGAATCCATGTTTGTTGACTTGACATAGACTGCTAAACTTGATCCTAAATAAATCACAAGATCAACACAAAATATAAGACATTCAAATAATGAGAAAACACTTTAGGAAAAATAAATGATATTATATTATCTTTTTTGAATTTAACACATTCTTTGATCATCAAACTAAGTATTGTGTTCACTTATTTACTTTCCATGCCTTAGAAGTTAATATTAGAAAGCACTATCCCACATAATTTCCCCAAAATTAATATTCTAAGTTGTTTTCTTATTTGTGTACATTTCATTGAGTTAGATTGGATTAATCCTAAAGGAATTGTTATTTTTTATTTTCATCTCAATGAACCCAATCAATCTTAAACAACCTAGTCTTCTTCTAGGGTTTCTTATTCATATAAGGGTACTTAGATCTATACTTTTATGATATTTGAATCTCAATTTTATATTTTAAACTCTTATCATGACCATTTATTTATAGATTCTATATTGTTACATCTTTTTTACTATCTTTATTTTGAAATCCCTTTTACTTACCCTACCCATCCTTGGAAACCACATTAGGGTTTCATTTTCACTTTTCATAGATCATTAATATTTTTACTTTTTCAATTGATATGAAAGTGTACCTTTGGGATTTATTTTTCCTATTGTTTTATAACATGAGTTACTTATGGTCTAATCTTCCTTTGAATTTGTGTTTTTCTAAACCCTAACATGGGTCAAAGCAATGAGAATGAGATATATTTCAATGATCATAATGAGAGCATTGATGACTATGATCACAAAGCTCATTTAAAAATTTAGGCTTTGCAAATGGAATTTCTAGTTTCACCCATACTAAAAATCCTACACAACTAGTATGTTTCACAATGTATTTTATTATTGTAATCTATTTGGATTAGATATTTTGCAAGTAGTTTATATGCAAAGCTTACTTCTTTTCTAATGACAAGTACATTTCTATCCTACCGTGCTACTACCATTGACCTCTACAACTATTATTCATCATCTTAGTACCACTACCACTAGTGTCCTATCATTTAGTACCTATATTCATCAAGTCCAAATAGTTTATCACACTTCCATGCCTTTTTCATCAACCAAAATTGGGCCTACTAGTATCACACGCACTCAAGCCACTTCCACATCCATTGTACTACACCTCATACATTGAATACCCTTGAGCATCTTAACTCCTACATACCATTATCCCAAGCAATTATTTCATCCACCCCTTGTATTTATCCCATATTGATGCACATATATACCATAGTGGTTCCCAACTCCCCATGTCCCTGTTTATTCCACAATCCTAGATGTACTATTTCACAAAATATATCATGTAGAAAAGAAAGTTAATGTAAGGCCAAGTGGGTGAAAGAATGATGAATTCTAAAATCCTATACAAACACCCCTAGCTTTTGATATTGTGATATATTCATTACCCATGGGTTTTATGGAATCATGATTTTTAGTGTAAGATGAAAAGGTGACTCCAACATCCATTTGTGATCATTCATAGATACATGTGTAGACTTCCTTTATGGGCATGTTATTAACAAATTCATTTCTACAAAATCTTATAGACAATGCTATTGAATGTTTCATTCCACTTCCTCAAGGGTATATACACTCATTTAATAATTTGAAAGAGTTCTCCTAAAATAATTTAACATTAACACGGGCCTTAGAGTAACCCTTTCCAATTTATCTTAATGTTCCCAAGGATCAAATGAACACAAATGATTATGTCATACGATATGAAAATATATTTTATAAAATGATCACCTCCTTACATGAATTTCAATTGTAAAATATATTATAAAATGGTCACATACTTACATGATCACCCCCAAATTTTTAAATTATCTTTGTAATCATAGTCATCATTTTTCTCATTATGAGCACCAAAATATATCTCATTCTCATTGCTTTGGACCATGCTAGGGTTTGTACAAACACTAATTCAAAGGAATATTAGGACCATAAGTAACTCATGGAATAAATAAAAGATAGGAAAATAAATCCCAAAGGTACACTTTCATATTGAAAAACTAGAAATATTGATGATGCATCAACTATGAAAATGAAACCCTAATGTGGTTGCCAAGGATGGGTAGGGTAAGTAAATGGATTTCATAATCAAGATAATAGAAAAATATTTAACAATATAAAATCAATGAAAAAATGGCCATGCAAAGAGTTTCAAATATAAAATTGAGATGTAAATATCATAAAAGTATATATCTAAAAAACCTTAATGTGAATAAGAAACCTTAGAAGAAGACTAGGTTGTATAGGATTGATTGGGTTCATTAAAATGTAAATAAATAAAAAACTTCCTTTAGGTTTAATCCAAGCTAATCCAATTAAATATGCACATATAAGAAACTAACCTATATTAATAATTTGGGGGTAACTATGCGGGATAGTGTTTTCCGATATTAAATGCTAAGGTATGGAAAGTAAATAAGCAAACAAGACATACTTAAAGTTTGATGATCAAATAATGCGTCATTCAAAAAAGGTTCTATAATATCATTTCGTTTTCCTAAAGTGTGATCTTCATATTAGTTTAATGTCTTATATTTTGTGTTGATCTTGTGATTTATCTAGGGTCAAGTTTAAAGAGATCTGTGTCAAGTCCACAATTATGGATTCATCCTTTTAGTTTGGACTTGACCCTACACAGTGTCTACTACTATTCTTCTTCCCACCTAATTGATCTTCATATTCTCTACTTCTTTCTAATATCTAATAATTGACGATATTGAGAATACCCTCAAAGAGTTGCTATGTCACAAGGGGATGCATGTTCTCCTAAGTGAACTCAAGGAAAAGGTGTGCATAAGATCAAAGATAACACTGAAGCCTTTTATGATGATTTATGAAATTTTTTTACTCTCCTTGGTATACCAAATTTAAATGTTTCATTATTGATTACTCCTTTAATGTTTCAAATCTTTCAAAATGATTCTTGCAAAAAGTTGTGATAAAAGGACTTTGTATGTAAAATTTGCTAGCATTTGAAGTTTCAAAAATGAAGGATGAATTTCAAATAATTATACTTAATTTTTGGTATATAATATAAAAAAATTAAATGATCCATTATGCAAATCTTTGAATCATCTTTCCAACACCTATAAAAATCAAAATTTTGATCGGTAACACTTGTTGAAGTGTATTTTTTTGGGCTTTTAGGTAACATATATCCATTTTGCAATAACATATATATCCATTTTGAATAACAAATATTCATTTGGAAATGTTGGGATTAGCTAAGATCTATAAGCATAAATTGATAACCTTCCACAAGTGAACAATGAAGTACAATAGTATTTATATCAATATATGAAGAGTGTGTAAAAAGTATGTAAAATCCTTGCATATATAGGCAAGGTAGAGGAGGTGAGAAGGTAGGAGTGAAACTTTGACTACCCCTCCAAAGGTGCAACACTTATTATCTCACTTGACAAGTGTGCATACAATAGGTGTCTCAAATGATGAGGACACATGTCTCTACCGCATGAGGTGAGACAAAAGAATAAAAAACCTAAATAAACTTAAGTGAAGTGTGAATATGTGAATCCCAGAAAGGTGATATCCTAACTAAATATTCATAAAGACAATATTTACACTAACACGCCCCATTAAGTGCAACTTAGGGAGTAATGTATGCAAAAATGATGAGTTTTGATTAGTAGGTCATATTAGGTACTCATGTACAAATTTCTCTTAAAAAGTAAAGGAGAAAAAACCCAATAGAAAATAAAACCCCTCTCCAAAAGAGAAATGATACAAATGCAATAAAATGTTAGGTACTCATGTACAATGAATGTTCCCCCTATAGGAGAGAAAAGAGAGGTCTATGTTACCCCCCAAAATGTGAGAAGTAATAAAATCCATGCGAGAAAATGCTTCCTCCCAAAAATGATAGAAGAAGAGAAATCATATAGTGTCCCCTCAAAATGATTCCTATAATGTTGGTAGATTCTCAAAACTAGATGCTAAAGAAGATTCACAAATGTTGAACAACATTTCTCCCCTTGGGAAGAAACGACACCACAAATGTGTGCAAGATGATTTCCCATTCCTAGTAGGAATATGTAAGAATTAAGATGAATGTCTCTAAATTTTGCACATGATTCAAAGAATAAGATGATGTCCATGTGATGTTTCAGATCACGCTCAATGATCTCCAAGCCAATGCTAGGTTGTGACAAATGCTGATAAGATGGATCAAGTACCATATAATATTCAGGAATAGAAACCATGGATGAATGGTGACAACTAGACCAATGAGAATCTAATATTGATACAGATGATGTCAAAATGAATGATGATTGAGTCGAATTGAACTTGTGAATATATGCAGAATTTTTCACTATAGAAGATGATATAGACAAGGCAAAGGAGGTGAGAACATAGGAGTGAAACTCTGAATAACCCTCCAAAGATGCAACACTTGCGAGCTCACTTGACAAGTGTGTGGGCAAGTGGCAAGTGTACCTGAAATAGGTGTCTCAAATGATAAGGGCACATGTCTCTACCACATGAGGTGAGACAAAAGCATAAAAAACTAACTTAAGCTAAGTGTGAATAGGTCAATCCTAGAAATGTGATATCCTAACTATATATGTAAAGACACTATTTACACTAACATAAAAAAAATTACAAAAAAAACCTCTAGGAAATAGATATTTGTTATTTTAAAATGGACATTCATTAGTAATAGATATCCGTTTTTTCTGACAAAAACATGTTGCCATCATTTTTTCCTTGGGAATCCATTGGATTTAGGCTTGGGAGTGTTAAGCCTAAGGGGACAATAGGTCCAACATGTTTAGAGGTTTCATCCTCTTTTTGTGACTTCACCCTTCATGTTGATGACATTTTTTAATCCAAATTTGATGAAACGAAAAGGGTTTATTCAAGAATTTTTTAAAATTATAAAAAATATAAGATATGCTTGATTATGAATTTAATAGATAATTTTAATGATTTTATATATAGAATATGATAGAATTCATGATTGATAGATTGATTGAATGCATCCATAACTTTCAAATTGTTGTACCCTTTTAAAATCTAAAAGATGTACTTCTACTTTGTATTCTATGTTTCATTACCTATAGGTTAAAAAATGAATTTCACATTTTTTTTACCAAGTTAGGTTGGTCGATTTTTTTTTAATAGTTTAAAAGTCTTTGTAAAAATTCATATATCTAATTATTTACTTACAAAAAAACCAAAAAAAATGCATCACATTGGGCATGTGTCATTTACTAATATTTAAATATTCAAATTTTTTTTCTCATAATTAAGTTGGTTGGAATGACACCTACTTTTATTTATTTTTCAAAAATTATAGTAGTGCTTCATTGACATTTCAAAATTTCCCCAAATATAATATACATATATAGATTCAAAAAAAATAGTAGCCTAAAACTCACATTCATTTTTTTACAAATCCTATTCCTACATATTTTTCAAATTGTCTTAATAACCTATTCAAATTTTCATGTGAAGTTGCTTAAGTTTATTTTTTAGTATTTTTATTTCCACTTAGACATATATTTTGGCCCATCATGATCGTGCACTCACCCACCTACAAACCCATACATCGATGTAAGCTTGTCTCTCTATCTCCTTTTCCTATTTCAAAGACATTTTGATTTTCTTTAATTCTCTTTTATTCTATTCCTAGTCTTTGATTGTAGGGGATGTGACAACAACAATCTATGGGGAACTTTGATATTAAGTATCTTTAGCAATGTATGTTTGTTGGAAATTTTGTATATAAATAGCTCTGATGTGCAAATATTATGTAATGACTCTATTTTTCAATAGATAGTTATTGTGAGGTTTATGTTCTTTTTATCTTATTCTCTTTAGTCTTTTGCATTCATTTTTTGTCTAAAAGAATTTAACAAGTTGTAAATCAGCCTTAGAGAAGTGTTTGCATCATAATAACTGCTACTATGAGGTTTATGTTATTTTTTTCTTATTCTCTTTAGTACATGTTCCATTCATTTTTTGGCTAAAAGAATTTAACAATATTTTTTTATAATAGAAATAGTTTTTAAAAAATGAGGTTACAATATATGGAGCTACAACTCCATCAACATAAGCATAGCATTGTTCAATGAAACCAACAATGAGCACAAAAAATATATCTAATAATCATCCATCTTTCCTAAAAAAATGACAAAATACCTACAAACAAATCACTCTTCCTAGCACCTTTGGTTGTTTTTTCCTTCATGCTAGTCCATATCAAAAGTCCCAATTGACAGATTAGGAAGATCAATTGGATTAGGATCTTTAATCACAAGCTCGCATCTATCTTTAACTATTGGATCGATTTTCCTTTTCTTCTGTGCCTTCGTAATGTTATGAGTCTTCATATATACTTTTAAAACATCCATCTCTTTCTCGTTCAAATTATTTATTCTATGCAGCTAAAAATGTGCTCTCTTATCCTCCTCTTTGTAGATAATTATAAGCCCCTCCTCTAATAGGATGAAAATATATCCTTAGGAATATCCAATATCATTGAAGCATGCCAGAGAATATCATAGAATTTACATTGAAACTCAATAGGACTTCTTATTTCCCCTGAAAAATACTCTTGTTCATCCTTTTAAAAAAAAACCACAAAATTTTATTGGTGAGCACAAGGAAAAACTTATTAAGATCAACAAAAAAACCTTAAAATATCCAAACAAAATTCCAAACCAAGTAAACCCATCCTTGATATCCCATCCTAATATGTTAACAAAAAAGGACTACAAAAAATACACATAATGATAATAAGAAAAGGTGTTCAATAGTTTCAACTTTGTTACAAAAAGTATGCATTTTGATAGGGATACCTATATACACCATCTCAACACTCACAAAAGAAATCTTCAAAATTAAAATCCATATAAAACAATCCTTTTTCTGGCTCAACAACATAGAACCAAATATGTCTAGAAACACAAGCTCATTTCTTGTAAATCATGTCAAGATTCTAGCTATTATTTGAAAGAAAACAATAATGTGCCTCATATTAGAAAGCAACCCATACAACCTTTTAGAAGTCATCTTATTGAACATAGTTTCATCTTTCCAATTCATATTCATCAAAATTTTAGTATTCAAATTCAAAAAGATGAGAAAATTCACATTGTATAGAATTTTTTTCAAAACATAATATGATATTTTTTGAATTGGAGGTATATGAAATTTGGGCTTCCTAGCCTTTCCCAATCTTTAATATTACCACCCTCAAAGATATCCTTAATGTTCAAGATCCCTTTAGAATCCCAAGATTTGGCAAAGTAGCCCTGGGTAAGCTCTAGAGGCTTATTATTCCAAAATAAATTCCATCATTCATATCTAAAAGCATAAAAAATGTCATGGCTTCTGGAAAATACATTTCTCTTACTAATTATGTGTTTCACTGACTCCTAGGACCTCTAAATATTCTTAAATGAATAGGAACTAAAATGCTTAACCAAAAAATTACCAAACAACAAATCATGGAGATGTAGAACAACCCAATTTATAACTTTTTTGGGGCTTGACAAGATAATATTGTTTCTTATTAGGATTTTCCAAGACTCATTACCATCAAAAGCTTTCACATTCCGCTTAACAACTAGTAGAATACCTTGTGTCTTCAAACTTCTTAGCCCTAGTTCCCCTAGGGTTTTAGGCAAACAACACCAATCCCAATTGACATGTATATTTTTATTCCCATTTCCATCAAACCATAAAAATCACCAAAGATCTTTTGGGTTCTCTCAAACTAAGTATACCAAATAACCATTCTAAGGAATAATAAATACTATGAGAAGCAAGAACTTTTTGAGTGACTTGAATCCTCCTAGCTATGGACACCATATGATTCTACCACTTTTGATTATTTTTCTCAATTTTGTGAAACATCCATTCCCACATCTCCTTAAGAGAAAGGTCAATAGAAAAAAGAATGCCCAAATACCTGACAATAGTACTAGGACCCCTCCCCCCCCTCACTGCCAGTTCTCTCTTTGAATCCACTCAGAAGGGTTATTATGCCAACTTAAAAAGATAGACTTACTATCAGAAACCTTGGAACCAAAAGCTATGCAAATGATATTCAATCTATCAATAACATTAGCAAAATTTATTCCTTTATTTATATGAAAATAGCAATATCATCTAAAAATTGGGAATAAAAAATTCTCATTGTTGGTGAGCAAAATTCCTTTGATTAGAGGACTTATGAGACTAGTTCTCAACATATAGTGTAAAGCATTTGTAGCAAGCACAAATAGAGTAGGATCAAATGGAAAACCTTGACTGATTGACCTTTGAAGATTGAAGGGATCAGTCAACTCCCCATTAACAACAATTTGAGTGGAGTCCTTAAATTTTTAATCCATTTAAAAAATAAGGAGGAAAACCATAAGCTTTGAGCAACTCCAAAAAAAAATACCACTCAATTCTATCATAATTTTTTTCAAAGTCTAGAAGAAGCATACTTACATCTTGAATATTATAATTTTCCTAGTTCATGCCCTCATAGTTGGAAGTCAAGTTTTCAAGAATTTAGCTTCCTTCAAGATGAAACTAGTTTGAACGACTGAAACAAATTTTCTTAGTATCTTTGTCAATCTATGAGGAAGAGTATTTGTCAAGATTTTATTGGAGACATTAAGTAAAGTTATAGGTCTTTAGTTCTCAATAATATTTGTATTCCCTTCCTTAGGAACCGACTTAATAATTCCTCTGTTAATGTCTATACCCAAGGATTCTTTATCAAAAGCTTCATGAAAAACTTCAAGAAGCTTATCCCCAATACAATATGCATTAGCTTTAGAAAACTTAGTTGGCAGCCCATCACACCTAGAGACTTATCATCGCTAAAAAATAGGATAGTATTTATAATCTATTTGCTAATTTTTTCAACATCCTCATCTTCAATCATTCTAGGAATGACCTTTTAACAAAAAATTCTAGCCTCTTTACTTTGATTATCCTCTTCAGTGGAAAAAATATTTTGGTTTAAAAGGAATAAAATCTTGTTTCATAAAGAAGTTTTCATTAGAAACATTTCCTTCAAACTCTAAGGGACCAATCATTTATCTAATTTTCTTTTATTTTAAAAGGTTAGAGAAGTATTTTGACCGCCTATCTCCTTTTATCCAGTTCATCCTTGCTCTAGTTTTAGCACCTTGACTCCTATAATTTTGGAGCCTCCTAAGAAGGTTCTTAGTCCTAGTCATATTTCTCAATAGATATTGATCATCTTTACTATTTTGTAAATCCCCTTTGAGAGCCAACAACTTTTCTTCAAGATTTCCTTCATTTTTTCATGTCCAAAGTCTTATTTTTACCTAGTCTTAAAGACATTGCTTCACACCGAGGTCAAGTGATTGCATCTTCTAGTAATTGAAGAACCTTTATAGCACCTTTTTACTAGCATAGTAACTATTTTAATTCTATTCAAGCAATCTTGGTCCCTCAACAGAGAAACATTAAGTTTGAACAAGGGTTTACTAGAATCCTCTTTGTTAAAATTATTCTACCCAACCAAAATGGAAGCTTCAATTGGAGAATGATTAGACGTTGTGGAAGGAAAACTATGACAAGTTTATCTTAGTTATTGTAAACAAAATTGAAAAAAAAATTGTTCACATAAATTATGCCACTTGTCTAGAATAGGCCACGTTCTACCTTGGTTTTGGTTGTTGTGCCATGTAAACCAAATCTACGTATTATTATCTTTACCTTATTCAAGGGGGTCCTTTAAATTAGGCATCCTCTTCATCCTTAACCAAAAGTAAAGTTCATTTCCTTTCCAAATAGGCCCCTTACCTCCAATTTTATCCTCTTTATATTCCACCATATTTTAGCCTCCCTCAAAGATCTAGGGGAGCTTTGGAAAAGAATGGGTCATCTAATTCCACAAAGAGTATCTTTCCCTATAATCATTGGGAGCATAAATTGAACATATTCCAAACTTGCAACCATTTTTTTCAAGGGACACCCAAACCAATCTATTACAATGAGAACAACCTTTATCAACAACAAATTGAGACCAATTAAATTATTAATTAAAAGAGTTGAGCCCCATTTACCTTTTTCAAGATCAATGTAGGAGGCCTTAGAGTTTATCCACACAATTTTCAAAATTCAATCGAGTTGGAAGTCCATTGCTTTCACTTCTTGCAAATAAAGAAAGTCCTTATTAGTTTTGCTATTAAACAAAAAGTACCTCAAGATGTATTTTCTATAAGTGGGTTCAAGACCCCTAACATTCCAACTAATGGTCTCGATGCCAATTATGCACTTTCCTTCACCTTTATGAACTAGATGCCAAAGGCCTAAAAAAAATGTAATTTCTAATTCCAAAACAGAGATATGCAAGTACCTACAAAATGAGCAAACAGAGACAGACAATTGTGAAAATGCTTGTTAATGCACCTGTACAAGGACAAGGTCTCCCAAGGGCATCTGGGTCCTTGAATAGGGTTTTGAAAATTGAAAAATTAAATGTTTAAGTTGGTGCTTAAGGTTATTGTTCCTATCTGCAAACAAGTTTGATAGTGATTGTTTTTCCAAAATTTTCTAATGTAAATGAGATGCAAATGTATGACAATGTGTAAACAAAGATGACAATTATGAATGCAATTTTGAATGAAAATCTGATCTAAATGACTAAAACATACCCTAATGCAATCTATAATGCAATATGGATGTAAATTTTTTGAATTTTTATGAGTTTTTATGATACATATATGAAACCCTATGTGAGAAATGCAAGACAATGTGTTGCAAAACCTAGATCTATGGTTTAAAAGACCTCCAATTTCAAAAATCTATGATGTCAAATGTCAAGTTCACCAAAATAAAACAAAGGAAAATGGGACCCTAGGTCCTAATGTGTAGAACCTAGGATATAATGGTTTGTTGTGTTGATGGTATTCCTATTTTCCCAAGTTTCATTAAAGGAGATCAACAAGGTGAATAGATTGACTATCAACCTTGAAGGTGAGCCAATTAGACCTAGATATCCTTCTTTTGAGCCTTAGGAATGGATTAGAAATGATTAGAATGATTAACCTAATTGAACTATATGACCTAATGTGAGAAATGCAATATTTTGGAAATACACAGACAAAAACTGTAAGTTGTAGGTGGATTTGGGAAGTGTCAAATGATGTGTACTTATCATCAAAAGCTAGATATGGCATGCAAAGGAGGAATCAAATGCCTAGGGGTATATGGGTCCTTGATAGCGGGTCCAAAAATATTTTGCAATCCTTTGATGTTGGATCTAATCTTCTATTTCTCGGTTATAGAGTTGTCAAAGTATCGTCAGATAATTTTGTAATCAATTTTTTGTGATTTGAAAACTTCTAGGGCTTTAAATACAACAATGGACAATTTTCCTTCAATCTTGTTTTAATCCTCTTCAAGCCTCTAACTTGGACATTCACAAAGGGAAGAAATGTTGGGCCATTTTAGGGGCTTGCCTCAGTCAAACCCCATGTAAGTGTTTCCACTTCCACAATGGAAATGTCAACAATAGGAATGATAATTGAAAGGAAGGAATGATGAAATCACAAAGTGTTGCAACTCACCACCCTTCAATGGATTCCTTGAAGGACTAAAGTCATACAAATCTCCTTGAAGATTTGGATCTTGCTTGCTTGAATTCTTGAATGCTTTGGAGACCTACATAAGTGTTAGCCTTCACAAAACAATGATAACATGAACACATGTATAGAATTTGACATGATGTTGGATCTTGAATTGCTGCTATAAATCCTTGTAAATGTTGCTCTTGACAATAATGCTTGATCTTAAGTTCGCCTTAGTGCTTGATAATGCTTGCTAGATTTCAAATGATAAAATAACTATGTAGTTATATGTAATTGTTTTAATTTCCCAAAAATTAGATTCCAAAAGTTGACATTTGGAATTTGAATTCTAAATGTTAAAATATGACCAACAACATATTAAAAATTAGTCCCCGACAAGAGAGAGGGATCCATACACCCATGGACGTATGGTTCTTGGCCCTATCTTCTAGGACATTAAATGTCGAGATCAAAACATTAATTTTTTGCACATTTATTCAATGCATGCAATCCTTCAGAAAATAGTAAAAGTAGGCTTTGGAATGCATAATTTAGGAAATTAGAAGCTTAATTAGGTCCAATGATTTAGGGGGGCAAAACATAATGTGAAATTGTTAAGGGCGAAATTTTTTGACATTACAGGTACTAAGTTGAGCTTGGATATGTTTTCTAATTTTGATGATGATTTTTAGGATCCATCTAGGGTTTTTTATGCTAGTGTCATTGGTAGTTTAATGTATGCAATGGTTTGCACTAGACCAGATATAGCCCAAGTAGTGGGAGTACTAAGTAGGTTTATGTCTAACCTTGGTAAAGAGAACTAGAATTTTTTTAATATGGAGTTTAGATATTTACCTAGTACTTCAGATTATTGTTTGGTTTATAATGGTACTGATGATGTGGTCAAGTCATTGGATATAGAGGGGTTTATTGATGCAGATTGGGCAAGTGACTTGAATAGTCGAAGGTCCACTAGTGGCTATGTGTTTACTTTGTTTGGAGGTGCAATGAGTTGGATGAGTAAGAGGTAGCCTACAGTTGCATTGTCTACCACTGAAGCAAAGTATATGGCTGCTACACATGCCTCTAAGGAGACAGTATGGTTACAAAGACTCGGTAATGGTGTTGGTTTTTATTACAAAATAGTGAGTATTGGATGTGATAGTCAAAGTGCTATTTGTTTGGACAAAAAATTATGTATCATGTTTGTACTAAGCATGTTGATGTTCAACGTCACTTTGTGCAAGAGATTGTTGAGAATGGTAAGGTCTTGATTGATAAGGTTGATACTTTGGATAATGTTGCAGATTCTCACTGAACCAGTGACCATGGATAAGTTCTCTTGGTGCAGGAAGGCCATTGGCCTTGATCACTATACTTAATTTATTATTTGTATCTCTTAGATGTAATTACAACATAATGTCAAGTGGGAGAATCTTAGGTTAGGTGACATTTACCTTGCAAACCTATGTAATTTATTTAGCTCCATGTTTCTTGGAAAGTGTCCTAGGGGACATGTGAGAAATGTATTTAATTTTGGCATATTGTAATTGCATTTTCAAGAGGGAAATTAATGTTGGTGGAGGTTACACATCACTAGAGGACAAAATACTCTCTCCTAGGCACATTGGGAATATGAAGAGTCTTGAGTGGGGAGCCAAGTTTGGAGGGAAATAGGTGTCCATTGGTGTGCCACCTGGAAGCTGAACAATCACTGGAGCATCCTGAATGCAAAAAGTTGAAGGGGCTATGGATTAGAAGCCCATGTTGAAGCCTTTTGCACATTCAATTAATTTATTATCATGACTTGATTTTTCAAGGAAGGGGTATGGGTTTTTGCAAGTGGTTTCAGCACCTCTTGTTTCAATTTACCACTGTGGGTTTTCCTCCCATAAGTTCTCTAAATTAGAGCCTTGAGATGGTAGTTGTGTCTTGTGTTATTTGTAGGTATATGGAAGCATTCCAGTTGTAGGTGAACATCAAGGAATTTTATTGTGGTGTATCTCTCTTTTGAAGATAAATAGTATACTTGCGCTCTTTTCTCATGTGGAATTTTTTCCTGAAAGGGTTTCTCCACGTAAATCTATTGTCATATTTGTTTGTTGATTTTTCTAGTACGATGAATGTGCAATCACATACATCAAATTAGATTTGGTAATCTTATTTTTCGTATTTGAATACACATACATAAGTTATTATTGCAACTTAGTTTCACCTTGTTTTCAACAGGTAGCCATACACATTTTGAGGTATATTTGAGACACCACATATTTTGATATTTAATACACACCAAGAGCTTCATAAATAGCAAGCTTCACCAAATTAGATTAGGTAGGTGATGTTGACTTGAATGAAAGTCCACTTTTAGGCTTTTTTTCCCTTAGTTCTAGTCCAATTGAGGTTTTTGTTTCCTTAGTTCTAGTCCAATTGCATGGTCTTGCAAGAAACTTAAACTACTATCGCATTATCATCCATTGAGGTTGAGTATTGAAGTGTAGCTCTTGGGATACACAAGGTTATATGGCTTTGATAGCTTATAGCTAATTTTGGTTTACCATTTGATCATCTACTATTATTTAGTGTGATAACCAAAGTTCCATTTACATTTCATGCAACCTAATGAAGCATCAGAGGATGAAGCACATTGAGATTCACACATGCATTTCATTCAAAACCTTATCATGATAGTGTTATCTCCTTAGAGTATTTATCTACTCATGAGCAAGTTAAACTTTTAGTGTCACCTCACTATCTTAAGTTGTGACATATGCTTGAGGTGAAGGAAGTTGTCCTTGGGGAGTCTTGAGTCCTCCTTTGTATTTAGTTCTTTTTTTTGGAGATAATTTTTTTCATATAAGGTTTTCTCCTTTATTGTGTTTGTGGTCTGAGACTTTTATTTTATACATGAGTGCCATATTAAACCATGTTGTTGGGTCTTATCTTTTACTGATTTTCTCCCTAAGTATCACTTAAGAGGGGTGAGTGAAAATAAGTTTTATACATCTACTTTACATTTATCTAATTCTTAAATTTAGTAGACTTATTCACACTAGCTCAAGTTCACGTAATACTTTAATTGTCTCACCTTATACGCACATGACACATATTCTAACACTTGTCTCAAGTGTTTATATGTGTCACACCTCTTGAAGGGTTAGTCAATGTTACACTCTCAACTTCTTATTTCCTCCATGTCCTACATATACAAAGAATTGTTTTGTACGTTTCATACACTTCATTGTTATTTGTCTTATTTTGCTGCATGTGAAAATTCTGCATAAAAAAAAACTACATAAGCTTTGTGGAACTAGATAGGTGAAATCTATCAAGCGAAAAGTCTGGTAAACAAACTCTACTTGAAGTGGAAACTATTTAATCTTAAGATGAGGGAAGGTGAATCTATAGCTGAGCATTTAAATTCTTTTAATTTGGTTTTGAGTCAACTAGCCTCTATTGATGTCAAAGTTGAAGAAGAAGTAAATGTATTATGCTTCTCTATTTTTTACCCGAATCTTGGGATAACTTTGTACTCGCTATCACTGCTAACATGGAAGATACAAAGGTGGATGCTCTTGTAGCAACTTTTTTGTCACATGAAATGAGGAAAAAAACAATGGATAGTACTAGTGATGCTCTCAACGTAAGGGGATGGCCTAAAAAAAGAGGGTCTAAAGGAGATAAGAATGGGCCTACGGATAAGTCTAAGGGTAGATCTAAGAGCCCTGGAAAGAAAAATAGGGTGAAATACAGGAACTATGAAGAAGAAATGCAAAAATCCAAAGAAACAAGTTGATTCCTCTACAAAGAAATCCTTAAATTCAAGTGATGAAGCTTTGGTTTCTTGTCTTCATACTATGACTAATGAACATTGGTTAATTGATTTAGGATGCTCGTTTCATATGACTCCTCATAAGGAGTGTTTTTCCACATATGAAAAATATGATGGAGGTGAAATCTACCTTGGTGATAACTCTTCATATTCTATTAAGATTGAGTTGTGTTTTAGTGATGGGAGGATTAAAACCCTCCCTAGTGTTTTGCATGTTCCTGGAGTAGCTAGAAATATGATTTCAGTTTCAAAGTTGAATGATTTGGGAATAAATGTAGCATTCAATAAGCATGGTTACAAATAGGTAAGAGGAAGTCTGGTGATAGCAAGAGGGACAAAGAAGGGGACTATGTTTAGGCTTGAAGCCACTACTGCTGTTAACTCTACCAATGTAACTGAAAAATCTGAAAATACTTGTATGTTGTGGCACCGTAGATTGGGCCACATTAGTGAGACTGGTTTAAAAACCATTTTGAATAAAAAGTTGTTAGATGGTTTTTCCTATTTTGATGAGAGTTTTGATTTATGTGAACATTCTATGTTTGGAAAACAAAACAAAAAATCATTTCCTTCAGACAATACTAAATCTAAGAATAAATTGGAATTAATTCATTCAGATGTATTTGGTCTTGTGGATGTGGAATCAATTGGAAAATCTAGATATTTTATCTTCTTCATTGATGATGTTACAAGATATACTTGGTTATATTTTATGAGGCATAAATTGTTTTCACAAAGTTTAAAGAATTTAAAGCCTTAATTGAAAAGCAAACAAATTGTAATATTAAGGTTTTGAGGTCTGATAATGGAGGGGAATACTGTTCTAAGGAATTTGATGAATTTTGTAAAAATGTAGGAATTGTTAGACAAAAAAATACTCCTTATACTCCTCAATAGAATGGAGTGGCAGAAAGGATGAATCAAACAATTATGGAAAGAGTTAGAAGTATGTAAGTAGTTCACGGCTTGACAGATGCTTTTGGAAAAAAATTGTAAGTACTGCTTGTTACTTGTTGAATAGATCTCCTTGTAAGGCTATTGAAACAACACCTTATGAAATGTGGACAAGTAAGAAACCTTATGTTTCACATTTAAGGGTATTTGGCTATGAGGCTTATGTTCATGTGCCTAAAGAAAAACAGACTAAGTTGGATCCAAAAGTTGAAAAGTGTATTTTCATTGGATATGGTGATAATATAAAAGGTTATAAGTTATGGAATCCTCTAACCAAGAAAAATATCTTTTCTAGAGATGTGATTTTCAAGTTTTTCCAAGTCCTATGATCCATCTATGTTCCAACAAGAGAAAGAAAAGAAAAGATAAGATGCTGTTAGCGCTACACTTCAATTTAAACAATAGATTCGATATTGTATCTTGCATAACAAACACATCTTAATGCCGTAATCACTGCTTTTGTTGGCTTTGAAAAAGGTTGAAGCATGGCAACTACTGAACCATCACAGTTTCTTCCAGTCTAAGTAAAGCTTAAAAAAATGAAAAGTGATTAAAATACCCATATTCACTAAAGTGATGGGATAATATATTCGTGTTGATCTGATTAAAAAGACTTCGATTCGAGCTCCTAGCTTTATCCCAATCCCTTTTTAAAGGTGTTTCCAATTTCCATGATCCACCTTTCTTCTCAGAAAATAAGATGCCGGTACTAGAGTCTACTGTCACAATGAAGCGGGGCATCCAAGTAAACTTACGTCACTTTGAAATCTATCCACGATATCTACACTCTGGATCTTAGCGTGTTAATTATGATTTCTTTTCGCTTTGTAAAAAGGCTGAAACATCATAGTTTCTTCCAATATAAGTAAGCTAAATAAAGATTTTGAAGTAGTACCTAATGATTTGGAAGTGTCGTGGAAGTTGCAACGAAAGAAAACGGACAAGCGTGGAGAGCCAACGGAAACACACAATTTAAAAAGAGAACTGAGTTTCTACAAAGTAGCACTGGAATGTATAATAGTAGTTTTAACTTTTGTGTAGTTGGTTTCAATTCTTTCTGCCATTCTTTTCTGTTGCAACTCTTAAAATGGAAGAATTCAACCCTCCAACAACTAAAATTCTCTTCCAAGGCGATAAGAGATATCATGTATTTCTGAGTTTCAGGGGAGAAGATGTGAGAAAAACTCTGGTTGACCATCTCTTTGAAGCTCTCTCCGCAGCAGGACTTAACATCTATAAAGACGACGAAATTTTGGAAAAGGGAGAAGAGATTTGGCCGAGCTTGGAAGCAGCAATCAAGAGCAGCGCCATACGCATTCCTATATTTTCCAAAGGCTATGCAGATTCAGCATGGTGTCTCAAAGAGGCTGCCGCCATGGTGAACACCCCGGGCTTGATCATTCCTCTCTTTTATGATGTGGAACCAACTCATGTAAGATATCCTGAAAACGACTCCAGTCCGTATAAGAAATCATTTGTAAAACATTATGGCCATCCAGATCGATACCCAGGAGAAGAGGTTGAGGGGTGGAAGCTTGCCCTTCAACAGATATGTTCTTGCTCAGGCTGGTCCATGAGTATAACAGAAAGGTAAGTAATCAACCTCACTTCCTGCAAGTTTTTGTATATATATATATATTGATTATATTTAATGGCCGGTTAATAGGTGACATCTATATCAAAATTTTATAGTCATTTTACAAATATAATAGTTAGAAAATGTAAGTAGAGGATGCATTTTTAGAATTTTTAGATTTGATTGTATAATTATTTTTATCAATATTTAATATTCTGAATATGAGGAAATAAAATGAACTCTAAAAAGAAAGAGATGAAAAGGAGCTGCATAGGAGAGCTTAAAGGAAGGTTCAAAAATTAAAATTAAAAATATTAAAAGAATTATTCAATCTAAAAAGAAAAGGAAAGACGTGGGTAAATTTGTTTTAGATTAATCAAAATATTATGTTAAAAAGGTAAAATTATATGATCATAAAGATTGTAATAGCAATAGTAATAGTAGTCTTATCCTAACTTGCCCCAGGTACCCAAGGTATAGGCTATGGGCTGTTGGGCGGCTGGGCTAGGTTGGGGGACACCCCTGTTGTAAAAGAAAGAAAAAGAAAAATATTATAATATGAATTGTGAGAAATAAAGTTCAAATGAGAAGATGCTATGGAATTTTTTTATATAAATATATAAATTAAGAAGTAAATGATTAAAAACATAGAAATCTAAAGAGAGTAAAAACAAAAATACATGTAAAAATTAAAAATGATATAAAATAAAATAAAATATTGAATAAAGGTTAGTAGAAATTATTATAGATATTAAGAATAAAAGTAAAATAAGAAAAAAGAGATATTATGGTTATTCAAAATATTTGAATCTATTGTGAAAATTATGATTATTTTAAGTAATGAAAATATAACTGAAAAATATTCTATAAAAAATGAAGTTACCATTAGAATATGTATAAAAATTTATAGAAGAATTATAATGTTGTAATAAGAATCTATAAAAGAAAAAAGTAAAAAAAAGATTAATTAAATAAGATATTAAAATATAAGTTTGACTAACAAAAAAATTAAATTAAATAAGATATTAAACTATAAGTTTAACAAACAAACAAAACTATGATATTGCTATCAGGATTCAATTGTGTAATTTCGAGTCAAACTCATAAAACATGGGTCAATGAGTTTGACTCGAAACTACATGGTTGAATCCTGATAACAATATCATAATTTGACACATTGTGGAAAATACCTCCTACTTATCAAACAAAAAAAGTTAAAACATAAATATTATGAATTTGTATTAATTTATTATAATAGTTAAATTGAAACAAAATTAAAATAATTTGTTCAAGCAATTAAAAATTTGACAAAAATTTATAAATAATAAAATTTAATTTAAAAAAAATTATAAAAAGCAAAAATAAATAAAAAGAAAATTAGGAAAAGGAAAAGAGTGAGAAGTTAAGATGATATTAAGAAAAAGAATAATTCAAAGAATAAAATGAAATTCTTTTGTAAAAGAGGGGCTAGAAGTTTATCCCAATAATTTAGAGATTTCATATTTATGTGACTCTTTGAATAACATATTTTCTTAAAATTTATATTTTGAAGAAAAATATCTACTATTTATTTGCTTTTAGCTAGTGTTTTACACTTTCATTTAGAATTTCTCAATAGAAAAGAAAAAAAATCAAAGTTTATTTAATTGGAATAAAAGTCTATTATTTCTTAGAACATAGGTCCAAGAATATGGGACCATGGCCTATTATTAAAAAAATTATGTTGTTTTAATTTTATATGTTTAAGGTGAATTTTGTAATGGCGAGACAATTGGTGACATCTATGCCTCATCTCATTTCCACTATTTCAATTTTTTTTTAATATAATTAATTAATTTTAGATTTTATCTTGCATTGAGGGTGCAGTTTTATGGAGGGGGTTTTCTAAAAAATTCAGTGGATGTTGTCGAGATTTTTTAAGATTATTTTAAAGTAGGTGGTCTCATGAATTTATTTTTTAGTGTAGTTTAAGTTTAAAAATTTAAGTTCTTAAATTTATGGAAGGTAGTGTGATAGGGAGGTTGCATGAATCAATCACTGATTCATGCTCTAGGTCTTGCTTGGAAGACCTCTAGGGTGTCTCACTCCACCACTTGCAACCTATAGGACCACTTCCTTCTTAGGGTCCCCTGGTTCTCCTTGCCAACCCAACTATCAACATAGTTCCTCCTACCAAGTCCAAACTTCGTGCAATCTTGAAACACTTGCCTTAGCCCTTAAAACACCCTAAAGGCTACTAATCCTCCACATTATTGAATTTAGTTTTATAGGGGTGTGGAGGTGCTCCTAAGTCATCAATTCATCCCACTAAGTGTGTTAGGGGTCCACCTAACTCCATCTACAGATCGCTTTCACCAAACCCTTCTATTAGGCCTAGAAGGCTATTGGCCCTATTAGGTCTCCTTCTCTGAGAAATCAGGTTTTTTCCAAGTCTTTCCAAAGAACACCCCAATATTTTCTTGGGATTCCTGGTTCATATGCCCACCTCTCAAGGATTTTTGGGGTCTTGGGTCACAACTATCCGTACAAAGCCCTAACCTGAAAATGAGCAAAACTAGGCCTTTTAAGCCCTTTCCTGGCTTCTCTGCAAACTGTTAAATCCTTCCCTCACAAGATGGATTGTTGGAGTTTCTTCCTCCTTACCATGTCTTGGCAAGACTCATACCTACCTTCTCCAAAAGGTAATTTTTCAAGAAATTGACACCCCTGCAAATCAAGTGCTCTGCACTAAGGTCTTCCCTAGTCGGACCCTTCCCTGGCTCGCTTAGGGCAAGACTTCCATTGTAGCTCATATGATTTCAAATGACCTAAACCCTACCATATGTACTTCCATGGAGTCTAGTCATTGTTCCCAAAGGGCCGTACAATTTGTACGATGGGAAAGTGAACTAATACCCCATACTTACAAACTACCTGGTTCAAACTAGCAACAGTATGAAATCAAAACTATTTACAAAAAAAGCTTGAAATTGAATAAGGAAACTAACTAATGCCACACAATGCTTGAAGAAAAACTACACTACATCCTACACAATTTACAGTGCCATGATCAAATCATTAAAACAACACTTCAATGCAAAAACCAGGAAATTATCACACAATCACAATTGCTTTTCTTGAATTCAAAAACTTCAAACAATTTCAAAATGCTTCCAACCTCACTCCAATGCAGAGGCATCCCATAAATAGGTCACCAATTCAGTTATCCTCTCCCTTGGGCTCTTCTTGGCCGCTTGTAGCTCCAATTGAGCAACATTTTCAAATATTTTGCAAGAATCCTAAAAAATCCATAACCTCATTTTGAGCTAGAAACTTATGACACCTATTCTATGGTCAACATGACCTTCATCTGATGAAAACCAACAAAAATTCCACTAAGGCTCACATACAAAAGAACTAAATTAGATTGCTTAGTTGTCCTAGACAAAGTTGTCCTAGATAGACCTTCTAACAACCTATGGCAACCTATGGGTGCTCCTACACCATTCTCCCCCTCTGCCCAAACACTAAGGAATGTGGGGAGAGATCAGAGATAGATCAATGCCACTCTTCTTGAAATGAGCTTCTTCCACCCATGTAGCCTCAGACTCTGGTTTGTCTTTCCACTGTATGAGATGTTCCATGTACACCTTGTGCTGAGTAGACTTCTTCACTTTGGATTCCAAGATCCTTTCTGCTTGCAACTTGTCTTTAGATGGTAAGACTACAGTACTTACATCCTCCAAGATATTTGTATTGTTCAGATTCATATCAGTTACTGATCCTTTATACTTGATCAAGTCAACCACATTAAACACTGGTGAAATATTTAAGTCTGCAAGAAGGTCCACCTTGTAAGCATTCTTTCCATACTTGGCTAACACCTTACATGGTCCCACTCTCTTCATCTACAACTTAGTTGGTACTCCTTTTTGCAATCTAGATTTGTTGAGATGGACCATGACATAGTCACCTACTGCAAATTGGAGATCTTTTCTAGACATATCCACCTTAGCTTTCAACTTGTGAGTAGCCTCTGTGATTGTCTTTTTCACTTGCTCCTGAATCTCCTTCATGGTCTAAGTGAAATCCTTTGCATGGCCACTCCTATGCTCCATAGCTCCTAGATCTCTGAGCTCACACACACCTCTTGGGTGCATACCATATACTATCTCAAAAGGACTCCTACCTGTGGTCCTATTCACACTGTCATTGTAGGCATATTCAGCTTGTGATATGACCAAGTCCCATGTCTGTCCATACTCCTTGGTGAGGCACCTAAGAAGATTACCTAACACTCTATTTATCACCTCAGTTTTTCCATCTGTCTGAGGATGGTAAGCTGATCCAAAAGACAAGTTAGTACCCAATCTGCCCCATAGAGTTTTCCAAAAATGACTCATAAACTTCACATCTCTATCTGATACAATGCTCAAAGGAAATCCATGGATCCTCACAATCTCTTTGAAGAAGAGATGAGCAATATAGCTAGCATCATGGGTGGTCTAGCAGGGAACAAAGTGACTCATTTTACTAAACCTATCTACCACCACATAGACACTATCAAACCCTGTCTTGGTTTTAGGGAGTCCTACCACAAAGTCCATGCTAATGCATTCCCATGGTCTATTGGGAATAGGTAGAGGTTGATACAAACCTGCATTGCTAGCTCCCCCCTTGGCTTTCATACAAATTACACACATACCTTCTGACTTCCCTTGGCAACTTGGGCCAATAATAGAACCTCGACACTAATTCCAGTGTCTTGTTGATACCAAAATGACCACTGAGACTACCATTGTGCTTCTCCTGGATGAGATTCTCTCTCATTGAACCTTTGGGAACACACAACTAATTCCCCTTGAACAAAAGTCCACTCTGCAATGTATACTCTGAGAATTGACTGTGAAAATGATTCTCAAAATCAGAACATACCTTATATGCTTCAGAGAAGTCTTCATCTTCTCCATAGAGATCCTTGAAACTCTCTATCCCAATGCTTTTGAATTGAATCTCTTGCACTGTCAGCAACCTCCTACTTAGTGCATCTACCACCTTGTTCAATTGTCCCTTCTTGTGTTTGATAGTAAAAGTGAAGGCTTGGAGGTACTCCATCCATTTCAAGTGTCTATTACTCAACTTTTCTTGTGTGTTGATGTACCTAAGTGCCTGGTTATCAGTAAACACTACAAACTCCTTAGGCAGGAGATAATGTCTCCACTTTCTAAGAGATTGCACTAGAGCATATAGTTCTAAGTCATAAGTAGAGTACTTCTTTTTAGCTTCATTGAGCTTTTCACTAAAGAAAGCTATAGGTCTGCCTTCTTGGCTTAGTACTCCTCCTACTACAATTCCACTGGCATCACATTCCACTGTGAATAGCTTATCAAAACTAGGTAACGAAAGGATGGGTTGAGTTGCCACTTCTTGTTTCAACTTCTCAAAACCCTTCTCTGCTTCAAGAGTTGATTTAAACTTAGTCTTTAGGCCACCCTTGATAGTATCAAGCACTGGTGCACAAATGCCACTAAAGTTCCTTATAAACTTCCTATAAAACTGAGCTAACCCATGAAAACTCCTTACCTCTGTCCCGGTGGTTGGTGTAGGCCAATTTAGGATAGCTTCCACCTTGCTTGGGTCCATCTTCAATGATCCTTGGGATACTACAAACCCCAAATACACAAGCTCTTGTTTGAAGAACTCACACTTGTCTAGGTTGATGGCTAACCTTTCCTCCTGCAACCGTTTAAGAACCATCTCCACATGCTTCAAATGTTCCTCTGTTGTCTTACTAAAGATGAGTATATCATCTAGATACACCACCACAAATATACCTATGAAATCCTTAAGCACTTCATTCATGAGCCTCATGAATGTGCTAGGGGCATTTGAGAGGCCAAATGGCATCACTCTCCACTCATACAACCCATCAGTTGTCTTAAAAGCTGTCTTCCATTCATCCCCATCTTTGATTCTAATCTGGTGGTATCCACTCTTGAGATCCAACTTAGTGAAGTATTGTGCCCCTCCAAGACAGTCCATCAAATCCTCTATCCTAGGAATAGGAAACCTATATCTGATTGTAATCCTATTGATAGCCCTAGAGTCAGTGCAAAGTCTCCACTTACCACCTTTCTTGGTTGCTAAGACCACTGGTACTACACATGGACTGATGCTCTTCCTAATTAGTCCTTGGTCTAATAACTCCTGCACTTGCCTAGCTACTTCCAGGTTTTGATCTGGTGTGAGCTTATAAGCTGCTTTGTTTGGAAATGAAGCCCCTGGTATGAAGTCAATCTGATGACTGATAGCTCTCTTTGGAGGTAATTTTGCTGGTGTTCCATCACTAACTATGTCCTTAAACTTCTCAAGCAACTTCTAGACTTCCTCTGGGATAACTGTCTTCTTGGCCTTGTCTTCTTCCTTGGGTTGCACCATAACAACATATCCTTCACCTCCTTGTTGAAGAGTGTTGATAAACTCCTTGCCACTGCTTAACAAGACACTAGGGGTCTTTGACTGTCCTTCTTCATCCAGCAGTGACTGTAACTTGAATGTTTTTCCATCCTTCTTAAATGAGATGGTGTTCTCCTTTCCATCATAGATAGCTCCTCTGTCATACTGCCATGGCCTTCCCAATAGAAGATGGTATGCATCCATAGGTAACACATCACAAATCAGTTTGTCTTTGTACCCTCCAATGGAGAATTCCACTGTTGTCTGCTCATTCACAAGAACACTCTGCCCTTTATTTAGCCATGTCACCTTGTAAGGATTAGTGTGGGGTACCTTCTCCAATTTTAACTTCCTCACTGCTTCCTCTAAGATAATGTTATTAGTAGACCCTGAATCCACTATAACTTTGCACACCTTCCCAAGTATTTTGCATCTTGCCCTGAATAAGGCTCTCCTTTGCTTTGGCTCTTCTTTGACTGGTTGTCTGATTAGAACCCTGTTAAGCATCAAGTTCTCCCCCATTTCTGACTCAATGTGACTAACCTCTGGTGACTTGACACTCATAGTGTCTTCTTGAGCATATGCTACTCTCTTTTCTGTATTTGAAGAAGATGCTTTCTCCGGGCACCTATAAGTTGGATGTCCTACTTGACCATAGTTGTAACACTTCATGCTAGCAAAGTAAGAGTTACTTCTGCCTATACCTCTTCCTCTGTTAGAACCTCCTTGAGATCCTCTGCCTCTTCCATAACCTCCTCTAGAAGTTGTTTCACTTCCATGCTCTGTGAGTTTAGACTCTCCCTGATTTCTTTGTTCAGTCCCTCTACTTTGGTATCCACCTCTATGTCATCTTTGATCTCTACCTTTTCCTCTGCTCTTGGAAGCCTGATCTTGTTTCCTCTTACTTCTCTCTTCAATTTTCCTAGCCAATTGATAACATTGGTGCACTATTTTGGGACTTAGAAGAGTCATCTCCTCTTGAATGTTCCACTTCAAACCGTTAAGGTATCTAGCCACCTTAAGACTTTCATCCTCAGATACATTAGACCTCATGCAAAGTTTTTGAAACTCCTCTGTATAGGAATTTACATCTTGGTCTCTTTGTCTCAAGCTCTGTCTTTTCTTATACAACTGAATTTCATAATCATCTAGCATGTATGCTTCTCTCACTTTGGCAACCATTCCCTTCCAAGTGGAAATAGGTTTCTTTCCTTCCTTTTCTCTCTTTGTCTGAATGAACTTCCACCATGTCAAGGCAGAACCTCTCAATCTTGATTTGGCCACCTTTACCTTTTGTGCTTCAGTGACTCCATCACACTCAAAATGGTTTTCCATTCCCTCTATCCAATCCATGACTAGATCAGCTTCCATTTTCCCACTAAACAGTGGTATGCCTTCAAGTGCTTTTCCACTCAAAGCCTTCAATGCCTTCAAGAAAGGCTCTTCTTGCAAAACAGGGTCAGGTTCAAGGATCTTGTCTTCCTCTGCAACCTCTTCCCTCTTAGGTACCCTTCCTTCCAACTTATCACTAACCTCATCGGTCTTAGTCTGCACATTACTCATTGCTTGCTCAAGCTGGGCTATTCTTTCCCTCAATAGCCTTTTGTCTTCCTCCTACTCTTCGACCTTCTTGGCCAATTCTGCATTTGTCACCATGTCTGTAGAACCACTAGACTCAATCTTTGACATATAATATTCTATCCCAAATCTTTTGTTGCTCTGATACCAATCTGATAGGGAGGTTAGATGAATCAATCATTGATTCATGCTCTGGGTCTTGCTTGGAAGACCTCTAGGGTGTCTCACATCACCACTTGCAACCTATAGGACCACTTCCTTCTTAGGGTCCCCTGGTTCTCCTTGCCAACCCAACTATCAACATAGTTCCTCCTACCAAGTCCAAACTTGGTGCAATCTTGAAACACTTGCCTTAGCCCTTAATCCACCCTAAAGGCTACTAATCCTCCAAATTCTTGAATTTAGTTTTACAGGGGTGTGGAGGTGCTCCTAAGTCATCAATTCATCCCACTAAGTGTGTTAGGGGTCCACCTAACTCCATTTGCAGGTCGCTTTCACCAAACCCTTCTATTAGGTCTAGAAGGCTACTAGCCCTATTAGGTCTCCTCCGAGAAATCAAGTTTTTTCAAAGTCTTTCCAAAGAACAGCCCAATCTTTTCTTGGGATTCCTGGTTCATATGCCCACCTCTCAAGGATTTTGGGGGTCTTGGGTCACAACTATCCGTCCAAATCCCTAACCTGAAAATGAGCAAAACTAGGCCTTTTAAGCTCTTTCCTAGCTTATCTGCAAATTGTTAAATCCTTCCCTCACAAGATGGATTGTTGGAGTTTCTTCCTCCTTACCATGTCTTGGAAAGACTCATACCTACCTTCTCCAAAAGGTAATTTGTCAGGAAATTGACACCCCTACAAATCAAGTGCTCTGCACTAAGGTCTTCCCTAGCCGGACCCTTCCTTGGCTCGCCTAGGGCAAGACTTCCACTGTAGCTCATGTGCTTTCAAAGGCCCTAAACCCTACCATATGTACATCCATGGAGTCTAGTCACTGTTCCCAAAGGGCCGTACAATTTGTACGGTGGGAAAGTGAACTAATACCCCATACTTACAAACTACCTGGTTCAAACCAGCAACAGTATGAAATCAAAACTATTTACAAACAAAGCTTGAAATTGAATAAGGAAACTAACTAATGCCACACAATGCTTGAAGAAAAACTACACTACATCCTACACAATTTACAGTGCCATGATCAAATCATTAAAACAACACTTCAATGCAAAAACCAGGAAATTATCACACAATCACAATTGCTTTTCTTGAATTCAAAAACTTCAAACAATTTCAAAATGCTTCCAAACTCACTCCAATGCCGAGGCATCCCATAAATAGGTCACCAATTCAGTTATCCTCTCCCTTGGGCTCTTCTTGGCCGCTTGTAGCTCCAATTGAGCAACATTTTCAAATATTTTGCAAGAATCCTAAAAAATCCAGAACCTCATTTTGAGCTAGAAACTTATGACACCTATTCTATGGTCAACATGACCTTCATCTAATGAAAACCAACAAAAATGCCACTAAGGCTCACATACAAAAGAACTAAATTAGATTGCTTAGTTGTCCTAGACAGACCTTCTAACAACCTATGGCAACCTATGGGTGCTCCTGCACCATAGTGGTCTCATGAATTTTATTATTTTGCATATTCAATTCAACAAAGTAAGTAAATATAAAATAAAACAAAAAATAATTGGTGGAAATTTAAAAACTCCATATGAATGACAAGTGGTTGAAAAAAAGTCTAAGGTAATGGGGCAATTTCTAGCCCCACTCCATTTGCAATCTCATGAATTTTATTATTTTACATATTCAATTGAACAAAGTAAATAATTATAAAATAAAATAAAAATTAATTAAAGGGAATTTAAAAATTCCATATGATTGACAAGTAGCTCAAGCCCCATCCCATTTGCATTTCCTTAAATTTTTAACTAAAAAGTAGGGGCTTCTATTATTAAGGAAGAGATTCTAATTAATCCTACTGACATATTTTTTTTTGTTTCATGGGACCCCTACTCCTTCAACTGTTAAAGTTTTACATAGACTAATCAACCCAATATTTTAAAGCAAAATTTTATGCTATTAAATTACCAACCCTCAACCTTTAGCATTATAATGAAATTTAATAAATTAATTGTGAGTCGATCCTAAGACCTGGACTGCTTTACTGATCCAAATAATTCTTGAATGTAGATTATCTCTTACCATTAACTAGTTTTTCTTAGATGCTCTTTTATTAGTTTTTATTTTCAACTTTTTTAAAAATGTTTGCAGAGAAGTAAATTGAGTATAATGAGTAGTACTTCTGTAATTCCATTGAACTACTCTGGTTAGTTGTGAACATTAATTTGCATTTCTTTTTAGTTGGTGCTAACTAAATCAGCAATGTGCAGCTTTGAAGCTCGGCTGGTAAAGAGGGTGGTGAATGATGTGATTAAGACATTGGACAGAGTGCCCTTAGAAGTTGCCAAGCACCCTGTGGGACTAGAAAGTGTGACCAAGGATCTCATTCAGAAATTGAATCTCAATTCAGTGGGAGGTGTGTTTAAAGTTGGAATATGGGGTATTGGTGGAATTGGCAAGACCTCAGCTGCCAAGGCTGTGTATAATCAAGTGTCAGCTGATTTTAATTCCGCCTCCTTTGTATTTAATGTCTGCGCCACTGCTGCAGATGCCACAGGACTTACAAAATTGCAAAGAAAAATACTTAAGGACGTAACCAAATATGGTGGAGAAGTGGACAGTGTTGATGAAGGCAAATCTTTGTTGAGAGATCGTTTGGGAGGAAAACGCCTGCTTCTCATTCTAGATGATGTGGATGATGTCGTGCAATTGAATGCTTTGGCTGGGGATTGGCTGGCCCCTGGAAGCAGAGTTATTATTACTTCTAGAGACAAGCACATTCTAAATGTTGCTCGGGTTTCGTCCGAAGGCATCCACGAGATGGTCGGATTGGAGATAAATGAAGGTCTCCAGTTATTTAGTTGGCACACTTTTCTGAGAGCATCCCCAAGTCCCGGTTACGAAGATCTGGCCAAAAGAATAGTGGAAGCTTGTAAGGGGCATCCTCTTTCACTTGAAGTGATTGGATCATTCTTGTATGATAAGCAGAATGACACAGGTTGCTGGATAGAAGCTCTTCACAATATTACTCTCAACCCAGACATTCACAAAACACTCTACATCAGTTATAGTGCTCTTACTGATGAGGAAAAAGAAATATTTCTAGACATTGCTTGCTTCTTCGTTAGAGAACACAAAGCATGTCCCATTATTTTCTGGAAATCTCTGTACAAGATGGTAGATACTGCTATATCTAATCTTTCTATGAAGTTACTGATAAAGATTGATGACAAAGGTGTATTTGACATGCATGACCATTTGCGAGATATGGGGCGAACCATTGCTGAAAAAGAAAAAGAGGGTAACCGCCTATGGGAGGGTGCCCATTTAAACAGCATATCCAACATCAATTTCTCTCGCCTTCGACTCAATGGAGGTACTCCCCAGAGACTTGAAATGTTGTACAGACCTGGTCTTCGCTATCTTCACTTGCGAAAGCTGCACATTGAAAACACAAAAGAAGACATGATAGCGATGCTTCCTCCAGGTTTGATATGGTTAAGATTGGAATGCTGCTTCTTTGCAACTGCGATGAAGAGAACAAAAAAGAAGCCACATGGCGCCAAATTTGTTGGTAGCATTAGGCAATTGAAGATTATGCTACTAGAAAGTGGGTGTTGCTTTGATGACCTTTCTACCTTCTCGCTACTTGGTAACTTGTCGGAGCTGCAGCACTTGGACTTCTCTGGTTGTCACATGTTAAATAATCTCCCTGATGCCATTGGCAACCTGTCACAGGTGGAGCACATGGACTTGTCTGTCTGTAAAAAGTTAAATAAGCTCCCTGATACTATTGGCAGCCTGTCACAGCTGCAGCACTTGAACTTTTCTGATTGTCAAAAGTTAAATAACCTCCCCCATACCATTGGCAACCTTTCACAGCTACGCTTCTTGAACTTGAATTTTTGTTACATGTTAAATAACCTCCCTCATACAATTGGCAACCTGTCACAGCTACAGCACTTGAGCTTGAGAAAGTGTGAAAGCTTAAATAATCTCCCTGATAACATTGGCAACCTGTCACAGCTGCAGTACTTGAATGTGGGAGGATGTACAAACCTAAATAATCTACCAGACAGCATTGGCAACCTGTCGCAGCTGCAGTATTTGGATTTGTCTGGTTGTCGAAAGTTAAATAGAATCCCTAATACCATTGGCAACCAATCACAATTACAGCACTTGAATTTGAATTTTTGCTTCAATTTAAATAACCTTCCAGATACCATTGGCAGTCTGTCGCGGCTGCAGCGATTGGACTTGTTTGGTTGTCAAAAGTTAAATAATCTCCCTGATAGCATTGGCAAACTGTCACAGCTGAGGCATTTGGGTTTGAGAGACTGTGAAAGCTTAAATAAACTCCCTGATACTATTGTCAACCTTTTGCAGTTGCAGCACTTGGATTTGGGAGGGTGTGAAAGCTTAAATAATCTCCCTGCTACCATTGGCAAACTGTCACAGCTGCAGCATTTGAATTTGGGAAAGTGTACAAATTTAAATAACCTCCCTGATAGTATTGGCAACCTGTCAAAGCTGCAACTCTTGGACTTGAGCTTTTGTTATATTTTAAATAACCTCCCTGATACCATTGGCAACCTGTCACAGCTGCAGCACTTGGACTTGTCTGTTTGTCAAGAGTTAAATAACCTCCCTAATACCATTGGTAACTTGTCACAACTGCAGCACTTGGATTTGGGAAAGTGTATAAATTTAAATAACCTCCCCGATACCATTGGCAACCTGTCACAGCTGCAGAACTTGGACTTGTCTGGTTGTAAAAAGTTAAATAACCTTCCCATAAATGTTCGAAGCCTGTCATACCTGCAGTCCTTGAGGTTGTATGAATGTGAAAACTTAAATAACATCCCCGATACCATTGGCACCAGTCACGGCTGTATTCTACGAGATTGAATGTGTATAAACTTAAATAATCTCATACTTGGATTTGAAAGGGTACACCAGCTTGCAAAGCCTTTTGGAAACCACTAGCAACTTTTCACAGTTTAAAAAAAGGGAAACTTTTGGGTTGCCAAAGCATTCATGGCACCGTTGTAAACCACCCAAAACTTTGGGATTGGGAATGAAACATTTTCATGGATCAGTCAGAATAAAATTTAGGACCATCTATTTGTTGCCGGCATACTCTACTACTGAGCGACCAGTTTACTCGGTAACTAGTTCATCTATGATTCCGGCGTGACTCATTTTCCAACAGGAATTACCTCCGCAGCTGTAGCACTAAAGCTCTGATGGAGCTTCAGGTTTTGCAAGGGCAGAAGTCGAGACAATCTGGATCCTTTACTATGTTAGGTAAATGTTAAATTTTCAGTGCATAAAATTGAATGGTGAAAGTGATTTAATGGTATGTAATTTACATTTTACTACATTTGCAAAGAAATGCAAAATGGTGCATTCTCTGCAAATTTTACGATTTAGAATATCTTGGATTCTTACATATGTTAATCTCTATAGTAATATGATTCTTACAAATGTTTTAGTACAGCCTCGAGCATTCTTAGACTTCAAATGTTCTTTGACTCACAGTGGTTATTATTTGGTACCTCAACTTTTAAATTGTAACCTTGTCCCCTAGAACTTAATAGGGAGTTGCTGCCTTTTTTTTCAACAAACCAATCACCTTTCTCATTGTTTTTTTCCACTATTAAAGTTGCAACTTCCTTTTTATGTTATATTTTTTATCGTTTCTGTTGTATACGAACCAACCGCTGTTATTTTGGTGTGCATATTTATATATGCACCTTGAATCTTTTTGAATTTGAGATAATTGCAAATGATGATAAATTGCTTTGCAGAGGATGCCTTTTCATTGGATTGCTAAAGTTTTGGAGGATGGGAGACTAAAGTCAACCCCATACCACTATTACAATGATCAATGGTAAACTCTACTTCGCATAAACTTATATGCATAAAATTAAGAAAAGAATATATAGGGAGGAGTAAATGTTACCAGCTCTCTATGTTTTTAGACCCGTCTTTGACAACAGAATAGTTTAATCATTGTTTTTTATTTAGATATATATAATCTTTTATTTTTAAATGAGAGGTTTATTGGAAGGTCATATTTACTTGTCCTCTCAAATTTGTTCATAAAATTAAAATTATGAATATTAATATATACCTTTTCTATCTTTTCAATAACTCAATATATTAAATGATCTGCATCGCTGCGTGTGTCCGTTCAGCCTATTAATTTTCATTCTGCCAAATACACACTATTCTCTTCTAATTTTTAAAGTAGAAAGATCAGGCCAGCCTTGCAGCTACTGCAAGAAGACTACTCCGAGACAGGTGTCATGTATATCTACAACAACATATGCACTTGTCCATCTTCCAGACAATCAGGTAATCTCCAGTAACAAAGAAATTTTCTTGCTATATACAGGATAACGCTGAAATATATTAGTAGTAAATCAACACAAAGGTGAAACCTTTCACGTAGTGAAGCTCATTCAGATGTCAATCTTAATCTGCAGGTCAGATTGTATCATCCTTTTTAAACAACCTACAGGAATTAGCTTTTAGACAGCAGAAGTTTAAGGTGCGGACTACATAGTAAAATTATGTAAAATTATAGTAGCTCAAGTTATACAAATTACACAGTAAAACCATCTAAAACCATTTAATGGACAGAAGGTAGTTGATAAAACAACTAAACAAAGTTTGGAAACTTTATTTTAAAATTGGACACCTATTAAAAAACGAAGTACTAGAAACCATCTTGACCCAAAGCAGTTCCCCTATATCACAGGTTTTTTAATATTGCACCTGTAAAACAAAACCTGGGTCTCTGACAGTTGCTCTCGCAACATAACCCAGCTCAAGTAAACGTATTGTAAGACATGAACCAATGAAACCAGCAGCTCCTGTGACACAGACTGTACCTGTCTCTTCCTTGTATGTCTGTCAAAGCTGCAGAACTTGGACTTGTCTGGTTGTAAGAAATTAAGTAATCTTCCCTTAAATGTTGGCAACCTGTCACACCTACAGTCTTTGAGGTTTTATGAATCTGAAAACTTAAATAACATCCCCGATACCGTTGGCAGTGATCATGGCTGCATTTGCAATGGAAAACGAACCACCAGCAAACGTGAGAAATGGAAAGGAAACCAGAGGTTTTGTTAAATAAATCACTTAGGTCAAGTAAAAACTGCATCATTAGGAAAAAATGGGAATTGGATTTGGGTAAATGCAAAACAGTTTCGGGGTATCTTAAATCGTAGGCTTGCCAATTTGCAGGCAAGAAGAAAACAGTCTAAAAAATGAATGTGGTTCTTTGTCATAGGTTTAAATCTCTAACAAGCGGTAAAAGGACTAAGGGCAACAAAAGTAAAGAAGAATCAACCTCTTACCTAGTCTTCAGGTCTCTATGTGCAAGTGTTGTTAAATGCCAAGGCAAGGTTAGAGGCTTTGGAAGTCAAAGAGCAGGAAAGAGACTTCAAAATTCACGAGATCTTAGTAGCAAATCAGTCTTTAGTGGAAGATAATAAAGTTTTAAAGGAACAGGTGACAATGCTGCAAGAGACTCTTTCGGCAAGGAAGCTTGAGCGGAAAAACATGAAATTCGCTTGGCAAACCATGAAAGATTCAATAGTAGCAAGTAGCAGTGGAGCAAACTCTAAAACAACTCAGGGTGAGGTGCAAGCAGTCAGCAAACAAACTGTCAGAGAGTGAAATTAAAAAAAAAAGGGCAAAGAAGGCTTATCAAAAGAAGGTAAACCATGGGCTCAAGTTACTAACAGTCCCTTTAGCATGGAAGAAGAAGCAAACACACATGTTGAAAAAATGCAAGCAAGAGAGTTCAAAGAAAGGCAAGTTAGAGAAACAAATGTAATTATTGAAGGGATAAGAGATTCTAGGAAAAATGAAAGCACTGTCAATCTTGTAAGTGACTTCTTAAAAGACAAGTTGCATTGGCAAGGGAAAATCTGCCAAGCAAGGAGAGTGGGAAAGATTTGTGAAGAAAGGATATGGCCTATAAAAGTGGTCATGGCAAGAGTGCATGACAAGCAACATTATTTAAGCAAAAATAAGCTCTTGAGGGGCTCACGCTTCTTCCTAAACGACGATTTAACCAAAGACAGAAAGAGAAGAGAACGGAAGAAGTGGCAAAATTAAGAGCAGCAAGAGATGAAGGCAAACAGATTGTACAATGGAAAAACTATTATTTCCAAATTTTGGGCTCCACAACAAGGTATGACAGCAAACTGGTAGCAAAGAAAAAATATTTGATTCGATAGTAGGAAGGAAAGCATCAAGGTCACTTTGGGAAAATAAGGGTGAAGACTCAGCTTTGCGTCTCATGTGTCAAAATAAATAGCAATCGAGACCTACAAAGTTCTAGCTAAGTTTAGTATGTTGGAATTGTAGAGGATTTCCTTGGAGAAGGGGCCTAGGCTAGGAACTACTGTAGAAGGTAGAGACATAATTTGTCTCACAGAAACTCATGAACATGAAGACTACAAGACTACTATGTTTGAAAGTTACATGAAGTTGGTGGTTTGGAACAAGGCAGCAGGGAATGGTAAAGGGTATGGTGGTATACTGGCCTTAGTGAAAGAAAAAGGGCAGATGATTCAGCTGGAAAGAGAGGACACAAATAAACAATATATTTGGTTCAAAATTTTAGAAAGGAAAATCACATAAGAACTGCAGTGTGTTATTTTGCTCCACAAGTCTCAAAAACTTACAAAAATAGTGGGCTGGATAGCAAAGACCAATATACATCCCTAAAATAGGATATTGCAACATATTCTCAGCAGAGAAAACTTCTCTTACTGGGTCATTTCAATGCTAGAACTGCAATGAACAAGCCAACATTCTTTGTTGCAAAGACGATGGCAATCCTATTTGGATTGCAGAAGAGAGAAATCATCAATGGTTAAGATGATCACAAGATAACAAGGTTAGCAACCATTTTGGGGAGGAATTTCTTTCTTTGTGTGGTGCCTTTGACTTAATTATTTGCAATGGTTTGGAATCTTGGATAGATGGAAGAACTCTAGAAATTTTACATGCAATACCTACAATAGGGCAAGCGTTGTTGATTATGCAATTTTCTCGCAAAGCTTGATTGAAAGGATAGAGGAAATTATGAAATTATGAATGGTGTGCATATTTGGATTTAAAATGAGACCATAGCCCAATTTACTTAAGGTTATCTTGGCAGGAAAAGGGGCAGCATGGAAGAAAAACTCAATGTCTTCAGCAACCTCCTCCAAAGGGCAGAATTATTTTGACATAAGAAAAATGTATGATCTTCAAGGCAACACTAAAGAGGTTAACAAAGGAGAAAAGTCATTTTCAAGGCCTCAATAGTTATGAGTTAACAAATATAATTCAAGGAGCGCTTGGGAAGTGCAAAAGAGAAAAACATAAGAAATCATAAAAAATTGCTTTCCGGTTAATGCTTCGTTTGATGAGGAATGCAAAATTGCAAGAAGAAGTTTGAAAGAGCCTGACAAGAAAAAGATAACTATTAAGTTGTACAAGCAGATTTTAAGGAAAGAAAAAAGTTGAATTCATGAACACAAGGTGGGAAGAGCTAATCTACCTTGGAAAGAATAACCCGAATCTTTATTGGAAGGAGCTTCAACCAAGAGAGAAACAAATTGAAAATAAATTTTCAGCTAGTTAGTGGTTTGAATATGCAAGACAACTTTATGAGCAGGAATCAAAGGTTGATCCCCCCTTGGTCAACATCACAACAAAACTTTTCACCTTGCAAGAAGTTGAAATCAAAGGACTTGGTCGAACTTCAAGTGGAGTATCTAAAATGGGAGGTTGAGGACTCTTGCACCACACATTATGAGAATATTCAACCACATCATTCAGCAAGGGTTCCCAAGAGATTGGACAACTAGCTTAGTGATACCTCTTTTTAAGAGTGGTGACATTAATAACCTTTCCAATTATAGGATCATAATGATCAACCCTTTGTTTGCAAAATTATTTTGCAGCATGGTTGAAAACAGAATCAGCAAATGGGTGGAAGAAAAATGAATGTGAGCAAAAGGTCAAGCAAGTCTTAGGCCTAACAACTGTATGGTTGATCATGGAATTGCTCTGAGGCACATCATTGAAAAAGTTTGGGGAGAAAGGGAAGCTGCTTTTTTTTGTTTTGTTGACTTCAAAAAGGCTTTTGACACACTGCCCATGGATAAGCTATGGTGTAGAATGGAAAAACTTGAGATTTGTACGCATTTAAGAGCAGTTGTCCATAGGCTTTATCAAGAAGTTAAAGTCAAAATCAGAACTTTAGAAAGCATTTCAATAAGTTTTAGGAGTGACATTAGGGTCAAGCAAGGATGCCCCCTTTCCCTTACACTCTTTGGTTTATATATTGACAAACTTGAAGAATGGCTAAATTGGCAAGGGGGAGATGGTGTCTATTTGGGAGAGTTTGTAATAAAGCTTCTTTTATATGCGGATGACCTTATTTTGATTGCTAAATTAACACATGGGTTGCAAGAACACTTATATGCCCTTGAACATTTTTGTAGAGCAATGGGGATGCAAGTCAATATCAGCAAGACCAAAATTGTGATTTTCTCCAGCAGCAAAAAGTAGAACTAGAATAAGTTCTACTTCGAAGGAAACACTCTTGAAGTAGTAATTCAATACAAATACCTCAGGATTGACTTCAATGACAAGCTTAGTTGGGAGGGCTACAAAAAGAAGAGAAATTTGAGAGGTTGAAAAGATTCATATACTCCTCAGAATAGATGTAGAGAGGCAAAGTTATGGGATTAGAAAAATACTCAAATTCTTTTTGGGCTTTTAATGTTTTTGGTGTTACTCTATGGGTGTGTATTGTGGGCTAGCAGCACCTCAAACTCAAAGTGGAAACGAATTGAGAAAGTTCAAAAGTGCTTGATCACAAGCAATTCAAAATAAAAGGTTTAGTTCCTTATGAGATTATGATGAGTGAACTAGGGGCAGCTCCTATTAAAGCAATTGTATGGTGTGTCTCTTAAGATATTTTAAAAAAATTGAACAAATGGAAGTAAGTAGATGACCTAAGTTTGTTTCAATGACACCATGAGAAAAAGAAAGAAGACATGGATGAAGCAAAACAACAAATGGATGAGCAAATGGAATACATATTTGAACACTTGCCCCACGAATAATGAAGAGATAAAGGCTTTTTTTTTGGATAAGTTTCACAAGTGTATATGGGGTAAAGTGCTAAAGAGAAAGAAGAAATATTATCTTGAGGAGTTCAACCCCACATGTGATCATCAACAAAAAGTGTACATAGCGTTTAGTATTCCATGGAGAGTCAAGATTCTTATTGCTTCATCAAGAATCAACTCTCATCAACTCCTATGTGAAACATGGCAGTGCAAAAGATCTAAAGAAGCATGGGAAGAAAGACTATAATTTTTGTACTACTAGGGTAGTGGAATCAGAAAAACACTTTATTATGGAGTGTGATGCCTTCAAGGACATCAAGGACAAACATGCCAATATCTTGACACTTGGTTTTTCGTATAGTTTATTCAACGAGGAGGCTATTGAGAAGATGTGGATGCTCATCATCTCCTTGAATAGGAAGAGGATTGAAATGCAAAAGACCAAACTGACAAGGCTGACTATCCTGTAGGCTATTTTTAGCCTCGGGGATGTTAAAAGTTATTCATTCATTCGAGATAAAATATGTGATATAAACTTAAATAAGCTCTCTGAAACCATTGGTAACCTGTCACAGCTACAATAATACTTGGATTTGGAAGGGTAAACCAGCTTGCAAAGCCTTTTGGAAACCACCAGCAACTTTTCACAGTTGAACAAAAAGAGGGGAACTTTTGGGTTGCACGAGCGTTCATGGCACCATTGTAAACTACCAAAAACTTTGGGATTGGAACTGAAACATTTTCATGGATCAGTTAGAGTAAAATTTAGGACCGTCTATTTGTTGCCAGCATACTTTAACACTGAGCTACCAGCCTATTTGACGATCAGTCCATCTATGATTTGGACATGGCTTATTTTTCAATAGAGACTACCTCCTCAGCTATAGCATTAAAGACTCTAATGGAGCTTCTAGTTTTACCAGGGCAGAAATTGAGATAATCTTGATCCTTGTATATGGTAGGTAAATGTTAAATTTTCAGTGCATAAAATTGAATGCTGAAAGTGATTTAATGGAATGCAATTTACATTTTCTTATATTTTCAAAGAAAAGCAAAATGGTGCATTCTCTGCAAATTTTACTATTTAGAATATCTTGGATTCTTAAACATGTTAATCTCTAGAGTAATATGATTCTTACAAATGTTTTAGTACAGCCTTGAGCATTCTTAGACTTCAAATATTCTTTGACTCACAGTGGTTATTATTTGTACCTCAACTTTTAGATTGTAATCTTGTCCCGTAGAACTTAATAGGGAGTTTCTTCCTTTTTAATTCAACAAACCAATCACCTTTCTAATTGTTCTTTTTCGAATATTAAAGTTGCAACTTCCTTTTTATGTTACATTTTTATCGTTTCTGTTGTATACGAACCAACCGCTGTTATTTTGGTGTGCATATCTATAGACTTTGTGAGCAATTCTATAATAGTACTTCATTACAAAATGGGTAACCTTCAAATGGATTAAATGTCTGAGGCTTGCGAGTGCCCATCTCAATGCCTCCCTTGGTGTAAAGGTGTCCTACGAGTCGTCAAAGCAAATTTATGTATGCCTGAGTATATCTGATTGGGAGGATCTTGTGCTTGATAGGCAGAAATCAATGATTATTCAAATATTGATTGACAGGGCCTCTTCTTAAGGAGAAGCTAATGAAAAGTTTGTGAGTTTACATGTTTTTTATTTGATTTTAAATTTGGAGAAGAAAATTGAATAACATCAATTAATCTGTGAGATTGCATGTCTTCCATTTGATTTCAATTTGGGAAAGAAAATTGAAGAACATCAATTGATGTTAAAGATATTAAATTTTCACAGTCAATAATAATTTGTGCATGTATTTTCTGAATTCAACCGTGTAAGAATTTGTTTGTGTATCAATATTTCAGATTACACTCCCTGATCCATTATAAATTGATGTTTCATCTCAAATTAAATGAAACAAAAAAATAATGATTTAATTAAGTTCATTTGAAGGTCACATTTACTTGTCCTCTCCAGTTTACCTATAATGTTAAAGTTATGAAAGTTAATATATGTACTTGTACCTTTTCGAATTTGAGACAATTGCAAATGATGATAAATGACTCTGCAGAGGATGTCCTTTCACTGGGTTGCTTAAATTTTGAAGTAAGGAAGATTAAAATCCACTTCATACCACCACTATTACGATGATCAATGGTAAACTCTATTTTTATATAAACTTACATGCATAAAATTAAGAAAAGAAAATATTAGAAGAGGTAAATGTTACCAGATCTGTTTATTTCATATTCTGCTTTTGACAGTAGATTATACTAATCACTATTTCCTATTAATCTGCAGTGAAATCCATTCAAACAAAAAATATTTCAAGTTTTCTACTCTAGTAATTTCATTTTATTGTATGGTCATTGGAATTGAATTTTCAAAAAACTTTTAATTGGGTGGGAGATAATTTTCCTGGGTAAATTTATGAATTATTTTGGAAAAGGGTAAAAAAGATTAGGCCAGCATTTCAGTTACTGCAAGAAGACTACTCCGAGACAGGTGTCATGTATGTCTACAACAACATACGCACTTGTCCATCTTCCAGACAAGCAGGTAATCTCCAGCAACAGAAATTTTCTTTCTTGTCATTCACGGTGCATGGTTAAGAACTTTTTTGCTTAAGACTAGACTCCATTTGTCTTTCGACAGCAGCCATAGTCTTTATACAATGACCACTATCAGGCTATAAATCACCAAAGCACTGAGCAACCCTTCATTCAGCAAGTGGCCATTTCCCGATCCAACCCAAGCCGCACATCAGCCTTATTCTATAGGTTTTCAGTTTATGAAAAAGGAACAATAAAAGCTGTGGTATAATGTTCCAAGAGACGAAGAAACGGCATGCATCTACCATGCCTAGAAGTTGGAAATCAGCAGAGGCTAACTATTTGCCAATGGAGGTAGGCAACTCTAATTCAAATATATTTTTGAACTGAAGTGTTTTGTAGCATTTAACTGTATTTCTGCCTATCATGCAGAGTAAGATCGGTCCAGCATTTCAGTTACTGCAAGAAGACTACTCCGAGACAGGTGTTATGTATGTCTACAACAACATACGCACTTGTCCATCTTCCAGACAAGCAGGTAATCTCCAGTAACAGAAATTTTCTTGCTTGTCATTCAAGGTGCATGGTTAAGAACTCTTTTGCTTAAGACTAGACTCCATTTGTCTTTCGACAGCAGCCATAGCATTTATAGAATCACCACTATCAGGCTATAAATCACCAATGCACTGAGCAACCCTTCATTCAGCACCTGACCATTTCCCAATCCAACCCAAGCCGCACATCAGCCTTATTCTATAGGTTTTCACTTTATGAAAAAGGAACAATAAAAGCTGTGGTAGAATGTTCCAAGAGACGAAAAACAGCATGCATCTACCATGCCTAGAAGTTGGAAATCAGCAGAGGCTAACTATTTGCCAATGGAGGTAGGCAACTCTAATTCAAATATATTTTTGAACTGAAGTGTTTTGTAGCATTTAACTGTATTTCTGCCTATCATGCAGAGTAAGATCAGGCCAGCATTTCAGTTACTGCAAGAAAACTACTCCGAGACAGGTGTCATGTATGTCCACAACAACATACACAGGTGTCCATCTTCCAGACAAGCAGGTAATCTCCAGTAACAGAAATTTTCTTGCTTATCATTCACGGTGCATGGTTAAGAACCTTTTTGCTTAAGACTATACTCCATTTGTCTTTCGACAGCAGCCATAGTATTTATACAATGACCACTATCAGGCTATAAATCACCAAAGCACTGAGCAACCCTTCATTCAGCACCTGGCCATTTCCCGATCCAACCCAAGCCGAACATCAGCCTTATTCTATAGGTTTTCAGTTTATGAAAAAAGGAACAATAAAAGCTGTGGTAGAATGTTCCAAGAGACGAAAAACGGCATACATCTATCATGCCTAGAAGTTGGAAATCAGCAGAGGCTGACTATTTGCCAATGGAGGTAGGCAAGTCTAATTCAAATATATTTTTGAACTGAAGTGTTTTGTAGCATTTGACTGTATTTCTGCCTATCATGCAGAGTAAGATCAGGCCAGTATTTCAGTTACTGCAAGAAAACTACTCCGAGACAGGTGTCATGTATGTCTACAACAACATACACACTTGTCCATCTTCCAGACAAGCAGGTAATCTCCACTAACAGAAATTTTCTTGCTTGTCATTCACGGTGCATGGTTAAGAACTGTTTTGCTTAAAACTAGACTCCATTTGTCTTTCGACAGCAGCCATAGTCTTTATACAATGACCACTATCAGGCTATAAATCACCAAAGCACTGAGCAACCCTTCATTCAGCACCTGGCCATTTCCCGATCCAATCCAAGCCGCACATCAGCCTTATTCTATAGGTTTTCAGTTTATGAAAAAGGAACAATAAAGGTTGTGGTAGAATGTTCCAAGAGACGAAAAAACGGCATGCATCTACCATGTCTAGAAGTTGGAAATCAGCAGAGGCTAACTATTTGCCAATGGAGGTAGGCAACTCTAATTCAAATATATTTTTGAACTGAAGTGTTTTGTAGCATTTAACTGTATTTCTGCCTATCATGCAGAGTATTGATTGATGTAATTTCTGAGTCTGAAAAATAGTTGAGGCAACTGTTATTCAAAATGTTTGAAAGAGAGGAAAATTACTGCCCTTCTGAAAGTTCATGTCAGCACCCTCGGGAATGAGAGATGGAAATTTTAAAGGTATTTTCTTTCTGCATTCTTAAATGCTAGTTTTTTCCTGTTTATTCTTAAGAAATGGGTTATTTTTGCTCGATAGGCACAACAAAGCCTTTGGATATTCCAAATAAGTGTTGTATTGATTCTATCGTGTTTTATTGCCTGTACTGTAAAGGCATCCAGTTCCATAATATATTGGTTTATCTATCATTTTTTAGTCAAGTTAAGCACAATTTTGACAGGATGAAGTAAGAAGGGATTCAGTAGAGTACTTTGTCAGACTAATTTGTTATTTCTTCACATGCAGACTATATTTTGTAATGGTTATCTTTAAGATCCATTTGCAAAAGAATTTGGACTTAAAGTCAGCAACAAACTTGCTTCAGCAGAAGCCCGGATACTACATACACCTTGGGTATTGATTCTGCTTGCACCATCCGCTTTCTTCTCTGTTCATTTTAAAATAGTTTATTTTGTAAAATAACAGTGTTTAAAACTGAGTTTTTGGGACAGGCGAAAGGGAACAGTGCACAGGGGACCTGGGGATGGGATTTCGGGGACGGTGGGGGACAGTTAGCAGTAAGGTAAAGGAAGATATCCAATAACTATCCGATGTCGTAAGAGCGGATTATATGTCAATTTCTAGCAAGTTGACGGCTATCTAGAGTCCTGTTGAAATCTCCGAACAATGTTTACTGAACCTAAAATAGAAAAATGTGGATTAGATCATCTGGACTCTGGTATACTCTTACAGATTGGCACACCCTTGTAGAAAACATTCAGAATTCTTCTATCATGCTGTTTCGTAGTCATTCATCTGAATCAAATTGATTGGTAGACCCTGATGCTGAAAATTTTGCTAAAATAATCTTCTCAAGTATCTTGCAATAAAGCTGGAAATTTTGCTAAAAGTATCCAAGCGCTTCTCAGCCTGACAGATCTAATTTTGGCGGCAATCCAAGTATGAGCAAAAACGTTCTTACTTTTTATGATGTTTCAGATTTATAACTATACACACTTAAAACCAATATTAAATGTGCCATTGAAGTAAAATTTTGCTTCATATTTATAATCAAATCTAGTTCCATGGACCCACTTACTACTTATCCACCTTGACATTGTAGTCTATCGTTGGCCTGCTGTAGATTTTAGTTACTGGTACTCAACCATCCCATTGACTACAGCCCTGTGTCCAAGTTTTGGTAGATTGCACGGATGTCCGAGCAGACATCTTTAACAGAAAAATGATAAGCGAAGTATAAAGCAACAGAAAAACGAGGGACATCCCAGGGCAATCCCCCAAAATAAAAAATGGTGATTGGGATAAGGTTGTTCGCTAATTAGCGCACAAAAAAAAACACTTCAATTTTATTCTTTTGAAAAAACGATTCACTTGAATTTGAGTTACAACCTAATTTCTCTCAAAATGTTTTTTTTTTTGGTTTTTTTTTCACTTTTTCTTCAAGATACAGAGCTACACACTCCTAAAAGTAACCGATGAAAAGATAATTAAAACAAATTTACAAGTGCCCAGTAGTAGCTGAGTACCCACCTTTATTATTTTGTAATTAATATTGAAAATATTAATATTAGAATTGAGTTTTTATGGACTGGCGGCGAAAGTGCGAATTTCGGCGCTGATGCGAAAGTGTGCGATCCTCGAAGTCCGAGCTAAGGAGGCTTACCAGGTGTGGTCTTTCCTGCGTAGCTTAGGATTTTATGAGCATTTATGTTAAACCTATCGTCATCCTCTTCTCTCTGCCACTCGGCAGAGGTCGTACCCCCTAACCCTCCTCCGGCGGCTCCCCTAACATTTATGGCATCTGACACCGTTAGCCCTAACATTCCCGATTCTTCTCCTCTGCCGTCGAGACCCAAGACTTTCTCTGAGGCGGTAGCGAAGGCGGGGGTCTCCATCGACGCGGGTGCGAGGTTTTCCATTGCTAACCCTAATGTAACCACCGAAGAAGGTAAGAATTCTGGGGTTGTTCCCACATCTCTCTCCATTTCTCCAAATCCCGAAATGCTTGCTGAAATTTGTAAGGAGAAAAATAGACTCAAAAATTCTGCTATTTTTTTCTCTGCTGTTGAGTTAGATAAATGTCCGCCAAGGAAATTTATGGATGATTGGTTTCATAATTTCTGGAATTTGAAGCTTGGATTCCATATATCATTCTGTAGACAGATTCAGAAAGGATTGTTTGTTATCTTTTTCACATCCCATGAAACCCAAATGGAAATTCTCAAAAAACAATACTGGACCGTCGGAAATACCTCATTCCGCGCCATCGCGTGGTCGCCGGAAGCCATCCATGAAGAAGTTCTCGCGCTTTCGGCCCCGCGTTGGATTGTGATCAAACAGATTCTGCCGTTCTTATGGCGGTTTCTCCCGCAGTTGCTTGAACCGCTCGGTAAGGTCATCCGCATGGATGATACCGTTAGACTGGTTCCTCACATGGATGCTAGAGTTCTCATTTCTCTGAACCCTGGTTTTGAAATCCCCCCCAAAATCATTATATGCCTTTCTGATGACAAATTTGTGTGCCCCGTTGATATTCTAGGAGGTCTAAATGCTTGCTTTCTGTGCAGAAGGGAAGGGCATCTAAGGAGGGATTGCCCTATCATAAAGAAGAAACCCCTGCCCTCCAAAACCCCGCACCCCCGCAGTTCGCCAGCCGCTGGGAACCCTAACCCGAAAAAGTCAGTGGAGAATGCCCCTCAGTCAGAGCCGCCCACAAAACTCGACCCCCTTTTTGCGTCCTGTAACACATCCACCGCCTTTGCCGCCCCTCAATCTGAACACCAGGGGGATCCCCTCCCTCCCGTGGATAGAGCTCCTAATGCCGCATTCACTACGGTTGCAAAAAAATCTAACAAGAGACGCCGAAGGGCTAATAAGCAGACTAATTCAGAATCTGAAGGTTCTCGGCCCCTTTGCTCTCAGTCCTATCCTGTCACCATCAATCCCGTCGTGCCCGAGCCTAAAGATCCGCACTCCAGCTCCACACCTTCAGGCTCGGATATGATGGAATGTTTTCTCAGATGTCAGGACCCGCCCCCTTCCATAAGATGCCCTCCTAAAGTGTTTCGTGAGCTTGGTGATGATTGTTTGCTTGAAATCATCCCGGCCAATAATTTTTCCGAGGCCTTGCCCTCTCTCATCCAGAAGCACTCTGTTGATCTGGAATACATTTCCCATGAGGATTTTAAGTATGACGTTGAGGGGAGAGATGTTCTTCCCATGGCCAAGCGGAGGGGGAGACGCTTAGGCTCCAAAAATAAGAACCCTTCAAAAAAAAAATCGGGTGAATCCCAGGGCATTACGGTGGCTTCTTTGGCAAGCACATCTGAACTCAGCGTACCCTCCTTAATTACTCCCCAATGAATTGTATTTCTTGGAATATCCGGGGGCTTGAATCCCCTGATAGAAAGTGGATCATTAAACGGTTCCTTGACACCTGTAATTCGTTGGATTTTCTCATGTTACAGGAAATTAAGGCCATAGGGTACATGTTGGATGTCAATCTAAATTTTCTTTGGAAAGATGCTATTAAATTTTTTACTAACCACCCTAGAGGTAGGGGGGGTGTTGCACTTCTGATTAACAACAAGTGGGCCAAATTTATCACTGGCAATGGTTCCTCCCCTACAACAGGGCGGTTTGGGTCACTCTCAATGTCAATAACCTTATTTTTGGCATTTGTTTTGTTTATGCCCCGAATGATTGCAAGGAGAGAGCTTGTCTCTGGGATTGGATATCCGCTCTCCCTAACATTCCTTGGTTTTTTGGGGGAGACTTCAATATGATTGAGTCTCAGGATGACAAACTTGGTGGCCGGCCGTTTGTTTGGAAGGAGGCTGAAAAAATGCAATGGTGTAAGATGTTAAATTCCAAACAGTTATTTGACCCTTTATCCGGTGCTAAGGACTCTCACCCCGGATTATGGCATACCTGGTGTAATTTCCAGCAGCCCCCTTTTAGGATTTATTCCAGGTTGGACCGCTTCTATGCCAGCAAGAATTTTTTCTCTTTTCTCCCTGATAATCTTGGGCGTACGGTCCTGGTTACCCCCACCTCTCTCTCTGATCACCATCCTATCTCTTCTTGTTTCAGGATCAATAGCTCCCCTTATCCTTGCGAAAGACCCCACCCCAAATTCTTTCTTAATACTAATCTGCTCAGTGATAAAGATACCCTTTGCGCCATCCGTATCATTAGCATCCTTAACAGGAAAAGTTTCCCTAACATGTCTCACCTTGACAGATGGAACCTGAATCTGCTTTCCTGGCAGAATCTCTTGCGGACCATAGGGCAAAAAAGGTCTAAAGACTTTAGGTATGTGGAAAAGAAGCTTTCCTCCGAGTTGCAAACTGCCGAAATGAATATCCAGGCCAACCCTGCTGACTGTGAGCTTATCTCCCAAGTAGTGAAGGCTAAAGATGCCCTTAGGCAACATCAACAGGTCAAAGTCAAGGGCGCCATGGTCAGATCCCGTGCGCACTGGCTTTTGTGTGGGGACAGAGGTTCCAAATTCTTCTTCAACCTCATCAAACAAAAGCATTCTAATGAGAACATTGAAAGACTTGTTGTTGATAACATTGAAATTAATGATCCGGATAACATCCAAAAGGCCTTTGCCAAATTTTATTGCAACCTTTTCACCTCTGAGGATTCGGAGGATGCTGTCCTCTTGAGAGACCAAATCCGTTCCCTCATTCCCAATAGGATCTCCTCGATAGAAGCTAATCAACTGTCCAAAGAGATCTCTATTGAAGAAATTGGAAATGTCATTAAGGAGCTTAATAATGACAAGGCCCCTGGCCCGGACGGGCTTCCTGTTGAGTTCTACAAGGCCAATATAGATTGGATTTGTAATGACCTGCTGGATATTTACTCTAAGGCCATAGCTACTGGTTCCTTGGGTTCTTCCATTAACAGGGGAATTATCAAACTGCTCCCCAAGGATGGGGACAAAGCTCTTATCAAGAACTGGAGACCTATTACGCTCCTCAATGTTTCCTATAAAATTTTTGCCAAAATTCTGGCCCTCAGGATTAAGAATATTCTGCCCAAGTTTGTGTGCCCTACTCAAACGGGTTTCATAAAAGGAAGATATATCTTGGAAAATTTGATTACCGGTTGGGAAGCCATGAATTGGGCCCATGTTTCTAAACAAGATTCTGTCATGTTCCTTCTGGACTTTGAGAAAGCGTACGACAGAGTGGAATGGAAGTTCATTTCCATGATGCTCGAAGCTTTTGGTTTCCCCAGTACCTTCTGCAACTATGTGAAAATACTCTTCAAAGATGCCTTCGCGCAAGTCGATGTGAATGGATTCCTTACTGATTCTTTTCCTCTTGAGAGATCCATCAGACAGGGGTGCCCCTTGGCCCCTGCCCTGTTTGTGATTGCGTCTGAAGCCCTCTTTTACATTCTTAGAGACAATTCTGTCTCCCCGGCTGTCAAAGGCATTTCTCTCCCTGATGATAGTGAGCTCATCAACTGCCAGTTCGCTGACGACACTGCGATCTTCCTTGAAGCTACGGCTGATAACTTCGAAACCCTCTACCACAAGCTCAACATTTTATGCAAAATCTCGGGTGCTCGCCTTTCCCACCTTAAGTCTGTGTGCCTAGGATGGGTTGAGTAGCCGCCCAACTGGTTCAAGAACTATAACTTTCAATGGGGTGGCCCTAACAAGATTGTGAGATACCTTGATATTCCCTTCTCCATCGACCCTTCCCTTAAAGATATGTGGTTCTGGGTCAAAGACAAGATTGGCAAGAAGCTTCATAAATGGCATAACAGGGCCCTGTCGCTGGCCAGCAGAGTGCAGGTTTGCCAGAAAATTCTGTCATCTTATAATATTTATTACTCCTCAGCTTGGATGTTCAGTAACTATCAAATCCATGAGATCCAAAAAGATATTAGGAAGTTTCTCTGGTCTGATGGCAAAGGCAAAAACAAAATGCATGCGGTTAAATGGGATTGGTGTCACGCCAACAAACTCCTTGGGGGACTTGGCTTGAAAGATCTTAAGCTTCAGGGTATTGCTCTGGCCGCCAAGTGGATCTTTCACTCCCTTGATGGTGATGATCCCTGGAAGGTCTTGGTTAGAAATAACATAGAGAGGGGTATCCCCAAGAAAGCCAAGTCTTGGAAGAATCTTCCTTTTAATGATCTTGTCCTTGGTGATTTTCCCGTGATTGTGCATGGATCTGCTGTCTTTAGATCCATCTGGAAAGCTTGGAATTATGTGAAACGTTTTATATCTAACAGATCCTTCCATGATGATGACCATCTTTACGGTGAAAGGTCCATTTGGTGGAACCTGAACTACTCTGGCAAGCCCCTCGCCCTCTCTCAGGGCTGCTCTGCTAGGCATTGGAATAGCAAAGGCATCACCCAGTTGGCTGAATTATTTGAGCATGACAGATTAATTGAGTGGGAGGTTCTCAGCAACAAGTTTGACCTGCCCGGTTCCCAGAAGAAAACTTACAATCTGATCCGCAAGGCTACCAGAAATCTCCCGACCTCCTGTCATGTTGACTCCCACAGATTTTTAAGCATCAAATGGCCTGATGGGACCGTTCTTAACAAAATCAAAGCCAAAAACATTTACAACACTATTGGGCACTCCGAGGCCGTTATAGACCACATTAACAAAGTCTGGTACTCTTCTCTTGATACCCGTGCGTGGAAGAACATATTTGACATTCTGTGGAAAGGGCCTACTGAACCTAAGATTAAATGTTTTAACTGGCTGGTCATTCTTGATAGGCTCCCTATCAGAAGAGATCCCCTTGGTACTGATATTTGTCCCATGTGCAGGTTACCCGAAACTGGTAGACACATTCTTTTGGACTGCATGTTTGCTAAAGAGATTTAGCATTTGTTTGGCATTTTGTATCCTTCTTTTTTTAACAGCTTTGAGATTATTACCGGGTATATTGTTGGATTGAAAAAAGATACTAATTTATTTTGGAAAATCCTCTCCTCTGTGATTTTGTGGCAAATCTGGAAATGTAGAAATGAAGAGAGGTTTCAGAATAATCCCAGAATTCTTACTGAGTCTTTTCGAAAACTCATCTACCTAAATTTTTTTTTGCAGGTCCGCACCACCATGTTGATTGAAAAAGAGAAGCTCAAGAGGTTCCTCAAGAATGGCTCCGCCACGTTCTTCATTTATGAGATGCAAGGAGGTTATGCCTGGAGGCAAACTATGGACGATCTGCAGCTTTTTGAGAAAACGTGTAAGATCCTGACCCAAGAAGTGAAGAACAACAGGAAAGTCAATAAGGAACAGGTCCTCATGTTGGCTCAGATTCAGGAAACCAAACACATCGTCTAGATGGAAGGCGCCTTGGGTTGGGTGGCTTGGGTTGATACTATCGATGACACCTTATGCTAGTGTCTGATATGTTTTGTAACAGCTTATATCTGTACTGTGCGTAGGCTGTATATATATTTTTTGTATTGCTGATTTCTGTTTGCTCTTGATGTGAGGCCTTGCCTCCCTTGAGCCGTGCTCTTCAGTGCTCCCTCGGGGCATATTTTTTGATCTCCCTATATATAATACAAAAAAAAAATATTAATATTAAAATTATTGTATATTTTGATGTAATAGAGATTACAATATATATTTAGATAAAGTTTATTTATACTATAGTGATAATATTAATAGATTATATATTAATAATGATTATATTAAAATTTATATAGTGGTAATTATTATAATAACAATAAAATTTATGATAATATGTAATTAATACATATATGTTGTCTTTGTTTGGTATTCATATTGAATAATATTTTTCTATATGATATTAACTAGCATATATATATTATTTTAATAATATATATAAAATACACCGAGAGATATCCTTCTCCAGGCACCTATTTTTTAATCAAACTTTTATTATAAAAATTGAATAGGCGCTCGAGAAGGATATCTCTCGGCATATTTTATATATATTATTAAAATAATATATATATATGCTAGTAGCAGTCGCAACACAACATGTAATATCTTAAATAAATTATTTTTTGTATTTATTATATATTTTATTATAAAATTATTATAATAATTAATATATTATAATATGATTAGTATTAGGGTTGGGGTTAAGATTAGGATTAGGGTTATGGTTAGGATTAGGGTTAGGGTTAGGATTATGATTAGGGTTAGGGTTAGGTTTAGGGTTAGGGCTAAGATTAGGGTTAGGGTTAGGGTTAGGTTGGGTTAGGATTAGGGTTCGGTTATGGTTAGGGTTAGGGTTGGGTTAGTAGGGTTGGTTAAGGTTGGGGTTAGGTTTATCATCACGAATTTAGATTAAGGTTATCATTAGGAATGAGTTATGGTTGGGTTAGTATTAAGGTTCTGAGTTAGAGTTGTAGTTGGGTTAAGTCCTAATCCTAAATTAATCTTAATCCTAACTCTAACCCTAATCCTAACCCTAACCCTAACCCTAACCCTAACCCTGATCCCTATTCGTGATGATAACCCTAACCTTAATCCTGACCCTAACCCTAATCCTATTCATGACGATTTAAGCCTATTGGTGATGATAAACCTAGCCCTAATCCTAACTCTAACCCTAATCCTAACCCTAATCTTATTTATGATGATAATCCTATTTGTGATGAACTTATTCATGACGATAACCCTAACTATAACCATAACCATAACCATAACCATAACATAACCATAACCATAACCATAACCCTAACCATAATCATAACCATAACCCTATTCGTGATGATAAACCTATTCGTGATGATAATCCCAACCCTAATCCCAATTTTAACTCTAACCCTAACCAAATTACTATATTTATCATTTATAAAAATATCCCTAACCATAATCATAACCCTAACCCTAACCCTAACCCTAACCATAATCATAACCCTAACCTTAACCCTAACCCTAACCCTAATCCTAATCCTAACCCTAATCATATTCATGATGATAAACCTAACCTAATCCTAACCCTAACAATAACCCTAACCCTAATCCTATTTGTGATGATAACCCTAACCCAAACCATAACCATAACCCTAACGCTAGCCCTAACCATAATCCCTATTCATGATGATAACCTTAACCCTAACCCTAATCCATATTCATGATTATAAACCTATTTGTGATGATAACCCCAACCCTAATCTCAATTTTAACTCTAACCTATCCCTAACCTTAACCCTAACTGTAACTGTAACCATAACCCTAATCCCTATATTCATGATGATAACCCGAACCCTACTACTAACCCTAACCCTAACACTAATCCTAACCCTAACCCTAATTATAACCCTAACCCTAACCCTAACCCTAATCCTTTTTGTGATGATAAACCTAACCCTAACCCTAATCCTTTTGGTGATGATAAACCTATTCATGATGATAAACCTAACCCTAATTCTAACCCAAATCCTAACCCTAACCCTAACCCTAACCCTAATCCTATTCATGATGATAAACCTTTTTGCGATGATAACCCTAACTCTAACCATAACCATAACCCTAACCCTAATCATATTTGTGATGATAAACCTAACCTAATCCTAACCCTAACAATAACCCTAACCCTATTCCTATTCATTATGATAACCCTAATCATAACTATAACCCTAACGCTAACCCTAACCATAACCCTAACCCTGACCCTAACCGTAATCTTATTCATGATGATAAACCTAACCATAATCCTAGCCCTAATCGTAACCCTAACCCTAACCCCAACCATAACCATAACCCTAACTCTAACTCTAATCATAACCCTAACCCTAACCCTAATCCTTATTCGTGATGACAAACCTATTCGTGATGATAAACCTATTTGTGATGATAACCCCAACCCTAATCCCTATTTGTGATGATAACCATAACCATAACCCTAACCCCTATTCTTGTTGATAAACCTATTTGTGATGATAACCCTAATCCTAACCCTAACCCTAACCTTAATCATATCCTTAACCTTAATCCTAAACCTAACCCTAATCCTATTCATGGTGATAAACCTAACCCTAATCCTAACCCTAACACTAACCCTAACCCTAATCCTATTCGTGATGATAATCCTATTCGTCATGCTAACCCTAACCCTAACCCTAACCATAACCCTAACCCTAACCATAACCATAACCCTAACCTTAACCCTAACCCTAACTCTAACCGTAATCCATATTCATGATGATCAACTTATTTGTGATCATAACCCTAACCCTAACCCTAATCCCATTCATGATGATAACCCTAACTCTAACCCTAACCCTAACCCTAATCCTAACCCTAACTTGAATCCCTATTCGTGATGATAAACCTATTCACGATGATAACCCCAACCCTAATCCCAATTTTAACTCTAACCCTAACCAAATTACTATATTTTATCATTTATAAACCTATCCCTAACAATAACCATAACCCTAATCCTAACACTAACCCTAACCCTAATCCTAACCCTAACTTAACCCTAACCCTAATCCCTATTCATGAAGATAAACCTATTTGTGATGATAACCCCAACCCTAATCCCAATTTTAACTCTAACCCTAACCAAATTACTATATTTGATCATTTATAAACGTATCCCTAATAATAACCATAACCCTAACCCTAACCCTAACCCTAACACTAACCATAACCCTAATCCTAACCCTAACCCTAACCCTAATCCCTATCCATGATGATAAACCTATTTGTGATGATAACTCCAACTCTAATCCCAATTTTAACTCTAACCCTAACCAAATTACTATATTTTATCATTTATAAACCTATCCCTAACCACAACCATAACCATAACCTTAACCCTAACCCTAACCCTAACCTAGGTAATCCTAACCCTAACCCTAATCCCTATTTGTGATGAGAAACCTATTCGTGATGATAACTACAACCCTAACCCTAACCCTAACCCTAATCCTAAGTGTAACCAAAGATTTATTTTAGAATTGTAATTAAACCCAATTAAAAAGACAATTGTTTTTCATCTTTTTATGATTTTATTTCTATTTTATTATTTAAAAATATTTTACAATGACATCAAAGATACTTTTATTTTTTAAAGATTATGTGTAATAGTAAATTTAGAAGATTTTTACTACAACCCTAACCTTAAACTAACCATAATCCTAATCTTAACACTAACCCCAAGATTTATCCTAGAATTCTAACCCTAACCATAATTGAATTCTAACCATAACCATGACCCTAACTCTAACTAAACATAAAGCATAACCCTAACCTTAACCTCAATCCTAACCCTAACACTAAGCCCAAGTTTTATCCTAGAAACCTAACCCTGAAATATGTTACCCCAATAAAACTCTAACCATAATTGAACCCTAGCCACAATTGGACCTTATCCCTTATTATAATTCCAACCCTATTCTTAACCATAATTGTATCATTGATCATAATTATTGTTAATTTACAATTATATTAGTATTAAAATTTTATATCTATTCATGTGGTTGGGTTAGGGTTGGAGTTAGAGTTAGAATACGCATTAAGTGTTATCATTAGTTTTAGTGTTATATATATATATATATGTGAAAGAAAGTTAACTTAAGGTTATATATGCTAGAGTTAGAATTAGTGTTAGGGTTGGACTTAGGATTAGAGTTAGGGGTAGGGTGAGAATCAGTGTTGTTAGAATTTTCAAAATATTTTTAAAATATATATGTGCTAGAGAATTATTGTTTATTTTAGGGTTAGAGTAAGGGTTAGAGTTACAATTAGAGTTAGGGTAAGGGTTAGAATTAGTGTTAGAGTTAGGATTAGAATTACTTTTAGTGTGAAAATAATTGTTTCTATTAGAATTTTATATACAATTTGTGTTATTTTTAGAGTTAGGGTTAGGGTTAGGGATTGAGTTTGAATTAGACTTATAGTTAGGGTTAGGGTTAGGGATTGATTTTGGATCAAACTTATAGTTAGGGTTAGGGATTGACTTTGAATCGAACTTATAGTTAGGGTTAAGTTTACAATTAGTTTTAGTGTTAAGGTTAGGTTTATAATAAGAATTAGGTTTATTAATTTTGTTTACGGTTAGGGTTAGAGTTAGACTTTAGGTTAGAGATATATTTATTATATATATATATATATATTTATTTATTAAATAATTTATTGAAAATACAAATTCAATATTAAATATTTATTTATATATAGTGTGTGGGGATTTATCAAGGCATGAATTTTAATATATTATCATTTGTACCACTGGATTTTTTTTAAATCATTTAAAAATTGAAATTAACATTGGATAAAATGTGAGAAAAAATTGAGAAAAAATTTAACTTATATTTGAGGAAAATTTAATAGTTTATATATATTTGGCACACATCCATTAAAAAATATATTTAATACCACACATTAAAAAAAAGTAATTACAAATAATGAGTAGCACAAAATATGTTGTCGAAAGAAAAAATATTGGAAATGGAAGAGTGATATGTTGCCACACATCCTCTTCAATTTTATATGATGATAAACCTATTTGTGATGATAAACCCAACCCTAATCCCAATTTTAACTCTAACCCTAACCAAATTACTATATTTTATCATTTATTCTATTATTGAAAAATATTATTAATTAATTTAATCCTATAGCTAACCCTAATTGACCTGATTGTAACCCTAACTAAACTTATATGTAATAATAAATTTGACAAAGTCCATTCATACTTATTTATCTAAATTTTAGAAACTTCACATATTTTTTCTAAATCTTATCTTTATAAAGTTTTTTTTTTCATTTTTTCTAAATCTTATCTTTATAAAGTATTTTTTTGATTGGAAAAGATTGTTTAAATAAATCTATATAAAAAATGATATCCTATTTTAAAAAAATCTTAAATATTTTTTAATTTGAAGTATATTAATTTAGAAAGTTACTTACATTTCTAAATTTATAAACTTATTTTAAATTCTTTAGTGAAATCTTTAATTTAATTTTTTTTAATAGATATATTATATTTTCTAATAAAATAGAATATGGATGAATTTTCAATGCTCAAATAAATATTTTACTATTTTTTTATCTAATTAGTATATGTAATCTACTTTCAAATACCCAACAAACAATTAATATTGCATTCTTACATAAACAGAGACAACTTTTATTGATAAATATTTGTTATTCAAAGGTGACACCTATTGACGATAAACACACACAATAAATAATCCATTAACTACTTGAGACGACAGAAGATGATGCGACATGGCAAGAAGAATAAACGATTTTAGTAACTGATATATTCACTGTCATCTTTAATATTATCTTATGCCTTTTTCAAAAAAAGAAAAATTAAATGCATGAACCATTAACTGCCAGAAGCATCTGATAAGAATTGGTTACAGGTTTAGCAAACTTTCTATTCCGAATAGAAAAGAAAATTGTTAAAGAATGAAACATCATTTCTTTTTAAACTGGAAATAAAGGCAAGTATGGATGCATCGCTTCATTCACTGCTTTTGCTGTAATATTTTTCTCCTTGAAGAAATAAGTTCGATGCTTCAGGACTGAAGAAAAGGCATTGAAAGAGAAACATAGTTTTGTACTCTAAGAAGGATGACAACGATTTGAATCCTAAAATCATTCTTTTGTTTCAGTGTATGTAGATATGACAAAGCGTATTAAACAAAGGAGTGCAGCAGAGACGAAAGGTTTTGAGAATATGTTTTCTCAAAAGAGGAGTAAGATCTCTGTGTTGATAAATATGTTCATCAAGCTTATGTCTGCAATTTTTGAGGATAAAGCTAGTCGGCCTCAAGAAGAACCAGAGTAAAAGATACCCCTAAGGCAGTTTGAAAATATCATTATATCAACAAAGAAACCACTACTTCAGCGAGGAACCAGTCTTACCCCTGGTTTGAGCCAAGACTAAATTGGAAATCCCTCTTTATGAAATTTTATCGAATAAAGAATCTGAAAAGTTGATTACGTTAATCAGAAGTCTACTTTGGGTGTGAAAGATATTACGAAAAGTGCTAAAGTGAGGATATCTAGTCATGCATTGATATGATGAGAGAGACAAATACAAACCTTCCAGAAGCAAGAGTTGCTAACTACGAAGAAATGAGGATATTTTAGAGCTTGCTGATGTTCAGAGTTGCTAAGTACGAAGAAATGAAGGATATTTTAGAGCTTTCTCATGTTCATGAGTGAAGCAGATTTGAAGCGGGATAATGAAGTACCTTGTTAGCAAAGAAAACACAAAAAAGAGAAGACCCAATACCGCCTGGTGTAAATCATTAAGATCTTTCTTGCGAATCTCCCTGGGATGAATCTGAACCTTAGACGTCTGGCAGTTTGAAAAAAGAACAACAGTCTTACTGTGCTCTTATTTCTTCTTTTTTTGCTTTGTTCACTGCTTCCTTAATTCAGTGCGTACGGCTTGCAACTCTTCATCTGCCTCTCCCTCCTTAAAATGTAAGGATTAACGAGACAGATATATCTGGTCAGGTGCATAACTCGAGTAAATTGAAAACTTGCATCAAACGCAGTAGAAAGCCAAGTACAAGATCCAAAGCCTATGAAATTCGAAGCTTAATGTATGAATCTAAACACCAAAGAAACTGGAAAAAAGAGTTGAAGCAATTATGCTAAATTCAAACCTAACATCAAGCTCAGTGGAATGCCAAGTCCGAGCAATTCCAAAACCTACGAAATTGAAGTTAAATGTATGAGTGTAAACATCAAATCAACCAGCGAAAAAATCCGATGCCACAATTAAACTTATTTCAAACACTTCCATGTTAGAAAAAACAGTTAAAAGATGCATTCAAAAACAAATGATCACAGATAATAATGACAGTAAATTACCTTTCAAAATTGTTTTGGACTTCTGACCAATCCTCCTGAACAACAGATTTGAGCCTGCTTATTTCTTGTTGTACGCGATCATTATTTATGGCAAAGAAGAATCAGCAAAAGTTGTTGAGCTAGGTCGGGAAAAGTGAAGACGAAAATAAATACAGGCGGGAGAGAATTTATAGAGGAGAAGATCAAAGGCAGTTAAAGCGTGGCCATGATTTGAAATGCCTGCCTCTTCGACTTCACCTTCTCCATTACAATCTCCGTTCCAATATCCTCTGCTTCCCGTGGTACAGGAATTTAAATCTGACTGGGTTTTGTAAATGTCATTGGTTCGTAACGGTTCGTTAGAAAGCGTGGCCACCACCTGCTGACCCTCCATTTTCTTCAATCTGTAACTGACACCATTTCTTTTTTATGTACTCAGGTTTTTTGCTCTGCTGTGACTGTAGAACGCCTCTCGGCGTAATGACACCATTTCTTTTTTATGTACTCAGGTTTTTTGCTCCGCTGTGACTGTAGAATGCCTCTCCGCGTAATTAGTCATTAAAATGTAAATAGAAATATATTTAAATTTGATACATTAATATATAAATCTTAAAATAAATTTGTTGGCTTGAGTCCTTATTTGTTTTTGTTTGTCTCGTATTGGAGATTCCTAATCTTTAGTTGTAAGTTTTTGTTCAAATTTCATCTATTTTTTTAGTCATGAGTAAAATAGTTGATTTTCAAAACCTTTGTGGGTGTGGCAAGAGGTTTTGGCAATACCATCAATCTCCAAGAAGGTTTCCAAAACCTTGTCCGAGCTTGACTATTCTTTGGAAAGATAAAGTATCAAAAGCCGAAAAGTAATGGATCATATCATAGATACAGATCAAAACTCTTGGAAACGGTTATCGATTGAAACATCTTAAGAACAATGATATTAATTGAGAGATCTATAATCTTTTCTATACATTTGGTAGATACATCTACAAATCTTTGTTGACATCAAATAACAAGATGACTAATTCCTAAATAATTGTTATTAACTAACCTACAAAAGGATTCTTGAGTTGGTAGGATTAGTTCTAATGTTATTAATGTGTCAAGTTTTTTTGTTGTGTTGACGTGTTGCGTTATGTTATCGATAAAGGCTTTTTCCTGAGATAAATAAAGTGTGTGGTTATTCAGTTGTTAGTTTGCACCCCATTGGTGGTGCTTGCTTATGTTTATGTCTTAGCTAGTGATTGGATCACACTAATTGTTTGGAGTGCAGTTTGTGATATAATGTTAGGGAATGAGTTTATGATGATGCACTATGGTGACAAGTGGCAACTTTTTACTATAGTGTGCTAGCCTCTCACAGCGCAAGTTTTAAAATATCTTCTTTGTTCATAGTCACATCCATTAGTGCCTAACAAGGTTTTGATCAATGTGTCAATCAGTGAATTTGATTATAAAGTAAAATGAAACATGTTTACAATGATGTTCAGTGCAATTTATCGAAAGGTTTTGAAATCCATTTTAGGGCCCAACGAGATTGTGGCAACCTTGTTAGCAATTGACAAGGTATTGATAAGCATAGTTGAAACCATGTGTTTTGACTCCAATTAGTGGTTTGGAAACCATCGTTAGAGGTTGATTTGGTTTTGAATATTTATGAAACTTTTGACAAACAAGTTTAAAAAGGAGATTTGAAAATAATCCAAATATCATTGATATTGAGGGTTTCAACATGCATACAACATTCACATACCCACGAAGGTCGAGAACATTGAATGCCAACTATTATAAAGAAAAATTGAAATATAGAGAAAACATTATAAGGGGCAATTGTCGAGAGCTAAGGAAAGTACGAAGGTGAAATTACAAGGTGGATCTGACAAGCAGTGCAAAAAGGATCTTAGGTCCCATATAGTGTAGAGGATTTTTTTAGAGGTAAAGGTATACTATTATTTTTGTTCTCATGATTTGTAGAGGGATTTTTTTGGTTATTTAGACTATCATGAAAATTTGTCCATCATAAAACTATGTGTTGAAAATTAGTATTCCTTTGGATTTGTTTAGGTGTTTGCTAAAAAAATTGTTATTCATTTTCTATGATTTGATCTCAACTAAAATGAGATACAAATACCTAGGTTATGAGGATTTGTCTGGTTTAGAGAGCACCATGCCTAAAATTGAGGATACAAAACTAGGGCACATCAATCTTGACAAATTTTGGAGAAGAATGAATGTTGAGAATATGTCCCCAGTTACACAAAAGTTGGTAGATAGTGGGTTGTTGCAAGCAGTTGGATTTTCAGTGGTATAATGCATAGACCTAATTATGGAGTGGGGTATGTTCAGGATCATGATGGGCGAAAAAAGTGGTAATATTATGGGTATTTGTAGGGTATGTGGCTGACGACTTTTTTTTTACCCAAATTGATGAAACGAAAAGGGTTTTTAGAGGAGATTCTCAACTTTCCACCAATATAAATTATGCTTTAATTTGAATTTAATAAATAATTATTATTCATTTTCTATTAGAATTACGACAAAAGTCCTGATTGATAGGCTAATTGAAAAACATCTATAACTTTAAAACCGTATCACATTTTTTGAATCCAAAACATGTATCACATTCTATGATTCACATACTATAGGATTAAAAAAAGAAAAATTAAATTTCATGAAGTTTTCACCAAGTTAAGGTATTGACATGAAGTTTTAATATTTTTAAAAGTTGTAATAAAAATTCATAATTAATTATTTACTTGGAAAAAAATTACAAAAAGACATGCATCACATCTGGACATGAGTCCTCTACTTATATATAAAATATTGTAAAAAAATATTATCATTTTATTATGGTTAGGGTGGTCAGACATACACCTACTTCTTGTTTTTACCCTGAAATTTAACTAATACTGCATTGAAATTTCAAATTTTCACCAAATAGATTTTATTTATTTTTAAATAAACCTAGTAGTTTAGAAACTACATTCAATTTTCTATAGAATCTATTCTTACATATTTTTGAAATAATATAGATAACTTATTCAACTTTTTACGTCAAGTTGCCTAACACTGATTTTTCTAAATTTTTTGCCACTTGAGGGCCTGCTTTTTCCATGACGATCTTGCACATACCCAATGCATTAATCACTATGACCCTAAGACTCGAGAAGTGAAAGTTGTAGATAACAAAGCGATAGCTAGGTTGGATGTGAAATATTTTAGTAGACTTATGAGATTACCCCAAAGAGAGGTGTTAGAGCACCTTGACACCATATTTTCTTATTAATATTTTACTAAGAAGAAAGGTACCTGTCACATTACAATTGCAAGGCATTGGTTGGTAATTCTTAAAAGGGGAAAATTGCAATCGCCAAAAAGGCTACATGGATCATATTTCACAAATGAAATTTCATATGTCATTGTGTTGCTCCTTAGACTAGTTGGTAATGAATATGTTTCTCATTTTGAGGAATGGATGTATCTTTTCATTATGATCACTCATGGAGAGAAATTCATAGATTGGGGAACTATAATGAGTGAAAAAATTCACCACCAACTAATGCAATTTCAACTAAATAAGTCTTTTTACATGTCGTCCTATTTATTTTATGTTATCATTAATATCAGAACATGGTCGAGGTTAGTTTCAATTGGTAATTCTAATGAGGTGACTCAAATATATGATCATTACCCACAATTACAATTGGAGAAGAGTTATAGATGTTGTAAGAGGGTGAATGATGTGTTCACAATGCATGTGGTTCAAGAGCTAGAAGGTGATATGAGCATGATAATATCTACAAAAGCTAGCCAACTAATCAATAGATATGAGAGTTATTTCATTCAATAATTTTAGAGATTCATTTATATCTAAATTGCAGGCTTTGATGGATTATCATGGAAATTACCTAGGTATCTAAGCGATATTTCTTTTTGATTGAGATTTGTAGATAGATAAGTGAGTTGTGTAAAAGATGCAAAGAAAGGAAGTAGGTAGGGGTTCCTTTTCCCATTGGTCTTGATGGGACTTTTGAATTTTTTTGTGGTTCCTTGTAATGCATTTCAAAAAATTTGGGTTTCATTGGTTATCTGAAAGCTAGGGTTTCTTATTCCATGTGTTAGGGTTCACCTAAGGGCTAAAACTCTCTTTAAACCCTAACAATGTAAAATTCTTAGTCATTTCTTATATTTTATCATTGACCTTCTATTGCTTGTTCCTAGTTTCTTGAGTTACAACTTATGCCATTGATGTCGTGTATCTATTGACCCCAATATCCTAGTATTGCCGATAACTGCCCTTTTAAAATATTTGATAAAATATTATGTATCGTGGGTCATGAAATTATTATACACATTGTCTAAAGTCTTAAGTCTTAAGTCTTATGTCTTATGTCATCCTAGTGAATGGCCCTAACTTAAGTTATAACTTAGGGCATGTGCTTAAAAAGCCTTTTAAGTGAAGTGTGGCTTGGTCCCACTTGATAGATGTTTGTTATTCATTGGTTCTTGCTACCTTGTAGTGAATAAAATATTCGCAGAAAATTGAGTGTGTGGAAGCGAGAAGGCACCATGTGTTGATCTTATAAAGTGGGCCCTACAGGCTTTCTAACAATGTTGGTGGTGAGTCCATGATTTGAAGGTTCTTATGATGCCATGTGGCACTATCCTGGCCATTTCCCATCATTCCATGGGGCATGTCTCTGAAGACCTTGGTTGACCGTGGGATGCAGGATGATCTTCCAAGTGGCAAGATCTCAACCATCAAATTAAAGATAAATAAAAGCTAAAGTATTTCGTGAAGTATGGAGGTGACATAGGGAAGAATAAAGGGCGTGTATTTGAATACATGTGATCCCACAATAGTGGTTTACAATTTTTGGCCAAATTGGACACTGACATAATTTTTTTAACTAAATCTTAACTTTTGGGCACCTATAGTGGCTAAACCATGAGGAATTTGAAGATGATGCAAACTAGAGTTTAGTGACATTTTGTCTGTAGATTCTAAATAAATTTTTTTCAAAATTTTTGGAATCAGATTGTACTTCTTTTTCCATCTCCCTCAAAAACTAGTTTTTTTTAGAAAACAACATTTTTTAAAAGTGGCGCTCACTGTATAAGGCATAAATTTTTCTCCATGAAGGATAAAATTCTAATTCTTTTGAATTTAGATTTTCAACTCTAATATCTAGTGCTTCCACTAGGTTAGATAGTTTTTTATTGAATATTTTTTCCTTAATCAAGTTTTGAAGTCAAACCAATTACAATTTAGACATAGCGCGACCATATAACACATAACTTTTTTTGTATGTATCAAAATTCAATTCTTTTTTGTTGGATCAAGGACTTCAATGTCTGATGCACTCATATTTTTCAAAATTTTCTTTTGATAATTTTCTATTTTTCCACATGTGCAAAACAAAGAGCTTATTTTTGGTGAAAAACCTATGTTTACTAAAACTAAAAAAACAAATACATAATAAAACAAAAACATATTAAAATTATATTCGTTGGATAGCTCATTCCAAGGACTACTTGATTCCAGTTGGGTTTGTGAAGTCTTTGCCATTTTCATCTTCAAACTGAGCTCTGAAGTGCAAAAATTTTGATTTTTTTGTGAACAAGGTCAAAAATTAGGGAAAGGGGGGGTTCGCTCGAACCAATGGGGGGTTTGATTGAACCCCCAAGGGTTTAAGCGAACCAAGGTTCATTCAAACTGCCTTCCATAGAGGGGTTTCCATTTTTTTTTTGGCCAATTGGTCTGTACATGCATTAAGTGGGTTTGCTCGAACCTTGGTTTGAGTGAACCCTCTTTTGGTTCTTTTGAACCCCCAAAATGAATTTTTTTGGTATGGGGTCATTTTTTACAAGTTTTCCTTCCTCATTCGAATTGTAAACCACTTTTGTGGGCTTACCCATACATGTGGTAGCTTTCTGATAGAGCATAGGTACATATGATATAATCTCAACTGTTCAAATTATAGAAGCATAAACATGTAAAATTCACCTAAGTATGGGCGAATACATGGAGATCAAACAGTGCACACGTTCAACACATGGAAACAATTGGTGGATCTCCCTGCAATTTTGCAGCCTTTGATCTACTTCTTAGTGCATGGGTGTGGGGGTGTGGGGAATGGCCACATCAGCTCTTTTGACGTCCCCAAGAGCAGTGGGACCCAGGATGACATATGACAAGCTTTTTCGTGTGGAAAAATCTTATTGGTTCAATGTGGAGGTAAATGATGGTCAAGTTTTTCAAACTTTTTTGACTCAATTTGAGTCGTCCAAAGGTACATATCATCCCTAGATCAATGGATCAAATTTAAAATTAAAGAAAAAGGTAGATGCAGCCATTTTGGTTTGTGTGAGTGAATAGTAATGGTGGAAAGGATGCCAGAAAGCCTAAATTTAATGTAATTCTCCATAAAAGCAAAATCTAAAGAAAATTTCCTAAGTATTTTGAGGTGATTGGAGATCATTTCCTATGAACAACGAGCTTTCTACAACAAGAACTAGGGTTTGCAATACCAAAACACCTATAAGTTGAAATTTACTTCCACTTTGCTCAATTATGTGCAAAATCTTGTGCTTTTGCTAGTTGCAGTGCTAAATTGATATTCTAGGGTTGTTTTATGTTTAAAATTTCTTGGTATGTGTTGCTTGTATTTAGTTTAGTCACAATTTTCCCTAGCTTCATGTGCATTTGAATTAAAACCCTAGTCACATTGTAGGAAACCCTAGTTTGTGTAGTTACTACTAAGATGTCACCCCCCAAAGCCCAAACCTCTGGTTCCACCTTAAACAAGAAGAGATCCATTCATGAAGGATTATTAGCCCAACTGCTTGGTTTGAAAAAAGACAAAAACATAGGAAAACTGTTATTACAAGGCCTGAGCGAAGAGAAGGGAATAATAGACAAATACTATGCAATCAAGGATGTTGAGATGAAGTATTCTGGGTGGGAATTTTTTAAGTATTGGCATGGAAAAATAAATGGTGTAACTTTCCAAGCTATAACTATTAGAACTTGGACCTAGGAAAGTTAGCAGTTCCCAATGTGCATATGGATGTAGACCTGGTAAAAGCCATTATTGCAAACAATGACCCAAACATTAGGGTTGTGAGGACATGTGTTAGAGTATGGTGAAATTGACTAGAGAAGTTATCATTGGAGTTTTCAACATTAAACTAATGCAAATAAATAGATTAACCTTGAGGCACTAAGAAAAGAGTATGAAACCATCAAAATTACTTATAGGGTGACAATATTGCCAAGGTTTTGGGTGAAGGGAAAGGGTAGAGGTATAGCTAGGCTCACACCTATAGAGCAAGAGCCCTTTAAGATTGAATGTTTTGAGTTTTACTTTGTCAAAACTAATTTCACTCTATACCAAGTCCTAGGGCTAAACCCTCCATAGAGAATTCCTATAGCCATCATGTTCATAGCAACAAATATATAGAACATGTTGGTTAATGTGGAATATAACTTTTCTACCTATCTATCAGATGCCATTCACAAGGAATTGGTATCCATTAAAGTAGGAAAGGGTGGTGTGCATTTATAGTCATATTCTTTGTTGTGCCACATTTTCTTGGCATATGGATCTGAAGAGTTGGGCCCAGGTTTACAAATTACAATGAAATATGAGAGTGGAGAATGTCTCGTTGTCCAAATGTGCACCCATATATTGGATAGGCATTGCACAACATCAAGTTTTGTGGCATTCACAAAATTTTTCTATGCCAAATTGAAAGGCTATTTGAGAGGGGATGTACCAAGAATCCCTAAGGAGCTACATGATTTCTTAAGACCTAAAGAAAGGAGGCATAATTTGGGCATTGACCATAATTGGGGTGATGTCATTATGCATGTTGATTGCACTATCCTCAGGGTTTATGGGACTAATGTGGCCCCACATGTGCTTCCATAGTTTGTTCCACTTAGAATAGGTTTTCTTGAGGTTATGTGGCAATTGGGAAGGGTGGAGGACATTAACTTAGCAAATCAGAAGAAGGGATCCCTTTTCCATCAGTATACAATGTTTATTGATTTTATTGTGGCCAAGGAAGGGTGGAAGAATATTCTTAACATGCTCATCCCCTTAAAGGTGAAGAATTGTAGGGCTAGAAACCATGATCCTGAAGGTTTTATTGCTGCTTTGAGATTGAGAATAAACAAAGCTAAATTTTGGAATGTGATGGATTATCTAGAGGATATCATCATAAATGAATTTGATTCAAGTAAAATTGAGGATAAAAAAATAAATTGGCTTGATTTTGAAAAGTTAGAGAAAAAAAAGCAGCAAACGAATTCCACATTCAAAGGGACCTATATTGATATTGATGACCTAATTCTCATAATTGAGGTAGCTTTGTAGAACTTTGACAAGGTGGTAAACCAACTCAAAGAACAAAGAGAAGAGAAGGATAAGGGGAAAGCCCCTATGGTTGAGGAGAGGCCCACACACTAGCCACCAAAGAAGTAGTATGTCTTCACAAGAAGACAAAAGGGGATAGTTATGAAAGAGAAAACAAAGGGTACTCCTGTTTAATTTGAGGAGTCCAAAGCCTCATCCCCTATTCCTCAAGTGCCACAATCACCCCCATGAGATGTTATTGATCTTGATTCACCACCAATGGAATCCTCTCTAGAAAGTAGAAAGGTTGAAGCTATAGGTATTGTGGATTACCCTCTAGACTCTAATGATAAGGTGATTATAACCTTAGATGAAATTCAACAACGAATTCCATCTCCACAAAGGGAGGATGAGTTACCAGCCCCTAACAATAGAATAACCAATGTTGTTTTGACTGGTGTAGATAATGTTGATGATGTGAGGGATAAGGCCTGCAAAGATTTCATGACAGATGATGCATTTGTGAAAAGTAATGTGTTCAAATAATATTTCTAGAGAACTTAGAAGGATGAGTATGAAAGAAGATTGAGGGAAGAAATGAGAAATTTTCTAGAACAACCTAGAGAGGTTATATCAGCAAGGATAGTCACAGAGATGAAGAAAAAATAGAAGGATTTGATGCTTGAAGAAGGGAGGAAGTGAGTACAAGAAAGTCACATACTTTTGTTGCTAGAATAGGATATGGTTTTTTCCATTTCTTTTGATACTGTGAGAAAACATGACTCACAAGTTTTTTCTACAAATGAAGAGGCATTATGTGCACTACAAGTATTGTCCTTCAGTCCAAAGTTGGACACTCTTGCAATTTGGGCTTCGACCCTTAACACTAATAAGCCAACTATAGCAGAGCCTTCTAGAGACCTAAGGGGAGGTCTTATTATCAAAAGAGCCTCTGATACCTCAATAGTGGAAGCAACCACATTGGCTTTCAATGTTGCAAAGTTCACAAAAGCAACTACTGAACAACTACAAGAGAAATATGATGAAGAGACCCAAAAGTACAATGATTTGTTAATTTAATTTAATAAATATATTAAGCAAAGGCTTGTAGAATTGGAGTTGATAGAAAAAATGTTGCAAAATAAATAACCACAAGTGCAATTAGTGCCACCAATGCAGCCTACTACTCCATCTCCTTCCTCTCCACTACCCCCTCTAGTGCAATCAACAAAAATTGTTGTGTATGAAGAAAGACCATTAGTAGAACTCATTCCTACTACCCCACTAGCTAGACCAAGAAATAGTAGAAAGGATTTAATCAAGCAGCTAGAAGCATATGGGGAGATATTAGAAGTTTATGAAGAGAATAATGTGCTTATTATTTCCAATGTACTGGAGCATTGTATGGGGAAGGAAATAAATAGGGTGAACAATGTTCATTCCAATTATTCCTTGACATTCAATGCAATTAGTATGCTTGAAAGGGACAAATCATAGGTAGTCCCATTGATGTAGTTATGGGTTCCCAGACTTAGTGTGTTGGCTAGCATGATTAAAGGGTCTACTCATGAACTCAATAAGCTATAAAAAATAGCCCCCACATATAAAATGATAAAGGGAATCCTTGATTACAATGGGATGGTAGATCCCATGGAGGAAAAGGTTAGAGAGTTGCTCCAGGAATTTGTTGAGAGTGATCTTGGCCCCCTGCCAGACATTTTGGATAGTAGTGGAGCTGTAAAGACATGAACAATGGAGATCATAAATGGACAGTTTCATTTCTACACAAGCCCTTTTAGTATGCAAGGGTGGTGAGGTTAACATTGATTTATTGAAAAGTTGCATGGACAAACTGTCATTCACTAGTAAGTTTTTGGAAGATTTTGATAAGGAAGCAATTTAGGTAGTAAAAAGGTATGGCTCATATAGAAAAAAATTAGATAAATTCATGGCATTTAATTGGCCATCAAAGGAAGATTATGATGCCTGGAATAAGAAGTATAATGAGATTCCTAACTTGTAGAGCTTTCTCCTAGTGACGTGGACACATTTTTTTTCTTTTATACACATTCAACAGCTTCTAACAGTTTCAACAATGTCAACAAAAGGAGGTTTAGTCTTTTGTATACTAGGGTTTTGTCCTCACTTTCCAACTCATCATTCCCATGTTTGCACCGACATTGGATGAAGAAAGAAGCTTCAAACTACTAACCATCGACATCAGATATTTTGGGAAAGGACAAAGAGTGTTACAAGAAAATACAACTCCATTTTTCCTAGGAATATTCTATCCACGAGTAATCGAGCTCACTTTTGAAATGTAATGTTGTATGTCAAATGAAAATGTGGAATGTGTACTTGGCCTGAAGCTTGTTGCTCCCTTTTTTTATAAAAGGGAATTCAAGGCCATTTGCATGAATCTTTTGGTGAATTTTGTAATAGAAATGTAGAGAATAGAGTTTATGTCTAGTTCTAGGTTTTTGAGTCTGAGTCTTTTGTAGACAACATATGTTGTATAATAGTACTAGCATTTGATCAATACAAATGGAATAATTCTAAAGACAAATGTCTCCCATTGTACACTTAACATAGGTTATAAATGAAATGAATCAATGATCATTCCATTTGTCTCCATTATTTTTCCTGTGGATGTATATTTTTGTTAATGCTCTTATTCAAAGAATTGGTTAAATGTCTTAATAGAAGTATATATTTTTGTGAATGTATATAGGGATATGTTTAGAAGAATTGGTTAAGAGTTTTGAGTAAAATAATTTAATGCATTTTTAAAAGGCTTTGTAATGTTTGGGTGAAAATTTTGTTATGCAACTTCAACCACATTGATTTTGAACCCTTCACCCTAGGTTAAGGCATTGATATTTTTCCTTTGTGTTTAAGTTACAAATTTCGGATCAACCACACTATAAATACTTTCAATCTTTGAATTTAGTTGAATATGTTTGTTGAATTGAAATCTTACCTTGTTCTATTGCTTTAAAATGTTGAATGCTTGAAGGATAATGCCATATCTCTTCATTTTTCATAATCATCAAGCAAATCTACATCTAGAACACATATGCTAATTATAGTATTGGTAATAATTGGTATAGGATATTAGTGAACACTGTTTGGGATCACCCTCTTGGGTTTTGTAGGGCCCAAAGTGTAGAGGGAAAGTTATTTTAACTTTCACTTGTTCGTTGGTCAATCCCTCCAAGTAGCTAACCATTGAAAATGGAAAAATTCATAGGTTATTTGTGAGATCTGTCTGGGATTTAAAAACCACTAACAGGTTGGTGAATCTACTAGGGATAAACTTGTATAATTCTCTAGTTCGAGATCTTTTATAGTCAGTCATGGAATGTTAAAGTCATATGTTCAGTCAAATGTAAATCTCTCTAACTGTCTCATCATGTGTCAACTTCCAAGTCTGTGGTACGTCCAAAGTTGCAGATCTTATATCAGCACTAGTGTGAATTTCTATATAATTTAACATGTCTTTTTAGGTGTCTCTGCATTTGCAATTTCTAAAAAATTGATCAAATATTTACACACATTTTATATTCTCATGATTTGGTTGGCGAATCTGAGTCTCCTATACTGGTGCAAGGATAATTTCAAGAAATAAAAGAAAGAAAAAGTGAGAAGTTGCAAAATGATGAGAGGAACCAGAGGACATATGAAGAAGCATCCTGAGTAGAAGCTAGAAGGAGAATTGCCTCAAAGCACCAAGCCATCTTGGAAATAGAAGATTGCATACACTAGTAAGTTCATCTCTCCTCCATTAGGATCTAGAAATTTCCTTGCCAGTAGTGATGATAATATGCAAGAGTCATACAAGTTTGGTATGCTTGCTACAAATCAAGAAAATACAATCCTAAGAGAACTTGCTGAAGGAGAGCAAGCCTATTTGAATCTTCTGACTAATAAGCAATTATAGAAAGAAAATTTTTGGGAGTCTAATTTTGATGCCAAGTTGGCATCTAGGAGGTTAAATCCTGGAGCATCAGGCACACCTAATCCCTCTGATTATGATCTAATTGGTAATCTTGTTATTAAATTACCTACTCCTATTTTCCATATGGATGTTTCAAATCTTTTGGATATTTCTCTAGAGAATTTTGATTCTAATGTTACATTTCCCAATGAAGAGGAGTTGATAACTAAAATTAATGAGTTACGAAGATAAAATCAAAGAGTTAAGGAATTGGGAGTAAAAAAGGAAAAATAAAGAGAAGAAAATATCAAAAATCCCATGTATGAGAGGGATATGTTGAAACGAAAGCTTGAGCGAATGAAATTGTTGAATCAAGAGGAGCTTGAAACTGTCCCTATCATATACACTAGCCCTGTGATTACCAAAATACTTAACAACAATACTGTAAGTGCCCCACTAAATAATACCCATACTAGTACTTGGACTAGTTCAACTCTCACTACCTTTGCTGCAACGACTTCTACCTCTAGTTCCCTTACTTAGCCTATTGACAATATAAGTCAACAAGGTAATTAGAATGCATGAGGAAGTGGTAATGATGGATGGAATAACAACCAAGGAAATCAATTTAATAGAAGACCTCTTCAACTAGAGAGGTATAGGAAATTGTGTTTTAATAGGATTCCTAGTTTTCCTAACCCTATCCCAAATGACATCCAAAGTATATTAAATAAGTTTACTATAAATAATGTAATTTCTAGTGAGGATCACCTAAGAGCCTTTCTAATTTTTTTGGATGATTATGAGGTAGAAGAGGAGGATTTTATGAATTTTTTCATGCAATCATTGGTTGAGGATGTCGAAGATTGGTACAAAGGTCTACCTAAGGCTAGTATTGGATCTTGGGAGGATTTTAAAAGAGTTTTTAGAGAATAATGTGGTGACAAAACAAACCAAAGATTCATGTTAAATTAATTCAATAAAATTTCTAAGGGACAAAATGAGATGGTTTCAAAATTTAACACAAGGTTTGAAAAAACTATGTTCAAAATCCCAACTTACTTGAGACTGAATGAAAAAGTATGTTTGGTCTCATATTGTAATACTTTTGATTCCAAGATGGGGTATCATCTCAGAGATGAGAATCCCCAAACTTTGAGGGATGCTTACAAAGTTTCCTTGCATATTGAAAGTAATAGAAGGGCCTCAGGGAAAGTAGGGAGAAGAGAAGATGTAAAAATTCTAAAAATCCCTAAAGGCCATCAAAATGAAAAGGAAACAACACAAGAAGATAAGATAAACAAGATGATGATTACTTTAAAGGACTTGAATTATAATATGTCTAAATAGGAAAATGGTTTGGAAAATGAGAAGCCAATTTTTCAAAGGAATGAGAGGCTACCAAGATTGCATGAACAACCATACAATACCAACTGGCATAATGGTAAGCATGTTTTTAACAATTAGAAAAACTTGTAGAACAAAGAGACTTTAGTCCCTTGAAGAAGAATTTTGCAAATTTTGTGGATGATACTCTATGGTGTGTAGCATGCTAGCTACCCCATTCACCACTCCAATGTGTAGTAGCACAATCATTAGAAGAAGATAAGAATGCATGTGGTGACTGTGATTTTCCTCATGAGTAAGATGGAGAAATTAATATGCTATTTGTTGATGGAGAATGTTCCTCTGATGAAGAGACAAGTGAAATTGATGTTGACAATCAAAGACACATAGAAAATGCATATCAACAACAAGTATTTTCTAAGGGAGATGAAGAAGAGAATTATGTTGTGAATGCTCTTGAGATAGAAGAGACTGATGTGACTTTGAGAAGATCATCAGATGAGGAAATAATGAATTAATTGCTACTATTGTTGCTCAATTTAAAAGAAACTACCATTTGAGAAATAGGATTGTAAACAATGATCAAGGTAAAGCTGGTAGTTTATTTATTAAGGAACAAAGCAAAGATAAAAAGGAGAGTTAAATAAGAAGAAGGAATAACCTAAAGCAAAAACATAAAAATATGGGGAAAGAAATATGGTGGAATACATATTGAGGAACCAGTAGCTTCACTGTCAACTCAACCCAAGCCTCAAAGTTTGAAGACAAATGAAGAAAAGAAAGGGATTGAGATTAAAGAGGAAGAAACATTTTCCCCAAGTAAAGGTCAAATAGAAAGGATCCCTGTGGCAGCATATGATGTACCCAAGTACACCCCAGTTGACATGTTCCAACTATTATTACAAGTGAAAGTATCAGTCCCACTTCTTGAGATGATGAGGATTGAGGAGCATAAAAATAAAGCAGTAGCTTTTATTAATGGTGTTGATACAACTTGTAATGAGAAAAGGGTGGATACTCAGCTTGAAGTAAGTAAAGTGAAGACAAAACAAGAAGAGACTGAGGGAAACAACAATGATGAACCTCAAGTGTTTTTGGGTGCCACACTTACATCAGTCCAAGTCAGGTGGACCCTTTCTATATTAATCTAATTATTGATGAAAAAGTGTTAAAAAAATGTATGATTGATTCAAGGGTATCCTCCAATATCATGCCAGTTAGAATAATGCAAGCATTGGGGTTGAAGATCACTAAGGCTTAAGGAAAATGTTATGTAATGGATTCTAGAGAGGTTCTTGTCATAGGGATCATAAAAGAAGTACCTTACAAGTTGGTGGCATATCCAGACAAGGAATTCATGATGAGTATAACTGTGGTGGATATTCATCCCACCTATGGAATTCTTTTGTCTAGAAAGTGTATTTCTACCATTGGAGGAAATATACAATGTGACATGTCTTTCACCACTATCCTTATTAATGGAAAAGATGTCAAACTCTCTAGAGAGCCAAGGGTTGCACACATCATTGAAGAGATAGAACCTCAAGAACATATCCACTTTGTTGATATAGACATTGATAACTTCAGAGTTGAAGAATTTAATGAAGAAGAAGAATAGAGACCTTCACCTATGGAAAATGAAGTAGTAAAACAAGCTGATAATGAAGAATTATGGACAATGTATTTTGATGGGGATTTTTCCAAGTAGGGGTCTAGTGCAAGATTCATCTTTATTTCACCCAGTGGGAAAACTTTTAATTTTTCATCTTCATTATTGTTTGTTTGCACAAACAATGTTGTTGAGTATGAAGCTTTACTATTGGGATCAAGATTATAAAAAAAACATGGAATTAAAAAGCTAAGAGTCTTAGGTGACTCAAAATTAATTGTATCACAAGTCAGGTCAAGATTTGTATAAAAAAATAAAAGACTAAAATAGTATAGGAATGTTGTTTGGGATTCAGTAAAAGTGTTTGATGCTTTTGTAATTGACTGGGTAGAAAGAAGCAAGAATGCTATGGAAAATTTGTTGGCTAACATAGCATTAAGGCTTGGTGATATAAAATTTGTTGGTATCTCAAAGGTTGAGGTATAGACAAGGCCTTCTATCCCTGGTAACATTCAAAATTGGTAGGTGTTTAATGATGATGAAGATATATTAAAGTTCCTACATTGTATAGATTAGTGTGAATGCCAGGAGATAGACTTTGGAGATTTTGTGGAGGTCATTGATGGAAAATAAACAATATTTGGAAATTAAATAATCCAATTTAAGACTAACAAAATCCCCAAGGGTCCTGTTTCTTTGGAAATGGTTTTTGATGGTCCCGATGAAAGTACTGTTAAGAAAAATTGAACACATCAAGATGACCTAGAGGAAGTAAATTTGGGGACTAAAACTTATCCAAAGAAAGTTTATGCAGAGAAATAAATGAAACCCCAAATCAAAGCAATGCTAATTGCTTTAATAAAAAAATGCAGGCATGTATTTTCCTGGTCTTATGATGATCTGAAGGCATACTTGTAAAGAAGAGTTGTTTCAGCATGAGATACCTCTCAAGCCAGATGGTAAGCCCTTCAAGCAGAAACAAATACCAATAAACCCAACATTGGCACCTAAAATGCAGGAAGAACTAATAAAGTTAAGATATGGTAGACTTATAAAGCCCATCAGGCATTCCACTTGGGTGTCCAATCTTGTACTTCTCAGAAAGAACAATGATATTAGACTATGGGTAGATTTCAGAAACCTCAATATATCATCATTAAAAGAAAATTACACATTGCCAAACATGGAGGAAATGCTACAAAAGGTCAGTAGTTGTGAGTTAACATCTATGATGGATGAATTTTCAAGGTAAAACCAAGTGAAATTCAAGGATTCTGAGCAATACAAAATAACATTCACAACTCCTTGGGGTACTTATGTTTATATCAGGATGCCTTTTTTCCTGAAAAAAGATGGTGCCACCTTTCAGAGAGCTATGGATGTAGCTTTCTAAATGACTTTATTGATATCTTTATGGTAGTATATCAAGATGATCTTATTGTATACTCCAAGAAAGAAGAGCACCATTGTATGCACTTGGAGAATTTTTTTATTAGAGCATTGGAGTATGGGATTTCTCTAAATCCAAAGAAATGTGTTTTTGGAGTCATATAAGGGAAGTTGCTATGAAATATCTAGTGTCCAAAGAAGATGTGAGAATTGACCTTGAAAGAGTTGTTGCCATTGACAAGATACCACAACCTAAAAATGTGAAGGGTATTCAATCATTCTTTGGACAAATTAATTTCTTAAGAAGGTTTGTGATAAACTTTATAGAAGTCACAAGATGAATTTCAAGAATGTTGAAAAAGGGTTAGAATGTAACATGGAATGAGGAGACAAGAAGAGGTTTCAAGGATATCAAACAAGCCATCAAAGAAGCCTCGGTTTTGAAATCCCCTGAATTTGTAAAAAACTTCTATCTTTTCTCTTTTGCCTCTTTTCACACAATTGTTGCAGTATTATTGTAGAAAAATGATAAAGGTTATGAGTAGCCTATTTCATTTTTTAGTAATTCATTACAAGCAACTGAGCTAAAATATGACATGATTGAAAAATAGGCTTATGCCAAGTGGTGAAAGTAGTGAAAAACTTCATGTCATACCTAGTTGGTGCAACAATTGTGGCTTATGTTCCAAGTGTTGTAGTTAAGGATATCTTTACAAAACAAGAAGTCACTTGAAGGAGGTGCATGTGGATTAACAAAATATAGAATTCAACATTGATATTTAAATCACCAAACTTGTCAGAGGACATGGATTTCCCAAATTAATGGTATATACAAACCTAGAAGCCAATCATGTGAGCAATGCTAATTATGTAGATGTGTCACCTATTTGTGATATGCAAACTGTAGGATGGTACACCGATATTGTATATTATTTGGAAAAAAATAATGCCTTGAGGGGGTGACTAACAATCAAAAAATAACATTGAAGTTATAGGCAATAAAATATGTAATTATTGAGAATGATCTATGGTGGAGGAACATGGTTGGAGTATTGTTAAAATGCATCAATGCGGAACAAGCTTTAGAAATTCTAAATGAGATGCATAGTGGTGTTTGTGGTGGTCATTACGTGGCCAAGACAACTGCACATAAGTTTTTGAGAGTATGGTTTTGGTGGCCCACATTGTTCAAGGATGAACATAGGTTAGTAAAGAAATGTGATGCATGCCAATGGTTTTCAGGGAAGTTAATTTTTTTATGGAACCTGCCTCTCAAACCAATCACAGTTCAATCACCATTTCAACAATGGGGAATTGATTTCATAGTGCATAGAAATCCAATGGTGGTCATTCTTGGATCTTGGTAGCCACTGATTACTTTACAAAATGAGTAGAAGCCATTCCTACAAGGAAGGCTACCAGCAAAATAGTGGTGAATTTCTTGATGAATAATATTTTGATTAGATTTGGTATGCTTGAAAAGATAGTATCAGATAATGTAATGTGTTTTAGATCATAAGAGTTTACATTTTTTTATAGTAAGTATGGAATAAAAATCTCTTACTCTTCCCCTTATCACCCTCAAGGTAATGGACATGCATAATCTAGTAATAAAAATTTGATGAAGATCATCAAAAGGGTGATAGAGAAAAATAAGATGGCTTGGGACTCAAAACTAAAACAAGCCCTTTGGGATGATAGAATGACCATTAATAAGGCAACAAGGCAACCTCCATTCAACTTAGTCTATGGATTAAAGCTTAGATGCCAACAAATAACTTACTCTAGGTCTATAATTTTATTCAAGAATATGATGATGATTTCATTGATGATATGCATCATAGAATCAATGTTTTGACTGAATTGGATGAAGTCAAGAGGGATACACAACAAATAAATTTAAAGATGTAATTGTAGGTAAAGAATTTGTATGACAAGAAGTCTTATCCTGGGAAGTTTTAAATTGGGAGCATGGTCCTAATGTGGAATACTAGGGCTGAAGATAAGGGAAAACATGAAAATTTTGATGCCTTATGGTTAGGTCCTTATCTAATCAGCAATGTTCATGGAGAAGACTCATATTTTCTACAAAATATGATAGGATAAATTCTACAATTTCCAATACATGGACAATTCTTGAAGCCATACTTCTCATGAGGTATGTTGTTTTCCATGTATAATGTGTTTATGTGTAAGTTCTTTGTAATTAGTTTATGCTTTTGTTTTGGTTTGGTTTGGTTTTCTCACTTTGTCTAGGAGTCCTTGGGTTTTTATTTTTTTTGGTTCTCTACATTTTTGGTCTGCTTCACCATGAGGTTTATGGGATCTCACTTTGTTCATGTTGAACAAATGTCCCCAACTCGAGCCACTAATGAGACTTTTGAAAATTTTTGTGGTTCCTAGCAATGCATTTCAAAAATTTTGGGTTTCATTGATTATCTCAAAGCTAGGGTTTTTTATTCCATGTGTTATGGTTCACCCAAGGGTTAAAACTCTCTTTAAACCCTAACAATGTAAAATCCTTAGTCATTTCTTATTTTTGATTTTTGACTTGCTATTTCACGTTCCTAGTTCCTTGAGTTACAACTTATGCCATTGATGTTGTTTATCTACCGGCCCCAATATCCTAGTATTTCTTGTAACCACTATTTTAAAATATTTGATAAAATATAATGTATCGTGGGTCATGAAATTATTGTGCACCATGTCTAAATTTTTATGTCCAAGGTCTAAAATAAATCTAAGTCTTAAGTCTTATGTCGACCTAGTGAATGGCCCCGACTTAAGTTATAACTTAGGGGACATACTTAAAAAGTATTTTAAGTGAAGCATGACTATGTCCCACTTGAAATATGTTCATTATTCATTGGTCCCTACTACTTCACAGTGAATAAAATTTTCATAGAAAATTGAGTGTGGGGAAGTGAGAAGGCACCACGTGTCTAGCTTATAAAGTGGACCCTACAGGTTTTCTAACAATGCTGATGGCGGCCTCACGATTTGAAGGTTCTTGTGATGCCATGTGGCACTATCCTAGTCATTCCTTGCCATTTTGTGAAGCATGTCTCTAAAGACCTTGGTTGACCGTGGAGGTGCGGGATGATGTCAAATGGAGAGATTTCGACCATCTGATGAAAGATACATAAAAGCTTAAATATTTCGCTAAGTATGGAGGTGACATAAGGAAGAATAAAGGGTTTGTATTTGAATACATGTGGTAGCTTTTTGATGAACCATAGGTACAAATGATATAATCTAGCCGTTCAAATTCAAAAGGATAAACATGTGGTAAAATTTTCCTAAGTATGGGTGAATACATGGAGGTTAAATAGTGCACGTGTTGGAAATGTGGCAGCATCTGGTGGATCTCCCTGCAATTCCGCGGGCTTTAATTTACTTCTTAGTGCATGGGTGTAGGGGTTTGGGGAATGGCCACGTTAGCTCTTTTGACATCTCCAAGAACAGTGGGACCCAAGATGACATAGGACAGGATTTTCCATGTGGAAAAATCTTATTGGTATAGTATGGAGGTAAATGATGGTCAAGTTTTTAAAACTTGGTTGACTCGACCTGAGTCGTAGAAAGGTACATATCGTCCCCAGGTCAACGACACAAATTTAAAATTAAAGAAATGGGTAGATGCATCCGTTCTTGTTCGCATGAGTGAATAGTAATGGTAGAAAAGGTGCCAAAAAGTCTAAATTTAATTCAATTCTCCATAAAAGAAAAATACAAAGCACATTTCCAATTCACCTAAGTATTTTGAGGTGATTGAAGATAATTTCTTGCGAAGAATGAGCTTTTTGCAACAAGAACTAGGGTTTGCACTGCCAAAACACCTATAAGTTGAAATTTACCTCCACTTTGCTCAATTATGTGCAAAATCTTGTTATTTTGCTAGTTGTAGTGAGAAATTGATATTCTAGGGTTGGTGTATGTTTTAAATTGCTTGGTCTATGTTGCTTACATTCAATTTAGTCACAATTTTCCCTAGCTTCGTCTGCATTTGAATTAAAACCCTAGTCACACTGTAGGGAACCCTAGTTTGTGCAATTACTGCTAAGATGTTGCACCCCAAAGCTCAAACCTCTGGTTCCACCTCAGACAATTAGAGAGCCCTTCATGAAGACCTATTAGCCCAACTCTCTAGTTTGAAAAGTGACAAGAATATAGGAAAATTGTTATTGCAAGGCCCAAGGTTAGAGAAGGGAATAATAGACAAATACTACATAATCAAGGATGTTGAGATGAAGACTTTTGGGTGGGAATTGTTTAAGTATTGGTATGGAAAAAGAAATGTTTCAATTGCAAGCTATAACTAATAGAACTTGGACCTAGGAAAGATAGCAGTTCCTAATGTCTATCTAGATGTAGACTTGGTAAAAGCTATTGCTACAAACTATGAGCCAAACATTAGGGTTGTGAGGATACGTGTCGGGATTGAAATGGTGAAATTGACCAGAGAAATTATCATTGGAGTTTTCAACCTTAACCCTAATGCAAATAAATAGATTTACCTTGAGGCAATATGAAAAGAGTACGAAAACAACAAAAGTACTTACAGGGTGACAATATTGCCAAGGTTTTGGTTGAAGGGAAAGGGCAGAAGTACAATTAGGCTCACACCTGTAGAGTAGAAGCCCTTCAAGATTGACTACATTGAGTTTTACTTTGTCAAAACTTATTTCACTCTATGCTAGGTCCTAGGGCTAAACCCTCCACAGAGAATGCCTATAGCCCTCATGTTCATAGCATAAAATATACATAACATGTTGGTTAATGTGGAATATGACTTTGCTACCTATTTTTCAAATTCCATTCACAAGGCATTGGTAGCCATTAAGGAAGGAGAGGGTGGTGTGTATTTTTGGTCGTATTCCCTGTTGTGCCACATTTTATTGGCATATGGATCTAAAGAGTTGGGTCCATGTTTACAAATTACAATGACAGATGAGAGTGGATAACATCTCCCTTTCCAATTGTGAACCCATTTATTGGACATGCATTGCACAACATCAAGTTTTGTGGCATTCATAAACTTGTTCTCTGCCAAATTGAAAGGTTATTTGAGAGGGGATGTACCAAGAATCCCCAAGGAGCTACATGATTTATTAAGGATTAAAGAAAGGAGGCCTACTTTGGGTATTGACCATAATTGGGGCATTGTCATTATGCATGCTAGTTGTACTATCCTCAGGGTTTATGGGACCAATGTGGCCCCACATGTGCTTCCAAAGTTTGTGCCACTCAAATAGGTTTTCTTGAGGTTATGTGGCAGTTGGGAAAGGTGGAGGACATTAACTTAGAAAATCAGAAGAAGGGATCCCTTTTCCCTCAATATGTAGTGTTTTCTGATTTTGTTATGGTCAAGGAAGGGTGGAAGAATATTCTTGACATGCTTACCCCCTTAAAGATGAAGAATTGCAGGGCTAGAAACCATGATCCTGAAGATTTTATTGCCGCTTTAAGATTGAGAATAAACAGAGCTAGATTTTGGCATGTGATGGATTATCTAGAGGATATCATCATAAATGAATTTGATTTAAGTAAAATTGAGGACATAAAAAAAAAGTGGCTTTCTTTTGAGAAGTTGGAGAAATCAAAGCAACAAAGGATCCCACTATCAAAGGGACCTATACTGATATTGATGACCCAATTCTCAAAATTGAGGCAGTTTTGTAGAACTTTGACAAGGTGGTCAACCAACTCAAATAACAAAGAGAAGAGCAGGATAAGGGGAAAGCCCCTATAGTTTAGGAGAGGCCAACATACTAGCCACCAAAGAAGCAATATGTCTTCACAAGAAGACAAAAGTGGATAGCTATGAAAGAGAAAACAAAGGCTACTCCTACTCAATCTGAGGAGTCCAAAGCCTCATCCCCTATGCCTCAAGTGCCACAATCACCCCCACAAGATGTTATTGATCTTGATTCACCACCAAGGGAACCCTCTCCAAAAAGGAGAAAGGTTGAAGCTGTAGGCATTGTGGATTACCCTCTAGAATCTTATTATGAGGTGATTATAACCTCATATGAAATTCAACAATGAATGCCATCTCCACAAACGGAGGATGAGTTACTAGCCCCTGACAACAAAATAACGAAGTTTGTTTTGACGGGTGTAGATAATGTTGATGATGTGAGGGATAAGGCCTATTGAGATTTCATGATAGATGATGCATTTGTAAAAAGTAATGTGTTCAAAGAATATGTCTAGAGAACTCAGAAGGATGAGTATGAAAGAAGATTGAGGGAAGAAATGAACAAGTTTCTAGAACAAACTAGAGAGGTTATATCAGCAAGGATAGTCACAGAGATGAAAGGAGTTGACCCCTAAAGAAGGGAGGGAGCTAGTATGATAAAGTGGCATACTTCTATTGCTAGAATGGGATATGGCTTCTGCCATTACTTTTGATACTGTGAGAAAACATGACTCACAAGTTTTTGCTACAGATAAAGAGGCATTATGTGCACTGCAAGGATGAACCTTCAATCCAAAGTGGGACAATCTTGCAATTTGGGATTTGGCATGTAACATTGATAAGCCAATTGTAGCAGATCCTACTATAGACCTAAGGGGAGGTCTTGTTATCAAAAGAGTCTTTGATACCTCAACAGTGGAAGCAACCACATTGACTATCAATGTCACAAAGTTCACAAAAACAATTGCTGAACAACTACAAGAGAAATATGATGCAGAGACCTAGAAGTACAATGATTTGTTAATTGAATTCAATAAAGATAAGAAAAAGGCTTGTAGAATTGGATTTGATGGTAGAAATGTTACAAAATCAGCAACCACGAGTGCAATTAGTGCCACCAATGTAGCCCACTACTCCATCTCCTTCCTCTCCACCACCCACTCTAGTGCAATCAACATAAATGGTTGTGTATGAAGAAAGACCATTATCAGAACTCATTCCTACTTCCCCACCAACCATACCAAGAGTTAGTAGAAAGGATTTAATCAAGTAGTTGGAAGCATATTGGGAGATATTGTAACTTTATGAAGAGAATAATGTGCTTATTATTTCCAATGTACTTGAACATTGTATGGGGAAGGAAATAAAGAGGGCAAAAAATGTTCATTCCAATTATTATTTGATGTTTAAATCAATTGGTATGTTTGAAGGGGATAGATTAGAGGCAATCCCATTGATGCAATTATGGGTGTGCAGACTCAATGCATTAGCTAGCATGATTAATGGGTCTACTTATAAACTCAATAAGCCAAGACAAATAGCCCCTACATATCAAATGTTAAAGGGAATCCTTGATTACAATGGGATAGAAGATCCCATGGATAAAAAGGTTAGATAGTTGCTCCAGGAATTTGATGAGAGTGATATTGGCCTCTCGCTAGAAATTTTGGATAGTAGTGGAGCTGCAAAGAAGTATGAACAATGGAGATCACAAATGGATGGTATCATTGCTAAATATTACCTTTTAGTATGTGAGGGTGGTGAGGTTAACATTGATTTATTGAAAATTAGCATGGGCAAACTATCATTCACCAATAAGTTTCTGGAAGATTTTGATAAGGAAGTCAATTAGGTAGTAAAAAGGTATGGCTCATATAGAAAAAAATTAGATTAATTAATGGAATTCAATTGGCCATTAGAGGAGGATTATGATGCTTGGGATAAGAAGTATAAAAACTTTCCTGACTTGTAGAGCTTTCTCTTGGTGATGTTGACACATTTTTGTCTTTTATGCACATTCAGTTCACCTTCTAATAGTTTCAACAACATAAAAAAAGGAGGTTTTGTCTTTTGCACACCGGGGTTTTGTCCTCACTTTCCAACTCATGATTCCCATGTCTACACCAACATTGGATGAAGAAAGAAGTAGAAAAGTACCAACCATCGATATCAAATATTTTGGGAAAGGATAAAGATTATTACAAGAAAATATAGTTGCATTTGTCCTAGGAATATTCCATCCATGAGTAGTTGAGCTCACCTTTGAAATGTAATGTTGTATGTCAAATGAAAATATGACATGTGTACTTGTCCCTAAGCTTGTTTATCCCTTGTTTTATAAAAGGGAATTTTCAAGATCATTTGCATAAATCTTTTGGTGAATTTTGTAATGGAAATTTAGAGAATAGAGTTTATGACTAGGTTCTAGGTTTTTAAGTCTGATTCTTTTGTAGATTGCATATGTTGTATAACAGTACTAGCATTTGATGAGTACAAATGGCATAATTATAAATCCAATTATCTCCCATTGTATACTTTACATAGGTTATAAATGAAACTAATCAAAAATCATTTGATTTGTCTCCATTGTTTTCCTGTGGATGTATATTTCTATTAATGCTCTTAAGAATGAGTTAAATTCATTAATAGAAGTATAGATTTGTGTGAATGTATGCAGAGATCTATTAAGATGAATTGGTTAAGAGTTTTTAGTTTAATAATGTAATGCATTGTTAAAAGGCTTTGTAATGTTTGTGTGAAAATGTTGTTCTACAACTTCAACTACATTCATTTTGACCCCTCCATCCTAAGTTAAGACACCAATATTTTTCCTTTGTGTCTAAGTTACAACTCCAGGATGAACCGCACTAAAATTACTTTAAATCTTTGAAATTAGTTGAATATGTTTGTTTAATTGAAATATTACCTTGTTCTGTTGCTTTAAAATGTTGAATTCTTGAAGGATAATGACATATCTCTTCATTTTTCATAATCATCAAACAAATTTGCATAGAACACATCTACTAATTACAATATTGGTAATAATTGGTATAGGATATTAGTGAATACTATTTGGGATCACCCTCTTGGGTTTTGCAGAGCCCAAAGTGTAGAGGGAAAGTTATTTTAACTTTCACCTATTCATTGGCCAATCCTTCCAAGTAGCTAACCATTGAAAATGACAAAATTCATAGGTTATTTGTGAGATCTGATTGTGATTTAAAAATAACCAATAGGTCTAGCTCACTATTAATTCAATTCATTTTTTGATGCACTAAATATTGAGAAATACATAGTGAAATATACCAGTCAATTCTTTGAGAGGAGATTTCTTTTTGATAGAAAAAAATATACTAGAAATAATTTGCAATTGGGACCTAGTTTCTATCACCTTTTGGAATTATAAAATTATTGGGCTAATTTTAATAGAAAATTTGAGGTAACAAAAGGGATTGGATGAGACTATCGTTACAAAAATTTAAAACAAATCAATTAAATTGGGATATCCAAAATGTAGAGGATGATGAGTTTGATTTGGTAGGTCCATGTATTTTGTTCCTATCTAGTTACAACTAATATTGTCGATTAGTTGGGATGTTAAAGAGGTGAGAATCATGTAATAAAGAACAATAGTTATTTTGACAAGGACAAAAGAGTGGGTATTGAAAAAGGTTGTTGAAAAGTCAGATACAAAGCCTCCTAAAATGAAAGAAAGTATAAAATAAAGAGGAGAGAAAGAAAACCCTTTGTCATTGCATGTTGCATCATCAATGAGGTGTCAATCTATTGAAGGAGATGGAGGAGGTGATGCTAAATATCCCCCAAAGAAGGAGTCGTGATAAAACATTCAAAGATGGCTCAAATAGAAAGGAGAAGGAAAAGAAGGAGAAACATAAATTAGTAATTGCCCAAGAAGAGGTAGGGGAATATGATACTATTCATATTCTATCCTCCAATTTTTAAGGAACTAACTCTTTATCATCTTCATCTCAATCATCACCTGCTTCATCAACTTTACATTCACTTCATAACCCCCATCTTCATGTGATATTTTTTCCTTCAATAAAGTAGGAGCTTCGTTCACTACACCACCAATAATTTCAGTGTGATTCTCCCCTAGTACTGTTGGAGCTTGTTGTACCCATCCATCTAACACATCTTACTCTTAGCTAAAAAATACACTCTCAAAGAAGAGGAAAGTAATTGATCTAAAAGTTCCCCAATTTGATGTTGTTGATCTTCTTCAAAAGTCACCTCAACCTAAAGAACTCAAGACAACTTCTAGGTTGATGTTTGATAAAATAATCAATAGGGCATATATTTGTGGAGGTTGTGTATCCATCTATGGAGAAAGGTATGGAAGAGGTGGTCAAGAAGTATTTAAATATCATAAGGATTAATTTAGGCCCTCCTCAATATGGAGATAATCATAACTTCCAAGTGTCAACCACCAAACTTGTCAAGAGGACAAAGAAATATAAAGATGAGATTAAAATCAAGTAAGAACCTTGACTACTTGTCTTAAGTTGATAGTGGATAGTTCATCTCAACTATTTGAGAAAATTAATTCATGTTTTGATCCTAGTTCAGGAAGTGTGAAGGAAGTGATTGAGAACATATGGAAACCATAATGTTATTGTATACCTTGATATTTTATGCTACTCTAAATGTGTGAATCTAACTAAGAAACATGAAAGACAAAACACCAAGGACACCTCAAGATTAGCCAAAAGAGAGTTAGAATAAGAAAGGAAATAGATAAACAAAATAGGACAATATCACCTTCCTTGTTGTTGGTTGCTCCTTGATTAGCCTTCGATTTGAATAGCTTGTGTGCTCCTTAGATGGTAGATTGAATGACTAAAATGCAAGATTCTATAGGCAAGATGACTAGCAAAGATGATTAGTTGATTGCAAATGCTTGAGGATTCAAATGGACAGCATGTAGGTATGGAAGTGAAAAGTGTTGAGAATGCAAAATAACAGCATAAGGGTGCTCAAATCTAAAGTGTTGTGTAAATGCCCTTGAGGAGGGGGTATTTATAGAAGAATTTGAATTCTCTAGAGAATTCAACGGTCAAGATTGATCCAACAAGGCCAAGATGAAGGGCTATGGTGGGTTGAGAACCCACAAGCCCTCACATCTTGACATGTGGAGGGTGAAGTGGACAAGAGGATATGAGGTGGAGATGAGTTGTCAAAAAGGTACATGAGGTGGAAAAGGACATGCACCTTGGGGGATGAGAGGATTTCCACAAAAAGGGGTTTCTTGTCCCCAAGTGGGAGTGAAAGGGACTTTTGAGGAATTTTAGAATTCCTCAAAAATCTACATGGGAAAAGGAAAGGTGGTTGGGAGGATAAATGTGAATTAAAAATTCACATTCATAGATGATCTAGAGGATAAAAGGTGGGTTCCAAAAAGGTGGGACTTGGTCACATGTGGAGATTGTGACAAGTCCAAGGTTCTAGAAGCCTTGGGAGAATGGAATGTGAATTAAAAATTCACATTTAAAGGAGGGGAGTCTAGAGAAAATAAATGTGAATTAAAAATTCACATAGGAGAGAGGGTTATCATTAAAAAGGAAAAATGGAAGAATTGACCAAAAAAGAGGTGCTAAATTTAGTTAATGATTTTGGTTAAGGTTGTGCAAATATTGGATTAGGCTAATTAACAGAAGGTTAGAGGCAAGTGGCAAATGTTGGAGGATGTGACAAGGAGAGAGAAAGTGAGGAATTTTAAATTGATTTTTAAATCAAAAGGAGGATAAGTGACTAAATTAAATAAATTAGTGTATTTATTTAATTTAGAGAGGAATAAGGTAAAAGACAAAGTATTAATTATTAAATTAAATACTTTATCAGTATGAGACACAGGGGGTAATATTAATTTAATAAATTAATATTAATATGATAGGCGTGAACGCAACAAATTTAATCATATGGAAGTGATTAAATTTAGGTATCTACATTTTGCCCCTCTTCGAAATATTGTTGAAATAACAATGTTTCGAAGAAAAGTGAATGTCGAGGATTGATGCCCCGGCCTGATGAAGAAGAAAGAGGATGCCCCAGTGTCTGGTTTGAAATGGAAGGAAGTGGTAGGGTATGCCCCCTCGAGAGGGCGGTTGGGGAAGAAAGAAGGGGCCCCGGACGACGTCTCGATAAAGGGAAATGGAGGGGACCGTTAGATAGAGGGCGAAAAATTAAGCAAGTTTGCCTTTGGAACGGAGTGGATCGGACGTACGGTTTGCGAATGGCGGCCCCGGGAAGTTTGGAATTAGTTGGCGGAATAAAAAGGTAAATAAAAGATAAAAAATACCTTTTTTGGGAGGGAGGGGTTAAAAGGTAATTTGAAAAAATTACCTGGCTCACTTGCACTGTAGCAGCTGAGCGGACGAGTGGAGAGGAGAGAAAAACGAAGGAGACGATGCCGACAGACAACGACACCGCGATCGTGCACCGCGAGGGCACAGGCGGACAGCAGGTGAGTTAAAAACAAAAAACCCCCCCTTTGTGATTTACGCAATTTTTGACGTAAAAAATAAATTTAAAAAAGCGGGTTTTGTCGGGGACGGGC
>VDFB02000363.1:57369571-57395448 GCA_007258455.2 Sequoia sempervirens | reverse complement strand
TTGTAGAGCAGAGTGTGAAGAAATTTATGTGAAGTGTGAAGAAGTGTTGAGCTTAATTGGAACTATAATCAAGCTTGTGCAAAAGCTATTTTATTAGTTCATACCCTCCAGATTTTTAATCCAACTCTATTGAGCAGTGAGCCCCTTTTATAATTGAGCAGTGAGCTCTAGGAAGTGTGTCTGAATGCATGTGCATTCCCCTTGTTATTTTTCATTATACTTTTAGCAGAGTATAATCTTGTGGACTAACATCCACCGTGGTTTTTCCCTAACAGGATTTCCACATAAAAAAATCTTGGTGTTCTTTGTCTCTCTGATGTGTTAATTTCTTGTGGCTAATTGCTTATTCATTAGATCTGAGATTAAGGTTAAGTTAAGTTAGTAAAGTTTAAATTTCTAAAACAACTAACTCACCCCCCCCCTTTCAGTTTCTTTTCCTTGTTCTTTCAACACTTTCATGCATCTCAAGTTTTTATGTAGAAAACTTTCAATTCAAACAAAGATTTATGAAATATTGTATTTAGTTGAGCAATGAATCAAATTTGATTATGGATATAATTCATAAAATGTTAAAAGAAAGGATAGAAAGTGATGATTTTTGTATTAATGAACTGGGAGAAATTGATATGGTTATTGATTTAGGATGCTTGAATTACTTTGGTGAGTTATTATAGACTAAAAAATCCAAGGACTTTAATTTTACACTTACATGGAAAATACATCAAATTTGAAGGTGTTTCTAAGGAAACTTCCAGAATGGTCATGGATAAGAAGATTTATTCTAAGGGACAAGTTGTTTGGAAAACAAGTTTCTTAGTTGTGGAGAGCATTCAGATCATTTCATCTTTTGGTAAGCAATAAAATCTTTATTTTGATATTTAGAAGATTTCAAATCTGCATAGTATGGCATTCAATAATATGTATCCAAGATCACTATTAGATAGAGGATTTTATCATGCATTTATGTATTTCCAAAAAAATGATGTCAGATCAAACCACCATCATATATGTTTGGTTGCAAGGGATGTGTACACTAGGAAACTATTAATTATCTTATTGGAAACAAAAAGCTCTTAGTCACGCCAACCAATTTAACTAATGCACCAACTACTCTCTAATTCACAAAGAATTAGACCTTATTAGTGGTCAAATTGAAATAATGTTTTTGATATTGTATGATAATATTTTGATGTATAGAGAGCATGGAAGGATAATATGAGGTACCAAAATTTTATGACCATTGATATTCTAGAGAAACACACTCCTTTTATAAGAGAATATAAGTGTGAGTTTGCATTCACAAAGATTTTATACTTGGTTCATGTCTATTATTCAAGGAATACATGCGGATTATAAGAGGATTCAAAATTTTCTAGTTTGGGAATTCCCAACCTTACTAACTCTATTGAGGAGCCTCTTTAGTTTATGAATCCATGAGATAAGGTTTGATAATGGATTTTCTTATGTAGTTCCCTTAGCCAACATGACAAAGAAAGGATATTTTGCATGGATGGATAGAACACAAGAAGATTTGGATAAGTTTAATAAGGTGATCATCTCATGTATTATATTTTATAATTGATATTTATCACTACCATTTGTGGTAGAATCTGGTTCTTCAAGAGAAAGTATTAGGCCATTTTTAATCCAAAATAGGAACTCCATTAAAATTAAGAACATGAAGTTAAAAGATTCAAAAAATGGTTTCTCTATGTATGACAAGAATTTTTTCCATTGTGCATATTGTGGTAAAGTTTAGAAAATCAACACGACTTGAATGATGGGCAACAAAAAAGGATACGCAATGGTGGGTTTATTCTTCAAAAAAATTCTTAGACTACATGGCTTTCCCAAGAACATTATGAGTGATAGAGACAATAGGTTTCTTAGTGCTTTTTCATGTCACGAGAATGGAACTCAATCCAAGCACTAGTTATCATCCACAAATAAATGACCAAACATAGATAGTAAACAAATGTGTTGAAGGATATTTGAGAAATTATGTCTCAAATAAAAAATATATATCTAGATTAAATGGTTTCATTAGGGAGAGTGTTGTTTTTTATTTAAAAATTAGGGAGATGATCCTAACCCAAGAGTTTAGAACAAGAGAAACTTTAAAAAAAATAACATTATTGTTATCATTTCTCATCACATGTTAAATGATATGTGTATCAGGGCTAAAATTACCAAGGTTAGGCACTAAAGCATATAAAGCAAACCCCAATAAACAATGCAACACAAATAAGCATAAAGATATAAAAATATGGAACAATCTTACCAAAAGTATTCACACCACCATTGATTCACCTTCATTTCACTTCTCCATTTTGCTACTAAGAAATTAATTCCCTCATAAATATAATTCTTTATGCATTTAACTAGCCCATGACAAAGACAAAGCAAAATATCAAAGTTTCAATCTCACTAGCATGACAGTATGCAAATTCTAGATGATCAAAATGATAAATGACGATGGTATTTATAGAGAGATGGATGAAAAATGGATGGTTGAGATCAAAATGTTTTTATTTCAATAAATGGTTATAATTAATTGAGACAAGACATGATAAGATTGAAAGTGAAAGAGGAAGAGGAAATCAACTGATTTTTCAACTAAATCAATTAGTTTGAAGAGGGAAATTGCATATTGAAATAATGAAAACATTATCTCATTGCAAGAGGAAAAATTGAGTTCAAATTTTGATTAAATAAAAAATTAATTCAAAAAGTGAGAGGAAAAATGAGTTATTTAATTAAATAGAATTTAATGTATTTGTGTTAGAAAAGTTGAAAGTGAATTAATTAAATAATTTATATTATTTAATTAATGGAAGAATTAATGACATTAGGTAATAATTAAATAATTAAGATTATTTAATTATCAAAGGTGAAAAGGGGGTTTTAATAAATTCACAGGCTTAGTGATAATTTCTAGGTGTCTACAATATGTCTCCTTTCAAAGCTTTATATGGATATGATGCACTGTATATTTTTGATTTAGCATTGATATATAAAAGGTTACTTGTAGAAAAATAGTTGGTTATTCATAGCCAATCAATTTTCAAGTTACGCATTTGAAATTTAGCTTCAAAGGGCACAAAATCAACCAAATTTCTATGAAAACCAAAATGGCATAGAGAATACTTGAGAGAGCTCTTGGACATAATATTATACCATCAATAGAATTACCACCAATATATGATGAGAGTAAGTTGTTCTTGGTTCCTAAATAAGTTTTGGATACTAGAGTGAATAATCTAAGAAGAAGAAGCATTAAGGGGTTTGACTTAGGCAAACACCTATTCACTAACAATCAACAAGTTTTTCTCCTCTTGAATATGTATTTGTAGATTTACAGGTTGAAGATCAAGTGGAGAACAAGTTGGAAGCAAAGTTGTCAAAATTGTCTAATTGCAAAATTTTCATTCATAGTGCAAGAACACAAAAATAAGGTTACAAAATTTACTACAAGTTTCTAGGAGCTGACAATGAAGGATCTAAGAGTGCAGGCATCAAGGAATAGAACCCAGATCTCAGTTTTTGAAACCCTAACAGGGACCTATTCGCCACTAAAGGCGAATGAGTCCTTTGTGCCTTAGAAATAGGCTTCTTGCAACAAGGTACACATCATTTTGAGCTCTAAAAACTCCCATCATAGTTGCTATAATAGTTAGGGTTAGTTTCCAATTGTTATTTTCCTCATATCACACACAAAATCACATGATTTAGGTGGAGAATTAATGGTCTATCATTTTCATTTTGGTGGAACCCTATTTTCCACCTAATCAAACCTATTAACACTTCATTGTTGTCATTTAAAATGTCAATAAAATGAAAGATGACTTGTAGTGGTTTGTCAAGTGAAATCCATAGAAAATTTAAAATTAAAATGTCTAGTTGAGGCTTGTTTTCACATTCAAAATAATTGGGTAGATGCAAATGAAATGGCCTATGAAACAAGAGTTGAATAAATTGTGTATGAAATGAAGGAATTTAGAAATCAATATGAAATTATTGGCTTGCCAAGAAAATAGTGCTAGAATGAATGAATGGTTGTAGGCATAAGGGTTACAAGATAAACTATTAAAATTCTATCTCAACTATAGAGGTAAAATATGGAAGCTTTGAGGGTGAAAGTGCTTAGTTAATGCATTATTCTCCTACTAATTAAATGGGTATTTAACCAAACTTAACTTTTTTCACTATCAAGTGAAAATTCAATAGTTAATGAGTTTTTACATGCAGATGAAATTTTTGTACGAAATTGAAAAGAAAAAGGCGATAACAATTTTATATTACAAATGAGAGAAAATGAAGATAAATGTGCAAAGTAATATTCCATATGCTAGTTTTTTGTAGAACAAGGGGAGCCCAATATGCCAAGTGTCAATTGGGGGTGTAATCTAGGTCTCCTCCATTCATTAATTATGATTTCTCTATAATTTTGAGGGATTTGGTTCTAAGAATTTAAATGAGAGGCATAGGGTTAGGGTTTTCTTTGGTCAATTTTAGGGATAGTGTCTAAGATTGTACCAATTTATTATAACTACATTGATTATTTTGATCTATGCATATATGAAAACTACACTATATTGTACATTGTCTCCATTTTGTGATGGGATATTTATTTTAGCAATGTAATCTAAGTCTTTGCATGCACATTTTTTGCATCAGAATATTGTTCATGGTTAGTTTTTGTTAAAAAAATATAATTTCTTTCTATGAAAATAATGAGAATATTGTTGTTATAGATTGGGTTTTAAAATAGAATTGCACTACTAGTCATGAGTTGGTGTCATTAATACAAGGTATTAGTGTTTGAATGATCATCAAAGTGTCTTTAAAAGGAATTGGAATACCATTTTCACAACACACCTAAGTAGGAGAAAGGATCATTGAGGTTGATTCATCAGGACTACAACCTCTACCACCAAAAAACAAATTGCACCACCACAAGGGACTTCACACCTAGAAAATATCCAGTTTTCATGACAAGAGAAATCACACTAAGCAAAATAATCTTTGATTCAAACCAATTATCTTCCTCCTATTATTCAAGCACTTGTAATTTTTTTCTAGGGTTTCTATTGTTTCTCTCTTCAGTTTCATTTCTCTCTCCTCCATAATATCATCTATCATTTGTTCTTTAAATCTTAATTTATAATATGATGGCTTACTATATTGATTTATTGACTACATGGTAGGTTAAACTATTTGTAGAGTGTACCTGAGTGGGAGAAACCCTAAGGGATCTGTCAACGAGGAAGATACATAAGCGACAACCAAAAAATTTCAAGGGTTTCCATTTCAAGGAGAAAATCAATGTGAATTAAGGGGAGTGAGTATGGAATATGAGGGAAGGAGGATCAAGTTCTACAACCAAGAATGATGGATATTTTCCATTAAGAGAGGGGTTTGAGTCTCTTTTCTTTTTAGTCTCCTTTTCATAATTTTATCATTCCACATTTTCATGTCATGTTTGTAGTTAGATTTTTTTTGTTCATTCAAAATTTTAATTTTAGGGTTTTTTTGGTCGATCATCCCATGTTTAATTGCAATTAATGTGGAGAGTTTTAAAGTGCTTAGGGTATGATGTTTTAAATTTGGAAAGGTGAGTTGGTGTTGGGTGATCCTCCCAATAGGTTAGAGGCAATGAGATAATTTAATGGGAGTAAAACAAAAATAAGAAAACATTTAGGGACCATTTAGTGGAAGGTGTTAGGGAGAGGGTTCCAAAGTATGCCAAATTCTTGGTGGTGGAAGATGGTGGGTGATGTGAGGACTGTGAATCAGAAAGAGATGGTAAGTTCTCTCTGGTAGGGCCTAAAAAATGGTGGTAGTTCCAAGTCAAGATATGGAAATTTCTTCTTGTAGAGAGGAAAGCAAATTAAAAAATATAGCAAGCTTTTTTGTAGCTCTAGAGTGTAACATAATTCCAGCTAGGAAATACATGAATGAGTGGTTTAAAGATCTTTGGAATAAAAAATATGGAGTCCATTTCTTTTCTGTAGAATGTTGCAAAAATATTTATTACTAGTTTTTTTTAAATATCATGAAATGTAAGGAAAAATTGTCTCAAAAGAATTTTGGAGTATACATAATCCCTTGTTTATGGTGATTGCCTAGTCTCCAAAGGCTATAAAGGAGGAAATACTAGCATTATCATACCTTATATGGGTTACTATGAAGGGAGCACCTCATCAAATTTGGACCTTTTTACAAAAAATGTTCTCACCATTAGGTAATATGATGAGGGTGGAAGAAACTAGAATAACCCTATTACACATGGATGCAAGAATTTTGATATCACTATCCCCTAGAGTGGATATTCAATAAGTAATTGAAATAGAATACCATGAATTTTTTTATCTTTTAAGCTAGAGACTCTGAGGGGTATTAACGTGTGCTTCCTATTAAAAAAAAAAGAGCATATAAGAGGAAATAGCCCTATAATAAAATAGAAAATAGGGTTAGGAAATGTCAATCCTAATATTATAAACCCTAAACCAAATAATTCTTCAGTAGACACTTTAAAATACTCAACACACAAATCCATTGTTGAAGGAGTCATAAGTAGCATGATGGAAAGTGTGATAGAATTAGCTAGTATGGGAAAATCTATGAAAATAACTAAGGAAGTTGTAAAAGTAAAACCTATCTAAATAATCCCAAACCCAGAGATTTTTGCAACAAAATATTTGAAGGACTCAATCTCCATTTCCAATGTCATAGGGTTTGTAGTAAAACCCATTGAAAATGAATTAGGAGTATCTAGTAAAGAAATGTATATAGAAAAATAGATGCAATAGTTAAAGACAACATATAGTAGAAGTCTCAAGGAGAGGCCTCCTAGATTTAGAAGTAGGTTAAGTTGATTCTCATAGTGTTGTCTCACTCCTTGAAATAAATACCCTTCTAGGACCTCTATAATCTAGACTAGTTGTAGAGCCTTCGCAAAAACTAAGTCATTAAAAAATACTCAAGAGATAGTAATGAAAGAAATTAAGCAAAAGATTGATCAAAAAACAAATTGTTTAAAAATAATTTAAAAAATAATGGGGTTAAAAAATTAATTTAGAGATGACGTCCAATAGAGAGTATCATATATCTGGCAACATGGGATGTGAAATAATAGAGAATAAGGAACAAAGTGCTTCACTTAAAGATTCAAATACAAAAATGTTTTTTGATACCTATCAAGAAGTGTTAAATTTTTATCCAAGGCTAACCTCGAGAAAAATAAAGTTTCCAAAGGATTAGATTTTGACAAAAATGTGCAAGGGTATGAAAAATAAAAGGAAAAGTAGGGATCTCAACAAAAGATAAAAGTTTTTTTATCAAAATAGATGCAAAATGGAATCAGTCAATACAAACAAAAATCTGCTATTGTTTCCCAAGACTAATCTAGAGAAAAATAAAATTTCCTAGGGATCAATATTAGACTACAATATGCAAGGATGTACAAATGAAATGGAAGAAAAATAAGGATGATTTCCAAAGATAAAGAATAACTAGAGTCAAGAAAATTAAAATGGATGGCGCAAACCAAAATAAGCTATTGTTGCCTAAGATTAACCTTGAGCAAAGCAATATTTCCCAAGGATTAGCCTTAGGAAAAAATGTCCATTAGAATGGAAAATAATTGGTCAATATAGATAAAGAAAAACCTTGATCACTTTGCAAAAAATTAAAAAAGATCTAGTGAATTAGAAGATAATGAAAGTAAAAAATGCAATTTGGAACAGTTAGAGGGAAAGTTGTGGTTGAATGAGAAAGACCCAAGAGGGGGAATAGGACAATTAACAAGTGAGAAGTGTAATGAGGGGGTGCTAAAAATAGGGACATGAGAAAAGGAAGGGATACACCCCATCCAAGATAATGGGATTAACAACCAAGATGAAGATGGGGCTCCCACCAAAGGAAATTCTTGGGCTACAAATAAATTGAAAAGAAAAAGGAAAACCAGAAAATAAGGAAAAAATCCTTACCAAAAAGGAAAATTAAAAAAGGAGAGGATTCCTAGATGCTTTGACAAGTTTAGGGAATTTAAAGATGATTATCAAGTAATGGAGACTGGTGATCTTAATTGTATAAGTTGGAATGTAAGGGGACTGCCGACTGGAATCCCTAGACAAAAAAATATAATTAGAAATCATCTAAATAGGGACAGATCCAAGGATGTTAGACCCTATTGTAAGAGGTTAAAGTTGTAAACATATCTTGTTATATTTTCACGGTCTAATTCATTTGGCCAAATCTTATAGAAATGTTGTAAAATTCCTTTGTATAGGTCTTCACACTTAACTCTCTTTGTCTTAAATTCCATAATTTCTTAAGAAGTTCAAGTTGATAATCACTAAGTAGAAATTTAACCTTCATATTTCTTACCATTCAATCTCATCATGTGATCTTATCTTTGTCATTTCTTCTTCTCTGAATGTGCACCTTTTTCCACCAAAGTGTTGCATGACCTTTCAATCTTGTTTGAGCAACCTTCACTCTCTTAGGGTCCTCTACTTCATCATATTCAAATTATTCCTGAGCCATATCTATTATCCAGTCAATTAATTCATCTACTTCTAAACTTCCTGAGAAGCTTGGAAATTCCACTGTTGTTCCTTTACCAAAATTATAAATATCTCTTATAAGCCTTCTTTCTCCTGCATCCATATCTCCATCTACATTTTCACCCTCCTATCCAACCATATCCACTCCTCCATCATATTCACTGCATGTATCTTCATGTTCTCTACCTCTTCTCATCCCACCTTCTATTGCATATTGTATACACCTAAAATTGGTCAAGACATTTAATTAATTAAATACTAGTTATTTAATTAATATTCAACTATGTGTAAATAAATTCTCAATTTATTTGTATAGTTCATATCCTCTAATTCTCCAAATCTAAAATCATATTCTTCCAATTTAGTTAAATAAACAAATTTCCATAAGCTTGTTTTATTTAATTAAATTTCATTAATCTCATATTAGGAAATCAAGCACATGTCTACAACTTTTTATGCCACGTGAAATTAAATAATTCTAATTTTTAAATTAGAAATATTTTCAAACACATGGCTTATTCCTTACACACTTGATTCTCCCACCCATTTGGAATTCAAACACATGGTCTTTTTCTCCCACACTTGATTCTCCCATCGATTTGGCATGTTGCCCTTGGTCAAGGGGACATTCTCTAAGATTCTCTTCATCTCCATCATCCATCCCTCTTGTTTGAATTTGGATCGCCGATCGTTGCCACATCACAAGATGCTTGGAAAAGCCTATAAATACAACCCTTTTCCATTGTATTTTGCATCCACATTTTGAGTACAGTTATCATGCAGGAATAGCTTGGAGCATTGGAGCATTGGAGCATTTGGAGTCTTATAGTTAGAATCATGTTTTTCTTTGTAGTTTCATATAGAATCATGTTTAGCTTCATATTTAGCATTGTAGAATCATATGTTTCTTTATAGTTGCATTTTATATCACACTTTTCTTTATAGTTTTATTTTAGATTAACATATTCCTTGTTAGTATTTGAGCATATGAAAAATCATCTTAGCTTCATATCATAGCATTTACATTGTATAATCCAACATCATTTATCCATTTGTCAAATATCTCCATTATCATATAATCATGGCATTCATCACATAGTTGCATGTAGGGACTTAGTTCTTGCATTTAGAACAATATTGTTTTTCAAGTGTCATTCTAACAATCATAGTTCTCCTATAAAAATATGAGATACAAATAGTTTAACGAATCCTTGGAAATAGAGGACAATGAGACGTTCTTAAGAGATTTGTTTAACTACAAAATAGAGTATTTTATTTGATTCAAATATTTGATATAATTGGTTTCATTAAGGTTTGTGTTGGTTTACTAACTCTCCCATATTTCACACACACATAAAGTGGTGCCCACCATGGGGAAAAACCCCATTTATAACAATTTTCTGGAAAATTTCATTTAAACAGTCTGGACGTGACATTTTAGCGCATTGGTGAATTCTTTTAGTGCATCTAACAAATCTTTTGATGCATATGACTTCTATTTCAACGCATCTAACTAATATTTCAGTGCATCTATGGTTTTTTTCAGTGCATATGATCAATCTTTCGGCCTATACATCAACTATTTTAGCGCATTTAGGGAGTCTTTCAACACATACATTACTTCTTTTAGTGCATATGTTACTTCTTTTAGCACATTCATAAGTTAATTTAGTGCATACATGAGTTCTTTTAGCACATAGGGTATCTATTTTAGCACATTGGATTGATGTTTTAGTGCATTAAATGACTGTTCTAGCACATCTGTGTAAATTTGAAAATTTTCAAAAATCTAAGAACTAATTTGTTTTTTTTGCTTGTAAGTACTTTTATACACTGGTCAAAGAAAAATTTATCAAACTACTGGGTTGGAGTCATTTAAACACTTTCTTTTGGTTAAGATAGGAATCTAGCTTAATTAGAAGGGATAAAGAACCCCATGTCTTACATGCTTGATGAATGGTAGGAATATGCTCTCCCCTTAAGTGGGTGACAAAAAGCTAGACCCATTCACTTTTGTTTGCAAGTGTAAGTTGAGTATATCGTGTGTGTTCTCTCTTTGTTCACACAAACAAAGATTAATCAAACTACAGATGTACTTGCTCACTTTTTTTTATCCATAGAGGGCATTTCTTGTGGGGAAAAAGTAATCACCCAAGGGAATGACCCAATCGGTAACACACTAAATCCAAACAACTTCCAACCGAGATATAAATGTGGGTACTTGGGGAAAGTTCAAGTATCACGAGGATTGTTCTAACAAGAAGGGTAGCAATGGTCTCTTTCAGCATGGATGATCCCCCATGAATGGAATGCCTATATTAAAACCTTTTGTTGTAGCAAGGCCAAAATCCTTAATCTATTTGTCGGCGCAGGAATAGTCATTCTAAAGTTGTCCCACATTTTTGTGGCTTTTAGTAGAGATGAAAAGTATGCCATGGGAGTTTCATGGGTATTGATGATTGGTTTCCTCGAGAAGTGAGTGTCATGGAGGAGAGCCAATGGGGTCAAGCATTTAATCATCCACTAAAAGTAAGTGCTGCTAGAGTAAAATCCAAGTGGGAATCTAGTGAATATTGTCCTACACATCCTTAGGATTGTACATGCTTGATGTGTTTTTACCAATGTGTTTTCAAATAAACTTTCAAATGAAACATCACACTAGAAGTGAAAGCCTTGGTTCAAAAATCATCCATTTGAGTCCTCAATTTCCATCATTCACAAGCTAGGAACCAAACAAAATTCACTTGTCAAAAGATTACATCCTTGGAAACACTTAGATTCTAAAAATTTAAAGCCAAAGAACTAGATAGAGTCGCAAAAACACTAGATTTTTCTAGATTGGTGCATCCACCCTTTATTATAGCACATTGTTGCAATCTTTTAGCACATCCGACATCTATTCCAGCATATCCATACACTGTCCTGATGCATCCACTATTTTTTCTAGCACATAGACCTTTTGTTGTAGTGCATCCACCTCATATTTTGGCACATTAACCTTTTGTTATAGCGCATCGAGACAATCTTATAGTGCATCCATCCTCTATTCTAGCGCATCCAGGTTGTCTTCAAGCACATCTGTTAAATATTTTAGTGCATCCAGGCTTTGTTTTGGTGCATCCATTAAATGAAAAACTCAAGAGTTAAATTTGTCTCTTATTTCATAGTTTGAACCCAAATTCATAATCTTTTCCAATCCATATTCATTCCTCAGGTACAACAAAGTCTAAACATGTGCTTTATCAAACGATTTCATGAAAGATTAAAATTTGGAAACCAAAGTCCAAAGTTCTTAATCCAAAAGCTCATAAAAAATGTCTCTCAACACTCTATGAATTTAGAGAGAGATTGGTCTTAAATTTCTACAAAAGAGCTTCAAAGAATAATCCCAACTTTTATTCATTTTACTATTGTCAAAATCCAAGACTTTTCCAAAGATTTGAGCATCTTGTATAGGAAGAAAATTTGTCTCCTGTTTCTTAGTTTGAGCCAAAATTCAAAATCTTTTTCAATCTGGAATCATTCCGTAGGTACCATAGAGTCTAAACTTGTTCAAATTGACCTCTACAAGTAGAATTATCCAACCTAAACCAAGATCTAACATGTCAAAGTGCCAAATCATCAGACCCATCAAACCTTTGATTATTAATCCTAGTTTCATAATTAGGATTTATCATCCTTTCATCACGAAGGCTATATAGTCAAAATCAAACTTAGTCTCATTATAATTTTTCATTCTATTTGACTTAGTTGTAATCCTTGGTACTCTTCCAAACTTAGATCAAATTTTAGTCAAAACTATAACACTCGTATGCTCATTCAAACAAGGTTACAAAAACAAAAAATCAAAAAAAGAGGACTTGAAAATCAAAACATTGAGGAGCCAAACCTTGGAACTCCAACCATTAAAACTCCAACAATTGAAAATCCAATCATTGAGACTCAAAATAATGAGATGCAAAACACCATGGAAGAACCTAAAGAGAATAATTTCCATGGAATCCACAACAATGAAGGGGATGAAATAACTGAGGAGGATATCCAAAATGTGGAACAAGATCCCAACTTTCACAAATGCTTAGAAAAGACTTTTGAAAGAAATGGGGAAAAGTACCTCCTTATGCTAGCCAAACAAGGTGTCAAATTACTCAAGGATTTTGATGTGAATCAATTGAAACCACCTCCAAAATAGCCTGAAAAAAAAACCTGAACAAGTGGTTTCCCTAACTGACCAAATGAAGAACCTTCAACAACAAATTCTCAATATGCAAAGGGGAACCTCAAAATGATACTTGATCCAAGAAATTTTCCATATCCATTTGATCAAAGTATTCACATGATTCCCTTTCCCAAACATTGTGAATTCCCAAATTATGACAAATACAATGGCAAAACTGATTCGATAGACCATGTGAGGGAATTTATAACCATGAGTCTTGAATTTTCGTATGAAGAAACACACTTGATGAGATTATTTCCACAAAGCTTAGGTGGAAAATGTCTTGAATTGTTCTCCAAACTCACACCACCAATTAACACATTTGAAGAATTGGTCAATAAGTTCATCACCCAATATTCTTACAACATCCAACATGACATCACCATGAAATATCTTTGTAAATTGAAACAAAAGAAGGGTGAATCATTCCTTGTATTCTTGCAAAAATGGAGAAGGTTATTTGCACAATATTCTTGTCATGTACCTGAAAAAGAAAAGAATGAAATCTTCTTTGATAACCTAAATGATGAGATGAGTTATAGATTGGAATTGCAATGTCCACCAACCTTTGAAAAATTGATTGAAAATAGAATAAAAATTGAAGAAGCTCTAGTCAATAGAGGAGTTATCAAAATTTACAATGAAAACAACTCATAAAACTCCTCCAACAATTACAATAGTGGTGACAAACCCAAGTTTTGGAAACGAAACAAGAATGTCAAAAATAATGATGGTGTAGTTGAAACTCAAAATGAAAAACCTATATTCAACCTAACCGTAGCTATGGCCAAAGCTAATCAGAATAACAATCCACCCAACACCAAAACCAATAGCCAAAACAACCAAAATTTCAACCAAATCAACAATCAAGGTAATGTTGGATCAAGAATGCCATCATATCACACATCCTCTAATTGAAGAAGGTTCACACCTTTAGGAAAATCATTAGAATCAACATTGGAGGAACTTCTCAAAGCTAAAGTCATAACATTACCAAAGGAAATAAATTGGGAGCCACAAGTTAAGCCTCCATGGTGGAATGATTCCCATTATTGTGAGTTTCATCAAAATAAAGGACATAAAACTAATGACTACATGCAATTGAAACACTTGATACAAGACTTGATTGACAACAAGACCATATTTGTGGAAGTACTCCAAATAAACAATGATCATGGATCATTGAAAAACCCTCTACCAAACTATGAAACAGGGAGTCCTCATCATCAAATACCAAAGGAAAAAACATAAAATATTTCTATGACACCACCATTTTGCATATTGAGGTGGGTGAGGTCAAACCCATGACAAACCAGATCTTGTTGCAATTGATAACCCAACAAATGACAACACCCTTGAACATGAACAAAACATCATTGCAATGGAAGATCATCACCATGAAATTGACACCACATCACATCAAATCAATGGCCTTGTGCCCATAAATCTAATCACCAACATCGCTGCAAACGATAATCTAATCAATGTTATCAAAATCATAGAAAAACAAAGCAATTCAGTGATCAATGAAATCAAAAGAGGAAAAGCCAAGGTAACATTGAAAGGAGATACCCCTTCTACACCCAAATCAATTGATATCCCTACAAGTCAATATAGCATAGTTGATTAGTTGTAGAAAATACCTACACAAATATCCATCTTGGAGTTACTCAAAATCTCACTAGTGCATAAAGAAATCATAGAACAAGCTCTAGTCGCCACCATGGTACCAAACAACTTGGAAGTTTTCCAATTTCAAGCTATGGTGGGACACTTGACTACACCACATTGCTTATCATTTCTGAACATTATGATGTATCCATCAACCATCCACACAATGTTTCCCTCCACATTGAGGTCTTAATTCACAAACATTGTGTTAAACATGTTCTAATAGATGGAGGAGCTGGCCTGAATATCTATACCTTGAAACTTGTTTGTGCACTAGCCTATTCATAAAATAGTATTGATCCTAGAAGGAAAATCACAATAAAATCATATGATGATGAGGAGAGATCTTCACAAGGGTTGATAGTGCTACCTATTTTTGTTAGAGATATAGTATGCCAAGTATTATCTAAAAAGAGTTAACATACAACATAGTCTTGGGAAGACCTTGGATTCATGGCATGCAAGCAGTGCCATCCACATATAACCAGTGTTTGAAGTTCCCTTTCAATGGGAAGGAAATCACTATTATAGCTGACTCAAACAACCCCCAATAACCAGCTTGAGATAAAGGATCAATCAAGAGAAGAAGGTATTAGTAATCCTAGTCTACAAAATCAGGAAAGTCAGCTCAAATCCTTATTAAAACAAGTTTTCAAGATCCAACTGAAATACAAAGGAATGGGGAATACTCATTTGAGCAATCCTTATGTTTATCATAACTTTCCTCTTCTCCTAAATCACATGGGCAACCATCAACATCAAGATAACAATCATCACAACCCACCACACTATTTGATGGAATATTTGTAAGAGTAGACACATTAGTGGATGAGTCATATGACAAAGAGGTTTTAAACTGGTTATACAAAGACAAAGAATCATCACAAGCATCTACCTCAAGTGTACAAACAAAACAATATGACCAAGGAAAGACAATCCTAGAAAAGATGGGATGTGAGGGAAAAGGTCATATTGGTAAAAGGAAAGAAGGAATCATAGAACCAATACAACCCATCACAATGCAAGCCAAGGATAAAATAGGATTGGAGTATAAAGAAGAATCAAGAGAAGAAACCTGACAACAAGTTGTTGAAATAATCCTACAACTACAAGCTAGTGATGATCATGAAACTAATTCAAATGAATATGATTGGGATTCGCTATATGAAGAGTCTTGTCAAATGATGAGGCCATTGTAAACTTCCTCTATTCCACCAATCTCGAAATAAATTTCACCATTGAACATCATAACGAAGCTTCCAATCAGGAGAGTGTCAAATTTTCCAGTTGCAAAATGAATAATATAGGGAATAGATTTGATGGTAAAAACCATTCAATGGCAATAGCAAATCTTGGAAAAGTAAAAATAAAGAGCGTATCCAATGGTGAAAACCTCTTCGAGGCACTGAAGGATGGAATATTTGACACACTCCCTGAACGCTTTTAGGAATGATCTAAATTATTGGTCGAACCCACTCAGTCTATCGATATTAGCAACAAAGAAACAGTAAATACTATCCATCTAGCAGAATCCTTGATAGATCAAGAAAAATTAAGCTTCATCAAATTCTTCATAGAAAGACAAGTCAAATTTTCTTGGTCATATGCCGACATTCTAGGAATTGATCCAAAACTCATCATGCACCACATATCACTATCAACAAGAGTAAAACTAATCAATCAAAAGTTAAGGAAAATGCATCCACATATTGCCATATTGGTAAAGGCATAACTGAAGAAGATATTGGATGTTGGGTTCATTAGATGAATTGACTATGCCGAATGGATATCAAACATTGTTCCTATTTCAAAGCTAGATAAGAGCATTAGGATATGCACATATTTTAGGGATCTCAACAAGGCCTACCCAAAAGATGACTTTTCCCTACTCAACATTGACATCATTGTGGACCTAACAATAGGGCATGGCATGTTGTCACTCATGGATGATTTTTTTGACTATAATAAAATCAATATTGCACCTGAGGATCAAGATAAAACAACCTTCGCATGTCTGTAAGGAACCTTTTGTTGGAATTTCATGACATTTGAGCTGAAGAACACAGGGTCAACTTATCAGTGTGCTATGATGAAAATCTTTCATGATATGATGCACACCTTCATGGAAGACTATGTGGTTAATCTGCTAGCCAAATCATACACTAGAGAAGGATGCCTAGAGATATTAGATAAATATTCACTAGACTAGAAAAGTTCAATGTACGATTGAACCCAAAGAAATGTGTGTTTGGGGTGACTTCAGCCAAAATCGTGGGATATAGAGTTTTAGAAAATGGTATTAAAGCAGATCCTACAAAATTAAAAGTCGTCATGGAGATGCCACCACCCAATAACATTAATTAGCTATGATCTCTACAATGGAGATTCCAATCAAGTTGAGGATTTATCTCACAACTGGTAGACAAGACCCATCCTTTCACTTGCTACATAAGAATGTATATTTCTAATGGGATGAGAAATTCAAAGAGGCCGTCAACTAATTAAAAAAATATCTAATGAGTCCACTTATCTTAATACCACCAGCAAAAGGAAAGCCACTTTTATTGTTCATAGCAACAATTGAGATATCATTGGGAGCCTTGTTAGCATAGGAGGATTCAACAGGAAAATAAAGAGAAATTTATTATATCAGTATAACCTTAAATGGCTACAAGATCAATTACACCTTCATTGAAAAGGCTTTCTTAGTAGTAGTGTTTTCTACCTAACAATTACGACACTACATGCTAACTCATACCATCAAGTTAATAGCCAAGATAGATCCATTGAAATACCTTCTTAGCAAAGATGATGTAACTAGAAGACTAGCTAAGTGGGTCATGATGTTGAGTGAATTTGACATCCAATATGTTGATAGGAATGCAATCAAAAACTAGTTAGTTGAGGAACCATTGCAAGTCAATTATCCAATGAATGTTGAGTTTCTAGATGTTGATGTCCTAACGGTATCAACACAACAATGGGTTTTGTACTTTGATGGATCTTATACACAACATGGATCAGGCATTAGAATCTTGTTTATCTCACCACAAGAACATACCATCCCCAAATCCTATAGATTGATGTTTCCTTGCACCAACAACATAGCTGAATACAAAGCATTGATCATTGGAATAAAAGTAGTGGTCGAGTGGAAGATCATAGAGTTACATGTCTATGGAGATTCACAATTGATCATTAATTAGGTAAATGATGATTATCAAACAAAGGATGACAAGTTGATGCCTTAGAAAAGAATGGTTGATGACTTCAAAAAGTACTTTGTGGAAATAATATTTGAGTAGATTCCTAGAAGTGACGAGAAAGTTGTTGATGCCATGGTGACCATTGCTTCTCTCTCACAAATTCTTGAGAAACAAACCCGATACAAGTTCATGGTGGATCAACTATTCAACCCATCCTATGAAAACCTAGAATCCCATGTCATCTACCATTTAGCCAAGGCCAAAAATTCCATCTATGGGAAAATTTATAATTACCTAAAAGATAATACCCTCCCACCTGACCTTTCCTGAAATAAAAAATGAAACTTCATTCGTCAAGCCGCTTGACATGCCCTTATCATGGATGTCCTTTATCAATGAGGTATTTATGGAACTCTCCTTTGATGTCTCAAATGTGATGAGTCTGAAACAACTTTATGGGAGGTTCATGAAGGTGTTTGTGGAACTCATCTGAGTGGTTTAACCTTAGCCAAGAAACTCCTCCATTTAGGATATTACTGGCCGACTATGGAGAGGGATTATTTTTAGTTCATGAAGAGATGCCAAAAGTGTCAAATTCATGGAAATGTGTCCTTGCACCTATCCTTTGGCCTATACCTATGCCAACTAGGCCTGCACCTACTACCTAGCAACATCCCTCTTAGTCGTTAGATTTTGCACCTACCCCTATGCCTACGTGAGTAGAGCCTGCACCTGCTCTAACTGACCCTGTAGTGTTTGAACCTATACTTGTATAACAAATATCTATGTCATTTGTTGCTACAAGGGTAACCTCATCTCCACACATTGTTGTGTTGAGGCCACTAATGATCATCTCCTATGAGCCACTCTCATCTCTCTAATATCTAGCCTTGGTCCTCTACCACCCCCATCATCTCCCCCATCACTCTCCTCATCATCACCATCATCACTGCTCTCCCCCTCCTCACTACCCTCCTCCTCACCCTACTCCTCCTCCACTCTTCATCACCTCCACCTCTAACCTCCTACCTCCTCCTCTAACAATGGTGTTGGATCATCTGAAATCGTAATCCATGGAATGAGATGTAGAAACATATATTGAGTGTACTCCCCTGATATTGAAGAATCAATAATATTTGGATGAATATTCCAAGGAACAACCTATAAACCCTAGAAATGTTGTATGAATGCATCATAAATAAACAAGGCCCCCACTTGGTCAAATCTATCTATTGTCAAGAATAATGTACTACTCCTTGGGGCATCCCCTGCACTCTTCCATACTACGTTAGTACCCTCAATAGCAAGAATCTCTCAATAAAAAATTGGGTCCGCCCAATCAATAATAGGGACTGACATAAATAAGGCATCTCAGCATCATCCTCTAGCCACTGCTCACAATCTAAATAGGGCCTCCATACTACTAAATCTAAATCATCAAGTGTCCTCCTCCAATACTCTAGCTTACCCATCCTAGGTTGAGTAATTCAACCAACATAAATATGAAAATATGGCCTCATGGTAAGGCACTGCCTCTCTCCAACTGGCTGACTAACTGGTATATGCTCCTAGGCCCACACCTAGAGCAATGTGACCTCCACTGATAGACTTGCCCCTCAAAGGTAGATGACCTAATGAAAATCATGATACAAATGCGTGAGTATACAACATCCCCATGCATACCTATTTCCCTATGTAATCAGGCTCTCTAAGATCCTCCCCTAGCCAATTGACAATCCCTTTGACCTATGATCAAGACAAAGGAACCCTCCAATGAAACCAACTAATGTAGAAGGAAATGTGGCATACCCATCAACCATATCCCTCCTGGGAATCTCATAGTCGCATATGTGCTCATCCTCAAAAAATCTACACAGTGCCTTAGTCCTACCCTGCTTATGAGCATCATATAATACAAGCTCTCCAATCACAATAATCTGTAGAATCTGATACACATCCTCAAGAGTCACTATGATCTCACTAGTTGGAAAATGAAAGGTGTTGTTCTCACTATGCCACCTCTCTGCTAACACTGTCAACAAACCCCCGTTCACCCTAATCTGGGGCATATCAAGCAAGGATAAAAAAAATGCATCATGCAATGATGCCTCTCTCATCTATCATCAAGTATGGAATCAAATCCCATATCCTGGGAAAGTGCTCTCTAATCTGTAAGCTAGTAAATGGCTCCTATCATCACAAAAAATCACAAATCATTCAATCAATCAATCAACATCAGCTAGTCAATCAATTAATCAAAATCAATCAACTTATCGATCTAATCGAGACCTTTATCAAATCTCATGAGCATCAATCAATCAAATCAACCTTGCCTATCATAAGGTTTATCAATCAAATCAATCTCGCCTATCATGAGGTTCAATCAATCAAATTAATCTCACCTATTATGAGGTTCATCCATCAATCCAACCTCACCTATCATGAGGTTCATCAATCAATCCAACATTGCCTATCATGAGGTTCATCAATCAATCCAACCTCGCATATCATGAGCTTCATCAATCAATCCAACATCATCTATCATGGGGTTCATCAATCAAATCAACCTTGCCTATCATTAGTTTCATCAATCAAATCAACCTCACCTATCATGAAGTTCAATCAATCAACTTAACCTCGCCTATCATGAGGTTCATCAATCAATCCAACCTCTCCTATCATGAGGTTCATCAATGAACCAATGCACCTTTCCTATCATGAGGTCCATTAATCAATCAAACTATAATTGATCCTTGCCTATCATGAGGTCAATTATCATCATCCTATCATTGAATCTCACCTATCATGAGAACAATGAACATCTAATCTATCAACATCATCGATCATCATCAAAACAAGGGCTGACGTGATCAACCTTTATCAAAATCAAGGAGTCTAATTAGGAAAATCATCAATATGGTATAAAACTTCACCAATGCCCTAGATTATTCTTTCTATGTGCTGGAAAATTCTATGCACTAGAAAAATTCATCAATGCGCTAGAACAAAGGTTCTATGCACCAAACTATCAGATGCACTGGAACAGGACCTTGATGTTCCAAATTAGTCTATTTGCTACTTTGGTCTCTCTATGCGCTAATCTAATTATCCTAAGCACTAATGTGACCTATGCACCATTTTGGTTCTTCTATGAACTAATTCAGACAACCTATGTGCTAAATAATTCAATGTGTTATTTTATCTATCCTATGTGCTGCATAGCGATACCTATGTGCTAATTTTCTCTATTCACTAGAGCAGACATTCTATGCACCACTTAGATCTTCCTATGCGCTAAAATAAATGAATCTGATTTAGAAACATGGAAAAAGTTGGAAAAAGGAAATGCGCAATTAATGAGGCAGTTTTCGGGGTACTCACTAGCAATCTGTATGCTGCTAGGTGGTTGTGATGCCTAACTCGCTTGAACTAGTGTGTGTGGTAGGGGATCACCATTCTACTCTAGGTTTTCACAAATTACTCTCACTCTCAAGTTTTCAAATTGCACAATGCTCAAATGAACTTTCTAATAAACTTTTTAACCCATTATAGGTTAATTAAATGGCATTTTATGGGGTTGTTTTATTTTTATTTTTCAAAAGGGCCTTAATTAATCTGATCATCACCTATTGGCTTATATATCATTTTTTCGAGGGATAAATCACTTTTGACACATAAAATTTTGAGATCATCATTAAATCATCAAAATTTTCAAAAAATTCAAAAAATCCTAAAAATTCCAAAATTCACCAATTTATCTCCCAACGGGGCATATATTTGTCATCACCTAAAAATTAGCATATGGGGCATCAAAAATTCTTTTTGGCATCGATATCATTTTTTTTTTGAAGCAACATGTAAACACGTTACTTCAAAGAGGGAAACAATGTATACACCTAAACTCGGTCAATACATTTAATTAATTAAATACTAGTTATTTAATTAATATTCGACTACATATAAATAAATTCTCAATTTATTTATATAGTTCATATCCTCTAATTCTCCAAATCTAAAATCATATTCTTCTAATCTAATTAAATAAACAAATTTTCATAATCTTGTTTTATTTAATTAAGTTTCATTAATCTCAGATTAGGAAATCAAGCACATGTCTATAGAAGTTGAGAAAGCCAACTTCACAGAACCTGAAGATCACTTGCATGCAAATAACTTGTCATAGAAAGGAAGAGATGGAGGCAAAAAATCAAAGAGTGCTCTAAAAGCTAAAGATTCATTAATCAAAGAGAATGAATTGAAAATACAATGAGATCAATCATTATGAAGGAGATCAAGAAACCCTAAAAGTGTAAACCTAAAAGGGAACATTTAATAATTATAATAATTATTAAATGCCTACAAAATGCAAACTAAGTTTATCTTAAGTGAAATAATAAAAGGTGACTTAATTAAATAATTAATTAATAAACCTTGTCCTCTAACACCCCCCTTAAGATGAACTTAGGGAGTAGCTACAAACTAAATTCATGAAAGTAATGCAACTATAAGCTAGAAAGAAAACTTGGGTCCCAACAACTAGGCCTGATCAGGTACCTGAATGTAACCAAATCTCTATAAAGTGGAGTAAAGGAGAAAACCTAGTGGGAAAAACAAATCTCCAAAAAGAGATGAAGAAACATGCTAAAAAAAAAAATGAAGGAAGGCCTCACAGAGACACCCCAAGGACAACTTCCTTCACCCCAAGCATGGAGCACAACTGAAGATAGTGTGGTGATGCCAAAGGTTTAGTGATGTCTGCAACCTACTCCTCTATAGGAATGTACTCCAAGATGAGAGAACCATCCTGAATCAAATGCCTAATGAAGTGCATGTGGATCTCAATGTGCTTAGTCTACTGATGCTCCACTGGGTTGTGCGAAATGTGAATGACACTCTGATTGTCACACCAAAGAATAGTGGGACTATTACGAAGAAACCCAAAATCTATCATCAATTTCCAAAGCCATAGAATCTCCTAACTAGCTAACACTGATGCTCAATACTCAACCTCTGTAGATAATAATGCAATAGAAGAATTCTTCTTTCAAGACCATGTGATAGGACAAAAACCAAGGCAAAAAAAAGAACCAAAATTAGACTTCTGATCATTGATATAACCAGCCCAATTTGAGTCAGTGAAGCCAACAATGTGAAGGGATCCTGAAGTGTAGTGAATGCCATAATGAGTGGTGCCTTGAATGCACCTCAAGATACATTTGGCTACTTTCCAATGGCTCTCATGTGGATCATGTGAGAACTGAGAGACAAGGATAACTACAAAGGAACGATCAGGACAAGAATGTTTCAAGTGCAACAAACTACCAACCAACTACCTATATAAAGTAGAATCTATTGGAGGAGTAGAGCAAGTGGAAAAAAAGACAACACTTGATTGAAATGGTGTGGGGCTAGGCTTGCAATAAATAATGCCAAAGTGTTGAATCATATCAAGAGAATACTTTTGCTGAAATATGGAAATCCCATTTGATGACTAAATAACTTGTAGACCTAGAAAGAAGTACAAAAGATTGAGATCTGTCATCTCAAACTACTCCATCAAGGCTTTCTAAACACTTTGAATCATAGAGGATGAGCTACCTATAATAATGAGATCATCAAAATATAGCACAAGAATCAAAAGATCACCCTCCTGATGCTGAACATACACTGTGTGATTGAAATGACAGCGTGTGAAGTGAGAGGAAAGCAAAAAAGAGTCCATCTTCTCATACCAAGCCCGAGGGGCTAGTTTGAGACCATATAATGAATATCAAAGTCTACAAAACAAGGAAGAGTCATGCAAAAAACCCTAAGGCTACTCCATATAGATCTCATTGTGTAGGTCTCCATGCAAGAAAGAACTCTTCACATCCATCTGAAATATTGACCATCCCTATGAAGCTGCAAGGGAAAGTACAAAGTGAATAGAGTTCATCTTGGTGACAAGAGAAAAGGTCTCAAAGTAGTCAATACCCTCCACCTGAGAAAACCCCTTCGCAACAATAAATGCCTTATACTTATCAATTGAACCATCTACAACATACTTGGTATGGTACACCCACTTGCACTGAACCAACTTTCTTCCCTTAGGAAGAGGACAAAGATCCCAAGTATGATTCTTCATCAAAGAAGAATACTCCTCATCCATAGCCCTATCCCACTCAAGGTGACCTTTCACCTCTGAAAACTTTTGAGGATCATCCAAAATGGCATGAATCAAAAGACTAGAACTAGATGTCTGAGCACGAGTATAACGAGTATCTAAAGGATCACTTGCCAAAGAACCAGCTACCTCAATAGTAACATAGGCCCAACTAGGAAAATGTTGAGTGGTTGGTGGTGGTGGAGATGGTGGGTTATCATTTGCATTATCCTCAAGAGATAAGTAATCCTCAAGAGATGAAGAGGGAGGAGTAGGCAATGAGGGAGAAGCAGGTGATGGAGAATCCATCAGAGGAAAGCACTCATCAAATTGGACATCTCACTGAAACAAGACCTTTTAGGAATTAGGATCAAACAACCTATACACCTTAACATCCTCACAATACCCAACAAATATGAGTGGTTGACTCTTCCTCTCCATGGTTTTTCGATGAGCATCAGGAATAAATGCCCAAGCCTCACTACCAAAAACTCAAAATGTAGAAACATCAGGTTTGACATGAGTCCAAGCCTCCTCAAGAGTCATATGTCACAATGCCTTATGAGGCATCTGATTTTGAATATAATTGTCACAATTGATTGCCTCAGACCAAAATGAAGAACTCATAGCTTGAGACTGTATCATACAATTTTCCATCTCCCATAAGGTTCTGTTCTTTCTCTTAGCAACACCATTCTATTGAGGGGTGTAAGGTACTATAAGCTGATGTTACAAACCATGCTCAATGCAAAAATACTTGAAAGTCTGATTAATATACTCCCCCCCATTATCTGTGTGTATCCTCCCGATAGAAATTCCAGATTACTTCTCCACAAATGTCTTAAAGATCCTAAGTGAATCAAAGATATTAGACTTGTACTTAAGAAAGTACACCCATGTACGCCTCAAGAAGTCATCAAGAAAATTGAGCACATATCGGGTCCCTAAAAAGGGAGTCAGAAAGGACATGAGATCACTATGTACCAACTCCAAGGGTGCCTTAGCAAGTGTGGCTCTACCGATAGGAAAAGAATCCCGGTGATTTTTTCCAAGGACACAACCTCGACATACACCATCAGTATAGGAAATATGAGGGATCCCAATCACAAGTTCCTAAGTACTCATCTATTTTAGATATCTGTAATTGACATGGCCAAAATTATTATGCCAAAGCCTTCTCACTAAGTCTACATGTACTATAAGAGATGAAATTGAACTGGCTAAACTATCAAAGCGATCAAATCTGTATAAGCGAGATACAAAATCAACACTCCCAATAGTCACAACCAAATCAGGATCATGAAGGTCTCGAATAACCACATCATGTGGTGAGAACTCAACTATCTTACCAAAGCCAGAATGGAATATCTAATAAATGAAAAGAAGGTTTGTTGAAATGTCAAGAACTAGAAGCACATCCTGAAGACAACCACCATCCAATGAAACAATACCTGAACCCTGAACTAAAAGGTGTGCTGAGTCACCAACTCCAATATGTGTAGTGCCACTAGGGGAAAGTGAGGTGAAAAAATCATGTGTATGTGCCATTTGGTGAGAAGCACTAGAATCTAGAATCCAAGTGGATCCTGAAGGAAAGGCTTGTACAGAAAGAGCATGACCTTTTCTTGTGGATTGGGAAGGACACTAAGGTGAGGTGATATTATGCTACTGCACGGCTTCCTCTAAAGTCTCTAATCGTTTCCAACACCTAGAAACTAGATGTTCTTCCTTTCCATGGAAATTGCAAGGATCACTTGATTTCTTCTTAGACTTGGAGGAAGACTCACCAGACTTTGAAGATTTTCCCTGTTTAGGATAGGACTATGGTTTTGAATCAGTCTTAGGAGGTGGCTTGGAGGAACTCTCATTGCCTACTAAATCTATCTTGGTCTTTAGTTTCTACTTCTTTTTCCCTTTAGATGACTGAGCTACTAGTGCTTGGTTCTTAGATCCTGAGAGAGAATCCAACTGTGATATCTTGGCTTGCTCTCATGTCAATTAATTACAGAACATCTCAAAAGTAGGCATGGTAAAATGTGCACCCAAGGCATCCATGGTGGAATAAAATG
>VDFB02000363.1:57353074-57369471 GCA_007258455.2 Sequoia sempervirens | reverse complement strand
GTTTAGGGTTAAGGGTTAAGGGGAGAGAGATAGAGGGAGTGAGTGAGTGAAAGAGAGACCTAAGAGAGGGAGAGGGATTTTTTTTCATTTCACACATTTTTTTCTCTTACAACACTTTGTTTGAGGTTTATTTGATTTACATTTGAATTTGACCATCAGACAATTTGTCCTATTTAAAACTTTAAAACATGATTCACATGATGTAGCATGTAGGAGCACTAGAAATTCATCATGGTGGCCCTAACATATCATGATTTACACATATTTAGTTATGAGGGAGTATTATTTGTCAAATTCATTATACTACATCAAACTTTGGCATGTGAGCATATATGCATCAACTAATAAGAGTACTAGTAGCCATAATAGAGGATAGGCCTCAAACATCCTAATAGGACATTAGTGGGATCCATAGATTGTGAGATGGGAGGACCCTTGAGGGATAGAGGTAAATATTTGATAGATTAGTTCTAGATGTCATTAAATGAAGATCCTAAATAGATATGAATATCTAGCTTGAGTATGGGAGACAACTAGGTAGAATGAAACAAGCATAGTGGTTTTTTGGTAGGAAAACCACATTTTATAGAGGTTCCTTTAGTGAATTCTTCAACACGTGTCACAAATTTTCTTGTCTTATTTTCATTTTTGTTCAACATGACTCATAGCTAAGAAAAATCATTTTTTCCTTATCAATTCTATAGTTTTGAGGTGCATGTGAGGAAAATTTATAAATTCACAAGCTTACCACATTTTTTATCCCTTTCCATCCATTAATACCAAAAATTATTAAATCATTAGAACCCACTTGCACCCCCTAAGTGCACCAATACTTGAACTTGTGCATAATGTGCATTATATGTGTAGTATTTATCCTATCATTGGGTAGTATGCCAATTAAAAAAAAAATATTTTCCTTGGACAAATAATGCCAACATTCTCCAAATGTTCTTTAATGTTATTGTGATATCATTAATCCCATATGTGAATGGAAAGAGTTGTTTCAACATGCTAGCTGTATGCTTTCAGCCATTTGAATGTTGGACTTAAAAATGTTTACCATTTGACCATGTGTCCTTAATAGGAATTCCTTAGCCAAGTTTTTAGGCCTTAATACATACTTTGATGTCAAAATGCAATATATTTTTTGTTATCTTGGTCCATTTTCTTTGTTGACACATGTAGAAATCCTCTTCAGATAGACTATTAACTAAAGGGGTTGTAGTTTGATTGGTAAGAATGATGGTAAGTAGACATTTGAGGTATAATGAAAGACTAGGCTTGATCTTCAGGTGATTCTAATAAAATAGATTCCCTAATCATGACAACTTAACTAAAGATGGTTTTTGATAAATTAATATGTGCTTAGCACGTTGTATTTAGCTACTTATATATAGAGATACCGATATGTTTACAATCCATTTATATCCATTTAAAAGAAAAGAAGACTATTTAGATCCCAGGGCACCCCTTAATTTCCATGGATTTCAATGAAGATCGTTGAATGGTGAGAACATTTTTCTAAACATGGCCTTTGTTCGATCACCTAACTTGTTCAAATTTATTTCTTACATATCTAAATCCAATACTATCTAGTAGTTATGTCTCCTTAGTAGTGAGGGTTGCTAATAACTATAAAATCTCTAGTGGGTCATCATGTGATTGTGGATGAATCTCCACTCCATCTTGTAACTATGACAAAAAAAAGTTTACCATTAGCATATAATTGTAATTCCAAAATGAAAATAGAAATAAATGATTGGAACTAGAAACTATTAATAGTAGAAGTTAATTATTTATTTCTATAGAAATCAAGTCATACATGTAGATTTCAATTGAATTTATGGGCCAATTCTTTGAAAACAAGGTTACTTCCATTGAAGTGAATTCACTTTTGCATAGGTCATTTTTACAAATGTACAAATGGCCTAAAAAACCTTCATACTCTAATTTTATAAGATTTCCACATAAATATAATGGCTATTTAAAAGCATCAGTGGGCTAAATTTTTTGAACTTGTAGTGGTCCATTATTTCTAATGGGCTCTCAACCTGATTTTTTATTTGCTAGATTTTGCAAATCAGTCCCTAGTAAAATTTGTTGTCTAGATATGAAGTTGGATGAAAATGTTTTGGGTGTCTTGTGTGGATTCCTCACATTTGTTATTTTGGCACATAATTATATTCCTTTTTATTGCTTTTGTTAGAGGGAAGACAAGAAAAAGTAGCAAACTCCAAAGGGTGAATTCAAAGACAAATTTCTTAGTAATCAACATGCTTAATACGAGACCTTCAATTCAAAAAAATAAATTGGGGTGAAACCTTTTGTTAGCGTATATTCAGAAGCCGAAATAGGTTCGATAGAATTCGTATGGTTGGCCCAAAGTGTGACATAGGTTTGTACTTTTACCCCTTCACCAAACTTAAAAATGAAAATAAATAACATGAAAATACATATTATTTTTAGAAAACCCATGACATCAAGGCTAATATAATCAACCAAAAAAATTTGTTACTCATAATCCCCAAAACAGTGAGCAAATTTGAAGCCTAAAATGCATTTCAAGCTCACAAACTTCAGGATAAACCCACCAAACTTTAGGCAAACTTACTTATTGATAAAATAATGATTTTACACAAAAAAATAAGTATAACCATGGCCTTAGGATTGGAAATGAACTCATGCAACTTATATTTCATGAAAACCCAAAATACTCCCAAATAGGGTGCTAACACTTGCACTATAGAACTACACTGTCAGAAACCAAACTTCACCAAAGGAACCTAAACTAAAATATGCATGAAATAATAGGTCTATAACGATTAACAAAATAAAAATACAACCAAAAAATGCTATTGATACCAAAAAAAAAACTAAAATTAAATCTGAAACTACTCACCCCAAAACTCCTAAAAATCTCCTACAATCTGCCAGGAAAACACTATGAATGGGAAGCCTTTAGCACAATGGAAACCTATGGATGAAATTGCACCAATAGACCCTTGGAGCCACTGCCCTTGATCCTTTTTACTTCATGGTTTATCAGCCTCGAAGAACTGTCTTCATAGGTTTATCAGTCCTGGAGAGAAAGCAACAACTTTTCATAAAATAACCAAGTGAATGATGCAAGAATGAATCCAAATTCATGTTTTATTGGAAAATATTCAATTTCCAAGTTGGGAGACCCAAAGTCACAACCAAGGGAAGAGAATAATCTTGCATGCAAAGATGTAACTGCCACCACCAAGTGTAAAAATAAAAAATCAAGTGCACCCAAGGGAAATAATTAAATATTTCCATTTCTTGCACCACTTCATAAGCCAATAAAAATCCATTTATCCTTTTTCTAAAAAGCCACACCCAACTTGGCTCAATTAAATATTTCATAAAACTTTTATATTTAATCTACCAAATTATCTTAATTGATTCACCTTGAGAAACCAACTTTCTCGGTTCTGTTGGTGGACTTGATTTACTATTTTTGGAAACTTGACTTACTAAAAATAGTAATTTCCTATTTTTAGAAAATTCAAAAAAGGGACATTACAGACCCAATGATGGTCATTTGGCCATCAACTTTAACATAGTTCTTTTGATGATCATTTGGCTGTCAAATTTAATACATTATTTTGATGATGACTGTTTGGATGTCAATTTTAGGATAGTCGGTCAAAAATTTAAAAAATCACCAAAAATTTTCTGACACCAAAAATGAAGTATTATATATCAAAATAGAGGCTTTTGGGTCTTTTGAGTGTAATCTCAAGGTCAATTTTTCACCCAAAATGCTCCAAAATGAACATGTAATACAAAGCCACAAAGAAAAAACCCCAAATTTGGTATTTCTATCAAGTTTTTTTTGATTCTCCAGGTCATCATATGATGCAAGAGAAGAGAATAATCAACTTTTCAAGATCCAAAAATATTTGTAACCTTGCAATAGCTCAATCTTAATTATCTCCTAGATCTAAGAAGGGACTTGTAAATATAAAGCTTTGATACCATGTTAGAGTCACTCAAGGACTCAAGCCTCTAGAATCACCTACAAAAACAAAAAATAACCTTTTACAAGATGGAAAAGAAAGAAAATGAAACTATAATAATGGATGCAAGATATGGCCAATATGTAATACTCAAGATTGTAGTGATTTACTGAACTGAATTGTCTAAACTATAGTGTACATATGATGCCTTGCTTATATAGGAAAGATATGATGATGTATCAACATTAAATGGTTGTGTCATAATTAAATGACATGATTCAATATTAAATGACCTAGGAAACAAGCATTAAATATCAAAAGATAAGTGGCAACTAATACTTAACTAGAAAAATTCCCTCTAATTAATGCTAACTAGAAAGATTCCCTCATAGTACCTAGCTGGACATAACATGTAAATAGGGCCTAGATAAAACTAGATAAGGAAAACACCTATTTACACCAACAAGATGTCATTTGACATGAGTGGAGAGAACACTTGCAAGGTTGTAAATTATAGATTTACACTATCTAGATTCATTATTTTGAATGTTTCTAAAGTTTTTCAACAAAATCATTTTGTGAATATCCTAAAATGATTAAAATCCATGAAATTGCATCTCTTTGAGGCATTTTATGGAATATTTAAAACTTTTCTTATGTATTCATCAAGTCATTTGCAACTACAATATTTAACAAAATTCTCCTTTCCATTATATACATTGATGGATATCCATGCACCCTCATTTAAAGCTATTATTTTTGTCTATATAGGGAGCATTCTTTTAAAGGAAAAGTGATCAATTTGAACATCGTTTTATTGCATTTGGTTAAACTGTACTAATGCCTCATGGGGAAATCTATGAACTCTGTATGTTGTAATAATTGAATTCCATTAGAAGTCTAATTCTTTCATATCGTCAAAACTCTATGAGCATCTATTAGACTCCCACATTTGGAATTTATATCTGTTAGAGCAATCACAACAAATTGACACCCTCCTTTTGTCTCTCCCTTCGTCTCATCATGTATCTAATGAAATTCCTCAATCCTTTATGCTTTGATGAACTTGCATACTCAAGAGATGAGGATTTCATTCCTCATAATAACATTGTAGTTTCCCTTCCTAGTGTCAAACCCTAATTAAAGGATGGTCACTTGTCAGATAAAAGGAAACTTGTCTCATAAATAATTTTATGACATCTCTTGGTTAATTTTTTAATTTAGATAACTCCTCTATTTCCTCTTTTTTTAATACTTTTTCACTCACACAATGTCTAGTGCAGAGGTGACTTGCAAATGATATGACAATATGACTTCTCAAATTGAAATTTGTCAAAATTTGTGAAGTATAAGATCATATGGTTAACAAAATAGTCAAATCATATTATTGTATATTTATCACCTAGATGTATTGCAATATTTATATAGGGGAAAGGAGCCAGTAGTTGCGCGGGTTAACTTTGCGAGCATGTAGCGATTGCATGAAATATCATAGAACCTCCCTTTTTTTAGAAATGTGAATTGGCCTTACCTATCTATAAGTAAGGTTTGGAGGTGTGACTCATTACACAACTTTCCACATCATGGTATCCCTAGTAGTTCAACAAAAAAATATCACACATTGTTAGTAGAATATCATATTTTTATTTAAAATATAACTTATATGCAACCCAAATGGACCAAATATCTATTAGTAACCATAAATCTTTGTTATCTCTAATAATTTTTAAATACAACACAAATAGACCAATAGTTGAACACAAAAAAACTATTTGTTGTTATAAAAACAACACATTATTATTTAAAATACAACTTATATCCAACACGAATGGACCAATAGTTGAACACTAAAACTTTTTGACAATCCTTCACATTTCATGGCCAAATACAAGGTATTTATTGTGCTCACCTTTATATTTATGATAGGACAATCTATTAATATAAAATACTCCAATGCATATGCATTGCTATCCCAATAATTGTACACATAAGAATAATGTTTTTCACTATGACAAGAATACTTGTTTAAATGAGCATCTTATTTTATAAATGACATAGTTGATGGATAGTTATGATATTTTATCTTAAACAAAAATTATTCATAGATTCCCATATGTTCAAGTATGGGTCCATCTTGATCAAATTAAAATTTAAGTGACTGATTATTAAAATGTCTCAAAAATTGATTTCATATCATCAGCAAAAATTGTGTCAAATCATTACGATGTCACAATGAACTTGCTCCCACTTCATTGTTAAAAGTCTTCTCAACTCAAATCAATGCGCGCTAAAATTAAGGACTAGTGACCGCACTCCTGTTTTAATGTTTCCACTAATATTTAAAAATAATCGAAATTGTGAATTCTTTTTGTTTTTTAATTCCGTTGGATGTCTGTGTCGTTCTATTTTTACCCTGTTGTAAACACGTCTTATAACAAAAATGGACATTGATTGATTAATTAATCCATGCACATTTATCCAATTAATATAAAAATGTAATCTTAATTATCCTCACCCAAATTTCACTCATGTCAATTTCATCAATTCCACTTTTCTCTCATCAATCAAACTCTTTTAACTAATTAGATTATATAGTTAACTATTAATCAAATTAATTGACTGAGCAATCATAATTAATTAACTAGACAATCAAATCAGACTAGTTGATGATTAGTCAAGTTAATTAACTAATCAAAAAATAATTTCATTCCTACATATTGACATGCTATTTAAACTACCACACTAAATCAATCCAAACATTATTAAGTTAATATTAATATAAGAGACATAAGGGAAGGACTTAAGTGTTAGATTCCAAATTATTCTAAAAGGAAGCTCCACTTTTTATATTCTCAATTGGATTATGAATAGAAATAAAAAGATCTAAAGATAAATTTACCACGAAGAATTGGGATCTTACAAAGAAAATTCATCCAAAAATAAAAAAGAAAGACAGAAAGCTAGCAATCAATCAATCTATCAAAAAAGAGTGGGGCATGTGATGCGTCAAACGTTTCAAAAAAGAAAGACAGAAAGCTAGCAATCAATCAATCTATCAAAAAAGAGTGGGGCATGTGATGCGTCAAACGTTTCAAAAAAGAAAGACAGAAAGCTAGAAATCAATCAATCTATAAAATGTGGCTAGCCTTCGCCTATCCGAATGATGTGGCACTTAAGGATTCATTCAAGCTTCATCTCTCTTGTTGTATATTTAATTAAAGATTCTTTTTTCGAAAGAGACGACAAGAAAAGTGCCCAGTCACTTGATTATCTCTCATTATCAACCGAGCAAGATTGAAAGTTGAAGCTTCCCAAATTTTACACATGCCAATTTCACTTTTCTCACATTAATCAATTTTTTTTAGATAATTAGATTATATAGTTAACTATCAATCAAATTAATTGACTGAGTAATCAAATTAGTTAACTAAACAAACAAATCATTCTAGTTAGTCAAGTTAATTGACTAATCAAGAAATAATTTGATTCCCACATGCTATTTAAACCCCACACTAAATCAATCCAAATATAAGAGACCAGTAAAAAAAATAAGGGAAGGCTTAAGCGTTAGATTCCAAACTATTCTAAAAAGAAGCTCCACTTTTTATATTGTCAATTGGATTATGAATAGAAATAAAAAGATCTAAAGATAAATTTACCACGAAGAATTGGGGTCTTACAAAGAAAATTCATCCAAAATAAAAAAGAAAGACAGAAAGCTAGCAATCAATCAATCTATCAAAAAAGAGTGGCAGCTGATGCGTCGAATCTTTCCTTTTCCCAGTCAATTTCGTTCACACTCACTTTGTCTTAAGTACATACATGCAACACCGCATAATTTAGAACATACGGAGAGAAGCCGACGGGAGAGCCACCGAGCATCCTGTGGAGGCCTGCTCCGTGTATAAATAATTTAAGTGCAGCTTTTGTTTGAATGGACGAAAACAAAAAATGTGGCTAGCCTTCGTCTAGCAGAATGAATGATGTGGCACTTAAGGACTCGTACGAGCTTCATCTCTCTTGTCGTATATTTAATTAAAGATTCTTTTTAGAAAGAGACGACAAGAAAAGTTCCTGGTCGCTTGGTTATCTCTCATTATCAACGGAGTCGGTAGGCCTATCGATTCGTACCAGGTCCATCTGTCGGAAGTCATCCTGTTGTAAACACGTCTTATAATACATATTGACATTGACAAATACCTAGCCTCTCTCCTTTCTCACGTTGAAAACGTAATTACAATGCACTCTATCATTAAGAAAATAGAAAAACTCATCAATTTTTGGTTATAAAAGGCGAGGAAATACGCTCTACACAATCACCCTTAGCAATGGCTCTTCTTTCAATCCCTTCCTCTGCCTTGAGCTTCTGCTTGAAATCTAAGCCTGCCCATCACACCAAGCCTTCCCTTAAATCATTCCCCACATTGGGCAGAAAAGGTCTGAGCAGTCCGATCATGAATAAGGCCTTGCCCTCCACTGGTGTTGAAGGTGTGCCTCGGCGCACAGGCAACCATCATCCCAACTTGTGGGACGATGATTTTATACAGTCTCTCCCAAAGCTGCCTTATGATGTAAGCTTCTTTCACACCATGATGTTTTGGGCTCTAAGAAAATATCAACAAATTCATCTTCAATAATTTATGGTCAATAATTCGGCTCTAGGAAAATTCACTGCCAGCAATTTACAACGGAAAAATTGGGGGAAAATTCATCGCCACCAGCAATTCATCGTCATGGAAATTTAACCGCCAAAATTCATGCAATTAATTTTGGGCGTGGTGAATTATCATGGCGGTGAATTTTCCTGCGGTGAATTGTTGGCGGTGATTGCTGGCGATGAATTTACTGTATGCCCAATAATTCATTATAACATGAATTGTTGGAAGTAAATTTTTTGAGGGCAATGCTTTCTTATTCTATTTTTTTAAGATAATAATATGCATTACAATGGTTTTGTTTTGGAATGAAGCAGGCTCCTCACTATCGTGAGCGTGCTGAGAAACTTGTTGGGGAGATCAAAGACATGTTCAGTGCAGTGGGTGCTGCGAATTTTTCTGCAGAAAATGTTGTTAAGCGCCTTGAAATGGTGGATAATGTTGAACGCCTCGGAATTGGGCGACACTTTCAAACGGAAATAGCAGAAGCACTTGATTATGTTTACAGGTATATTTAAACAAAGCTATAACGAAGATTAAGATTGGCATGTTATATGTATGATTTATTGCTGACAGTAATTGAGTAGCAGGTTTTGGAACGACAGCAGTAAAGATCTGAATACCACAGCTTTGGGACTCCGAATCCTTCGACTTCACAGATACCCCGTTTCTTCAGGTGTGATGCATATGCTATACTATGGTTTATCATTATTTATTTTAAGTTTGTGATTGAAACTATAGGCCTATGCTTCGATGTTAGAACAAATAGTTGAAGGTTTGTAAACTTCATGGCTGGGAAGGTAGGTCTGTATCTATAAAAAAATTATATTTCTGAAATTCAGTAGGGTAGAGGGGGAGACCTAGTTGTGCAGTGTTCAATTTTTGTTTATAATATTCAATCTTGTTACATATGAAAAACATAAATGCATTCATTAACCAGTGAAATCAATATTTTTTTGTTTCAAATAAAATATCATAACTATCCACTATAAGTGTGTCATTTATAAAATAAGATGCTCAATTTAAACAAGTATTCTTGTTATAGTGAAAAAATATTATTCTTATGTGTACAACTTTTGGGATAGCAATGTATATGCATTGCAGTATTTTATATTAATGGTTTATTCTATCAAAAATATAAAAGGTGAGCACAATAAATACCTTGTATTTTCCCATGTGAAAGGATTGTCAAAATTTTTTAGTGTTCAACTATTGGTCCATATGTGTTGGATATAAGTTGTATTTTAAATAATAGTGTGTTATTTTTATAACAAAAACTAGTTTTTTGTATTCAACTATTGGTCCATTTGTGTTGGATATAAAAGTTAGAGATAACAAATATTTATGGTTATCAATAGATATTTGCTCCATTTAGGTTGCATATAAGTTATATTTTAAATGAAAACATGATATTCTACTAACAACTCATGATATTTTTTTGTTGAACTAATAGGGATACCATGATTAAGTTTCAATTGAACCTTTAAAAATTCAATTTTTGGACACTTCTCACTAGACTTGTTGATGTGACAAGTTGTCTGATGAGTCACACCTCCAAACCTTAGTTGTAAATAGGTAAGAGGACAATTCACATTTATAAAAAAAATGAAGGTCCTATACTATTCCTTGCAATTGCTACATGCTTGCAAAGTTAACCCACATGACTATTGGCCCCTCTCCCCCTAATCATATGCATTTGTTTTGAGTTTAATAATATGACAACATTAAATATATGCTTAATAAATTGTGGTTTTAGTGTTATTAGGTGAAGACACCAATCACTTATATTATATACAATTGGAATCTGATTTTTTTCACTAAATTGTTATTTCTGGTTTATATTATAAGGTAATCTTATAGTTAGAGATTTGGCTTAGAATAATTTTATCTCCTTATTTCTAAAATGAATTTAAGCTAACATCATGCATTATTTTCCACCTTTGTCTAATCAAAAGTTTGAAAAATTAGACTTTTGAGTAACTAACTCTTGATTATATGAACTATTTGGTTTCTAAATTTCTCTCAATCCCAACTTCTTTCACATACCAAATATTCTAAGTTTCAAATTCGTGATGGCATTATTAGATATTAGTTACCTCTAGAATTTCATTCCCAAATGCTTACGAAGCATGATTTCTAGTTGATTTGATATCATTCAATATTGTGGCCTGATGTATTATATGAATAAACTTACAAAAGCTCACATCATTCTTGCACTTGCTAGAACAAAATTTCATCACAATTTAGAACAAGAAATGTACATTTCATGTTATTGAATATGCAATATTTGATACCCAAGCATAAATTAACCTAGATTAGCAATTTTCCAGTAATAGTAGCAAATAATTCAAACTTTCAAGCTATAGAAGCTAACAAAGAGTTAATCATAATTTGGACTCAATAAAGAGAGAGTTTGTGCATAAAATATTTTTTATTGAGTTTTATGCATATTTTTTTGTGAAGGATATGGTGATATGACATGGATGTTATTATTTACATCATTTGACAAAAAGCCCTTTTCAGGCATCCTTTGTTGGGAATCTATTACCATATTCTCAAGATGAATATTTAAGCGTAGGTAAGCAAGATGTTGTTTGGAGTTTATGTACAAATTTCTAAGAAATTCACCACAATATTGCTAGTATTCTTCCACCATGGAATTCTAGAAGGCCACATTTATATGAGGAATTTTATAATAAAACCTTACATGCCTTATCTAGGCTTCCACATTTGTAAAGTCTAATAGTTAAAGTATTACCTACATGTCCTATGACTAGCCTAGATTAATCATTTTTCAATTATGGGAGTGAATAATTCATAATTAAACACTATTTTAGGGAAGAAATATGGAGGAAGAATACAACTAGCTCTTGAGATAATGTTGAAGATATTCCAAATGTAGTCACTAAAATATCCCTTCATCTTTAGGAACAATGTTGAAGATATGTTTGATAATCATTTGAATCTATTATGATTCCTTGGTTTGGATTTATCTCAGCTCATGCTATTGTCATGCCCTTTAGACACAAAAAAATATCCCCAAAAAAGGACCACAATATTCTTTGTTTGCTTCGTTCTTCATTCTTCCTTCTCTATAGAATTGCTAGTTTCTTGTCTACCCTTCTCCCTCTCTTTTTAACCAAATCTATCTATTCTTTATGTTTTTATGGATTTTTATTCACTACAACTTGTCATCTCTAGTAGAGCCATTGTAATTTAAATCCACCACTTTTATCATAGTGTCCATACCCAAGTGCCATTACTTTTTTCTCCTTCTTGACTCTTTGTCCTCAAAAATATATATCTTCATTTTTCTTCTTATTAGATTTATTTTTTATTTTTATATCTCATTTATCATAAGAATGTGACACCACTTAGACTTGAAACCTCCTATTCTCAAGAGCTATGTTTTACTTTTCTTTTTATCACATAATACATGCATAAGTATAATTTTTATCCTATATCTAACTAGAAAAAAATAGGAAGTGAAGATTTAATTATTGAAAATAATTTTAGTATTTATATTGGACTTAATTTTTTATTATTCTAACTAGATGAATTATGTTGGATGATATGATGACAGATATGTTAGAACAATTCAAAGAAAAAGATGGACAATTCTTGTGTTGCATCACTCAATCAAAAGAGGAGATAAAAAGTATTCTGAATTTGTTTCGAGCTTCATTGATTTCCTTTCCAAATGAGAAAATAATGGATGAAGCTAAATCCTCAACTACCATGTATTTAAATCAAATCTTGCAAAAGGCTAACATTTTTGGTGACAATCTTCTACAAGAGGTAATTAATAATATTTGTATGTAAATACATAGGCTATATATCTTGTTATTATATTATATGATAGGAAATATAACAAAGGTAATGCATATCAATTATATTAATTTTATTTAAAGCCTAACAAAAATTGGTATGGACAGATAAGATTTAATTTAGAGTATGGTTGGCACACAAATTTGCCTAGATTGGAAGCAAGGAATTATATTGATATTTACGGAGAAAATGCTTCATGGCTAAAGTAAATGCTATACTTTTACCTTATACTATTAATGTTTATCTTTGTACTAAATTTTTAAATAGAAAATTCTTAGAGTTTTTTTTCTCCAATGATTGATCTTTAGGAATATGGATAATAAAAAGATTTTATATCTAGCTAAATTGGATTTTAATATTATGCAATCATTGTATCGACCTGAGCTTCAAATGAGTTTTTTTTCTCCAATGATTGATCTTCAGGAATATGGATAATAAAAAGATTTTATATCTAGCTAAATTGGATTTTAATATTATGCAATCATTGTATCGACCTGAGCTTCAAATGATCTCCAGGTGAGTTGATTGAAAGATTTTGATGTTTTTTTTTTTTAAATTGTTTTTTTAATAATTTTCATAGTGAAAGGATATTTTAATATTGTTTCTAATTTTATGAAATAATAATATTTAATTTTTCTTTTTTATACTTTGGTTTTCTTTTTTGATAATTTATATTTAGAATATTGAATTAGTGTAATATTATTTTTATATCTTTTATTTTAGAAATTTAATTTTGTTTATTGTGTTTAGATGGTGGAAGGATTCAAGGTTGTGTAAATTGGACTTTTGTCGTCATAGACATATCGAATATCACTTTTCAGGATGTGCAATCACTGCAGAACCTAAACATTCAGCTTTTAGAATTGCCTTCACAAAGTTTTGTACTCTTGGAACATGTATTGATGATATCTATGATACCTATGGAACCCTTGATGAACTTAAGCTTTTCAAAGACGCTGTTAAGAGGTAAGTATTCCTTTATGAACTCTTAATTGTAAATATTATATTTTAAAATATAATATTAATACATATTATTGAAATTTGGTTTAGGTGGGATTCCCCTCTTGTATATTACCTTCCAAAATATATGAAAATTGCATATTATGCACTTTATGATGCACTTAATGAAAGTGTGCAAGAGGTAGAGAAAATTCAAGGACGAGACACTCTACACCATGCTCGAAAAACTGTAAGAATAAGTATTTTTTAAATCAAATAAGTATATAAGTTATAATATATTTTAATATTTTAATAACTAACAATACATAATACAATGTATTGTTAGATACCCATCATAATTAATTTTTTGTAACATTTCTTTATATATAATTAGATTAGTTTGAAAGGTTTATATTTTTCATTTTCTTTAGGTGTAAAGTTAGAGTATATCCATTGAATATATAATATATAAATTTTTTATATTTCATAAATATCAATTACTATTAAAATTGATCTATTACAAATTATTTTAAAAATAATTATTATATTTTTATTCCAAATTTATATTTCCATTCTCCATTTCCTTTTTAACTCTTTCCTTATATATCTATTATGTTTATTCCAATGCACGTTTCTTATTCAAATTAAATGTAAAAATGACCTTACTCCTTATCTTAATTTTAATTATTGAAATTTATATTTTAAGAATCATAGAAATAAATTTATTTATATATACACAAATATATGGTTCAAACATTTTTATATTACTAATGTTTGAATGTAATTTTTTTTTTCAAAATGATTAATCAAAATTTTTAGTACTTAATATTATTTAGTTATTTTTAATAATTTTTTAAATTTTTTATTATTTTAAGTACTTTGTATGTTTCTAATTTACCTATATTTAATGTTTTTTATGATTTTAACATAAAACTATTTCATCATTAAAAATTCAATTATTTGAAATAGACATATATTATTGATTATAATATTTTACATATAATATTATTTACCTATACTATTATTTATAATATTTTGAACCCTAATCACCTAAATTTGTTAGAATTTATTATTTATATTTTGATACTCATTATAATGTATACATTGATAAGAAATTTAAATAATGAATAAAAGTATTACATGTTATATATTTATATTGAAAGTTATAGTACATGAATTATAAACTATTAGGTGCATATTTTTTATTTTCCACTATAAAATTTAACTTTCATTATAAAAATTATCTAGGATATTTAGTTTAAAAATTTCCTTGGATTTTTTAGTTTCTTTATAGTAGAATGATCAATGTATCTATATAATTCTTAAAAGATCATTTATGAACCTATACACTCATGATCTTAATATTATTATTTTAAAGATAGTGTTAGTTTTTAGAAATGTATATAGACTAAAATTAATAGAATAAACTCTTATAGTTGTATTTGAATGAATTTTTGGTGTTCATGCAGTGGGATGACTATTTAGATTCTATGATGCAAGAAGCTAAGTGGCTAGTGAGTGGACACATACCAAATTTAAAGACATATTTAGAAAATGGAAAAGAGAGTGCAGGTCATCGTACAACTACATTGCAAGCACTATTAACATTAGATGCACTTTCAGAAAATGACCTTCAAAAAATTGATTATCCATCAAGGTTCAATGATCTTTTGGGATTGACCCTTAGATTAAGAGGTGACATTAGAACATTCAAGGTATGCAATAATATATCAATCAAAATATAATATTTTAGGTATAGAAAAATAACATAATAATTTTTTTTATAAATATTTAATCTTATAATTGAATTAAAATCTTTTTTTTTTAAAGGTTGAATCAAATCGTGGAGAAGTCACTTCATCCATATCATGTTATATGAAAGATCATCCAGAATCAAGTGAGGAAGATGCATCGAAGTATCTCCATTTTACGTTAGATGAACATCTAAAAGAATTAAACTTGGAGTATTTGAAGCATGATAAGGTTCCAACTTACATCAAGGATTGCTGCTATGACATGTCAAGGTGTTTCCAAGTTTTCTACAAAGAGAGAGATGGCTTTAGCATTTCTAGTAAAGATATGAAGAATCATGTCAAGAAAATCCTTATTGACCCCATCAAAATGTAAGATATTTATTTGTAGAATCTGTGTGATTATCAATTACTCTTTCAAGTGTACCAGAGAAAAATATTTGGTATTATTGACTAATAGAAGTTGAAACCTTTAGATAGTTGTAGTGAATAAGTCCTTTTTGTCATTTGTTATGATAAGCTATTCCATATTACTATTATTTGTATAAATCATGGTATATGAACATTCAATGTTTTATGGTAGTGTTATGCTTCACCTTGTTCAAGATTTCTACAATTTAGTTTCAATATATGGTTTATTGTAGTTCTTAGGTAATGTATTTAAGGCTAGAAAGGTGATAAGTTAATGTAAATTTCTATAATATTCTTAAGTAATTTCAATACTATTATATTATATGGATGTGATTGAGTTGTATTTCAATTCTTGTTTAGGATAGAACCCCAATCATATATTATAAAAGTAGAGAAATATATTTTATAATTTACCCTCTTATTTTTATTAAATTATTTTCATGTTGTTCAAATAAAAATATATAATTTTAAATATATTTATGCCTAATATAGAATAGTTTCAAATATATTCATGGTCACTATCAATTAGGTCACTGGGGTAGATTTTTCAAGGGCACTTCTGAGTGTGCAAAGCCAAAATTTTCAACATGGGCACTTAAAATTTGCAAAATTTGAAGGTGCCAACAATGGCTCTTTCTTTCTGTCTTTTTAGCTAGCTACTTGTTGTCTTTTCTGTGGCCTTGCTCTTTTTGTTAAAGGGTTCCGGGTCCCTTCAAAATTTATTTTTCCCTCTATCAAAAACAATGGCTCTTTCTATTCCTCAGTGAACAAAGTGAGAATTCAAAATATTTTGGAAGAGTAGACCAAGTGTTAGAACCATTGGGTGACAA